>OX638298.1:31909725-32250534 GCA_951812265.1 Taphrorychus bicolor | reverse complement strand
AAAAATGCATTTCATGATTGCTTTCCAACAAAAAAGTATCTGTCTAAAAAAAACGTGAGATCTGACCAGATCTTACGGATTACAATTCCTTATGGATCTTGAAAGGCAATACAATCCTATGGATATCCGGGTCATCATCGGGAATTATCGTAACATGTACTGGTCTGCCATAAGGGACGCGTAGAGAGAGTCCAAAGATAAATACATAAGAAATGCTCCAAATGTGAACGTTTGGATAGCAGGTGTAGGACAAGAAGTGAGGGAAGGGTCACATGCGGTGTTCCTCAGGGGTGTATTCTGAGTCCCATACTCTTCTTGATCTACATGAATGATCTCCCTAGTGGCCGCGCCTTGCGAGATACAACCTGTATGCTGATGACACACCCATTGCAGTGTCCAGCAGCTCCCTGCGGGACTGCCAATTCCCGCCAATTAAATTGAAAGATGTCAGATTTGTTCGACATTTTGACGTTTCAACTGTCAGCCACTATTTAACAATATACTTCTTTTAGGCAAACTTAAAGCAGACTTTTAGACAAACCTCTATTATTGGAGTTGAGGGTTTTTCTACTAAGTGCATTTTGGTACCACCTAGGACGACATTTTCAACTATCAGTAAAAGTTCAGTGTGAAGTTTAAACTCCAGATTTGACGTATATTATTTTGTATGTATCGCAGGCAATGTTTATCTGTCAAAATCTTTGTTTACCGTCAAACAAAAGTTTAAACTGAACTTGGAACAGTGGGTCTTAATGTGAACGATAACATGAGTTAGGCCCAGTGTGACAAGTTCAGTTTAAACTTTAGTCTGAAGATTATCGAAAGATTTTGGCATAAACAATGCAATGTAGGTACGTAAAAACTGGAGTTTAAACTTTTCAAACTAAAGTTTTCCTGGTAGATGCCAAAAGTCCTTCTAAGTAAGTAAATGTTACTATTTGTCTGTAGATTAACGTTAATATTCCTTAAATGAGTCCTTAAAAAGAACCTTCAGCTACTATTCCCTGGGATAATTATTCTGGATACGTACTCACCTTGTCCTCGATTTTTTTAAACAATTCTTCACATAAGGTTTCAAAAGCGGTTTTGGTGAACGTAATCTCGCATTCACCCCCATTGTCTAACGGTAGAACGATCAGATACTCCTCAACTGTCGATAGCATTTCTTTAAATCGCATTGCGTGTTTCCTTAGCCTATGAATGAATCTTTCACTCCTCTTGGTGTCTCGGTTTATGCCGTGCATGCCGCGTCTACGGATTTGTTAATACAACATCATGTCAAGTGTTAAGAAAATGTATTTTTCTACGACTGCCTCGAAAATGAACAAATGCGCACTACTAACTACCGTTGAAAATCGCATATTGCAAACAGCGTGTGTGAAGTGCACATTGCGCACGCTCCCATACAGAAGCGTGTGATACAATGATCATTCATGAAGAAAAATCGCAGTCGTAGAAAAAGTGTAATGTGGAACACGTACAAAAATTACTCTTCACAATCTTGTGACGTAGTATCACTCGCCTACGGCTCTTGTCCAAACAGTCACACTCGTGTAAAAAGAGCAACTTTCGACACTAGTTGCACAATATACTAAATGTCTACGATTGCTTCGAAAATGAACAAATGTGCACCACTAACTACCAAATGTAGTGTGCACATTGCGCACGCTTCTGATTGTTTTGCACACGCCATTCGTATATTTTATTATACGAATGATGAAGAAAATATATGAAGAATAGATATATATATACATATATGAAGAAAGATCGCAGTCGTAGAAAAAGTATAGTGGGCAACATGTACGAAAATCACTCTCACGAGGGTGACGGTTTGGACACGAGCCGTAGGCGAGTGATGCAATATCACAAGAGATTAAAGAGTGATTTTCTTTACGACTGCGATTTTTCTTCATAAATGATCATGGTATTATAAAATATATGCAAGGCGTGTGAAAAACAATAAGAATCGTGCGCAATCACATTGGGTAGTTAGTAGTACGCATTCGTTCATTTTCGAGGCATTCGTAGAACATTAGTATATTGTGCAACTAGTCTCGAAAATTGCACTTTTCACAGGAGTGTGACGGTTTGAGAGTCACACGAGTGTGACGAGTGATACAACGTCCCAAGAGTGTGAAGAGTGTTTTTTTGGTACGTGTTGCACACTATACTTTTTCTACGACTGCGATTTTTTCTTCATAAATGATCATGTGAAATATACAAATTTTTCGACACTAGTTGCACAATACACTAATTTTCTACAACTACATATGCAAAGTACACATTGCGCACGCTTCTGGTTGTTTTGCACACGCCTTGCATATATTTTATAATACGAATGATCATTTATGAGGAAAAATCGCAGTCGTAAAAAATGTGTAGTGTGCAACACGCACGAAAATCACTCTTCACACTGTGACATTGTATCACTCGCCTACGGCTCGTATCCTTGCTCTATAAAAAGTGCAATTTTCAACACTAATTGCACAATATACTGTTACGATCGCAGCAACGCCGCATGGGAGGCGGGGCAACGCATGGGAGCGTGTTGGTTGGTGGAGCTTCGCGACCTATCCGCGCTGCGTCATGGCTGACACGAGTGATTTATTGCTCGTCTGGCTTAATCTAGAAGGCAGTTGTTTACAACCGTTTTTTTTTCTTTATATGAGATTATTCAAGAATTCTTATAAAGAACTTTCTAGGTTTTTCTGTAATTTTAGGATTGTATATAAAAGGCGCATAGAGCGCCCGAGTAGTAGTAGTCTTATTTTAAGCGAGCTATAAGTAAGATAAAATACGAAGCGATAATAGAAAGCTATAAAGTGTTAAGTAGTGAGTTATTTAGTAGTCGTGTGTAATTGTGGAATAAATAAATAGTGTTTTGGTGTTAAATCGTTACACTGGAATTATTGAACCCCGAGTTCGCAACAATACTATTTTCTACGACTGCCTCGAAAATGAACAAATGCGCATTACTAACCGATTGAAAATCGCACATTGCAAACAGCGTGCGCAAAGTGCATATTGCGCACGCTATCACACAGAATTGTGTAGAGTCCATGCACGCACCTCTAATTGCTTTTTCACACGCCTCGCATATATTTTTAATACGAATGATCATTTATGAAGCAAAATAGCAGTCGGAGAAAGAGTGTAGTGTGCAATACGTACGAAAATCACTCTTCACATTCTTCTGACGTTGTATCACTCGCCTACGGCTTGTGTCCGTACTCTGTAAAAAGTGAAATTTTCAACACTAGCTGCGCAATGTACTTTTTTCTACGACTACCTCGAAAACGAACAAATGCGCACTACTAACCGGTTGGAAATCGCACATTGCAAACAGCGTGCGCAAAGTGCATATTGCGCACGCCATCACACAGAATTGTGTAGAGTCCATGCACGCACCTCTGATTGCTTTGCACACGCCTCGCATATATTTTTAATACGAATGATCATTTATGAAGCAAAATAGCAGTCGTAGAAAGAGTGTAGTGTGCAATACGTACGAAAATCACTCTTCACATTCTTGTGACGTTGTATCACTCGCCTACGGCTTGTGTCCGTGCTCTGTGAAAAGTGCAATTTTCAACACTAGGCTGCGCAATGTACTTTTTTCTACGACTACCTCGAAAACGAACAAATGCGCACTACTAACCGGTTGAATATCGCACATTGCAAACAGCGTGCGCAAAGTGCATATTGCGCACGCTATCACACAGAATTGTGTAGAGTCCATGCACGCACCTCTAATTGCTTTGCACACGCCTCGCATATATTTTTAATACGAATGATCATTTATGAAGCAAAATAGCAGTCGTAGAAAGAGTGTAGTGTGCAATACGTACGAAAATCACTCTTCACATTCTTGTGAGGTTGTATCACTCGCCTACGGCTTGTGTCCGTGCTCCGTGAAAAGTGCAATTTTCAACACTAGCTGCGCAATGTACTTTTTTCTACGACTACCTCGAAAAGGAACAAATGCGCACTACTAACCGGTTGAAAATCGCACATTGCAAACAGCGTGCGCAAAGTGCATATTGCGCACGCTATCACACAGAATTGTGTAGAGTCCATGCACGCACCTCTGATTGCTTTGCACACGCCTCGCATATATTTTTAATACGAATGATCATTTATGAAGCAAAATAGCAGTCGTAGAAAGAGTGTAGTGTGCAATACGTACGAAAATCACTCTTCACATTCTTGTGACGTTGTATCACTCGCCTACGGCTTGTGTCCGTGCTCTGTGAAAAGTGCAATTTTCAACACTAGCTGCGCAATGTACTTTTTTCTACGACTACCTCGAAAACGAACAAATGCGCACTACTAACCGGTTGAATATCGCACATTGCAAACAGCGTGCGCAAAGTGCATATTGCGCACGCTATCACACAGAATTGTGTAGAGTCCATGCACGCACCTCTGATTGCTTTGCACACGCCTCGCATATATTTTTAATACGAATGATCATTTATGAAACAAAATAGCAGTCGTAGAAAGAGTGTAGTGTACAATACGTACGAAAATCACTCTTCACATTCTTGTGACGTTGTATCACTCGCCTACGGCTTGTGTCCGTGCTCTGTGAAAAGTGCAATTTTCAACACTAGCTGCGCAATGTACTTTTCTCTACGACTACCTCGAAAAGGAACAAATGCGCACTACTAACCGGTTGAAAATCGCACATTGCAAACAGCGTGCGCAAAGTGCATATTGCGCACGCTATCACACAGAATTGTGTAGAGTCCATGCACGCACCTTTGATTGCTTTGCACACGCCTCGCATATATTTTTAATACGAATGATCATTTATGAAACAAAATAGCAGTCGTAGAAAGAGTGTAGTGTGCAATACGTACGAAAATCACTCTTCACATTCTTGTGACGTTGTATCACTCGCCTACGGCTTGTGTCCGTGCTCTGTGAAAAATGCAATTTTCAACACTAGCTGCGCAATGTACTTTTCTCTACGACTACCTCGAAAACGAACAAATGCGCACTACTATTACTACAGTTGAAAGCCGCATATTACGAACAACATGCGCAAAGTGCACTTACAGAAGCGTGTGTAAAGTTCACTTTGTACAGGCTTCTGATTGATTTGCACATGCCATACATATATTTCATAATACGAATAATCATTTATGAGAATCATTAAAAAGTATAGTGTGCAATACGTACGAAAATCACTCTTCACACTCGTGTGACGTTGTATCACTCGTCACACTCGTGTGATTCTCAAACCGTCACACTCCTGGGAAAAGCGCAATTTTCGACACTAGTTGCACAATATACTAATTTTCTAGGACTGCCTCGAAAATGAACAAATGCGCACCACTAACTACCCAATGTGATTGCGCACGATTCTTATTGTTTTTCACACGCCTTGCATATATATTATAATACCATGATCATTTATGAAGAAAAATCGCAGTCGTAAAGAAAATCACTCTTTAATCTCTTGTGACATTGTATCACTCGCCTACGGCTCGAGTCCAAACCATCACACTTGTGTGAAAAGTGCAATTTTCGACACTAGTTGCAAACAATATACTATTATTTACCTGGTTGCGAGTTGGAGTTTTAAAAACTCCAGAATCTCGTCGTCGAAGTCCCTGCCTCCAAGAAAAATGTCCCCTTCTATGCATTTGACGGTGAAATTTCCATCTGTCAAAGTAATAATGGATAAGTCTAAGGTGCCTCCTCCGAGATCAAACATTAGCACGTTTCCAGGTTTGCGCTGGTTTTTGAATGTGTACTCGATGGCCGCTGCTACGGGTTCAGTGATTAGCTTCAAAACGTTAAAACCTGCTAATTCAGCTGCGCGTTTAGTTGCTGCCCTTTGAGCATAGCTAAAGTACGCTGGG
Source organism: Taphrorychus bicolor (assembly GCA_951812265.1). NCBI lineage: Eukaryota > Metazoa > Arthropoda > Insecta > Coleoptera > Curculionidae > Taphrorychus > Taphrorychus bicolor. The sequence goes on along the minus strand of OX638298.1, from coordinate 32,244,664 downwards.
ACCGAAACCACTGCGTCCTTGACATCGTGACCAATGTACTCGTTGACTGATTGTCTGATATATTTTAACAAGTCTGCTGATATTTCTTCGCAAGATTTCACCACTTTTTGACTCTGGTCATTGACCTGAAGCTCTATGTGGGCTTCACTCTTCGTTGATCGAACAACTTTTAACATTTTGTCATTCTCTTGCTCAACAAATTTCTGAACGTAGAAGTCATCGTAATGCCTTCCAATGATGCGTTTGGTGTCTTTGAAAATTATTTCAACTGTTTTATTTAATGTGATATTTAAAACGAAACACTTACCGAACATAAAGTTTCGCGGACAGGTCAGGCATTGGTCCTCTGCCACTAGTCCCACGGAAGCTGTCAATGTTCTCGGATTGTAGTAAACTAAAGATGGAGTCATGGACTGGGATTCTCTGTTGGGAATAATGTGTGAACGACCATCCTGCAATATTCCTACCACAGTGTTTGTGGTTCCCAGATCTATCCCGATGGCCGATGAGTACACCATGTTCAGATTATGATCAAGACCTAGCAAGTCAAATAGAATTATTGATTATAACTCGTAGATGACAAGACTAAATACTGCATCAATAAACTAAATAAAAAGTCCCTTTTACTTGGGGTTTCCTGTAGTGTTATTACTGCTTGCAAAAAAGTTGAAACGATCTTTCAACGCTAAATCATCAATGATAAAGCACATTGTTGATTTAACCAAATAGGTACAAAGTTGATAACATCTCTCGAATAATTTTAATATGTGAAGGAGAAACTGGGTATAAGGAGCAATTTAAAAAGTAGTAGCAACGGTGTGTTATGGTAATTGGAAAAGAACAATAAACTTACCAAATTGCTAGTAATTCGTGTAATGACACCTACACTATACTCTCTTTCAGAAACAAAGCAATTAAACTAGAAAAATACCTCATTACGTCGATTTCTGATAAGATTACACCCTGCAATTAAACCTCCAATGACACGACGCCGCAGTGTTGATCAAACTTAATATACACATTATATTATAGATTGGACTAGTAAGATATTATACAGTGTTGCTGACTATATCATTTGATAAAAGTTCAATTTCATTGATTGAAAGCTAAAATTTCAATATCTATGTCATTTGATGTTCAAAGATTGAGATGACAAACGAAGATACAAACAAGAGTTTTAACGAATTTTTACCATATGGTCTATTTCAAAGTCAAAACACCTTTTTCTTTAACTTTTCATAAAATATGTTTTTTTTTTTTAAATGAAACAATACACATACAACACAAAAGTAAGAAGGACTCTCTGTACACGCTGTTTATGAATGTATTGAGTCTCAGTAGGTGTATAGAATCTAACCACCTCTCTTCTGCTCATAAAAAAAAAGAGTTAACAATGTCACTAAACTTAAAAGGCTACGACATAGGACGACTTCTACAACTACCATTAAAACTTCAGTTTGACTCCACATTTGACATTGCATTGTTTATCTGTCAATATCTTTCGTTTATCTTCAAACTAAAGTTTAAACTGCACTTGCAAAAGGAATCGTTAATGATAAAAATGTCCAATTACGAGATACGGTAAATCACCTTCACCATTTCATTCAGAAATAAACCTTGTAAGTAAGGTTTTAAGGAAACGTTTATCAGCACAGTTATTATTACAGTTCTCATTCTCGTAATCTAATCTTATTTACATATACGTGCGCAGTAAGAAAAATAGAAACTAGGTAGTGAATTGTGGTTCCCCATCGCTTTACGTCAACAGAATTTTATCTAATTTTGATTCAGATCGCAACCAGTTACAATTGAATTATTAATGGCCTGATAACGGTATTTTCTCCTTTTCTTTTCCTTCCAACGTGTGATATCGTAATAGAACCGAAAACATATGAAAATATTCTTTCATTGAAGTATGATCACATTTAAAGAGAGGTCTAGGGCGTCGATAATGACGTGCCATAGATGGGAAATGTATTCCCAGAAAAGATTTTTGCTATTCAGGGAAACACCAATAGGACGATCTGAGATCGTTGTAGCCTATGTATGTGATGTTGACGTTTCGTCCCGAGGTCTACCTTGGACTTGTCAGTAAGGCATGATAGGCCCCTGCCTTATACGCCGGGGTGATGGTTCATAGTCGAAACTTGTATTTGAAAGCAAATTCGGCGCAGGAAAGGTGGTTTGATATTATGAAGAATTTCGACAAATGCTGCCACCTGTGAGTCGGTGGGTGAAGTCTCGGCGCTGCCACCTGTGAGTCGGTGGATGAAGTTCCGCCACATACTCCCCTCCCACTGACAACGAGGACGAAGATGTATGATGGGAGAGAAGCGAGGCTCTTTTTGCGAACTGAAGGAGATGAAGTTGTGTTGCTGTTGCTTGAATGGAGGATGTGCCAGTGTTGCTGAGAATGTACCAGAGAGTAATGTGTGGAATATTATTCCGCGTTGCAGTGAGTGAAGAGAAAGTTTGCTGGATGCTGCGTGCGGTGGGTATGAGAGAGATGCTGCTCTGGTATAGTCTCGTGGGGTTGAAACGTTCCTTGTTGCGGCCTTGGCCTCGGAATATTGTCACCGATTATGGCGTCGCAAATGAAGTACCTTGAATGGGAAATGTTTTCCCAGAATTAATTTTTGTTATTCAGAGAAACACCACTGGGACGATCTGAGATCGATGTGGCCTATGAATATGGTGTTGGCGTTTCGTCCCGAGGTCTACTTTGGACTCGACAGTAAGGTGTGGTAAACCCCTGCATTATACGGCGGGGTGAGGGTTCATAGTCGAAACTTGTATTTGAAGGCAAATTCGGCGCAAGAAAGGCGGTGTGATGTTATGAAGAATTTCGACTAATGCTGCCACCTGTGAGTCGGTGGATGAAGTTCCGTCACAGGTCCAAGCAACCTGAAGTTTGTAGAACATGTATATTTTAAATTTTGGATTCAATAAAAAAAAAGATTTATCAGTATTTAGGGCAACTAATGTTTTGCTCTTTTGAGTTCTGCACCTTGGACTTATATTGTCATGAAGTTGTCAAGACATTTCTTGACATAAAAGAGCTCAAGCATGCTGTATGGCTTCCCATAGAGCTGCCAAATTGGCTGGAGGATGGGGCCTAATGTTGACACTTCGACCCATTCTATCGCAACGTATTCGATCTGTGAAAGATAAGGATTCTGGTTTTGTAACCTCAGATTGTTGATCGTGGAACAATGTGGGGTCGAGCATTTAGGCAGATTGATATTAGTAGTGGATCACAAGTTGCAATCCACGTTGTCTGGTTGTTTCGCAAGTAGTGTGAACGCAAGTAGAGTTTCGTTAAACAAAATTTGGTTGATAAACTTCCCATTTAACGCCTATTCAATACTGTTGTAGAAAAAAATTTTTTTGAGTACACTATTTGTCTATCCGAAACTCTTTTCTACATTCAAAATATTAATTTGTGTCAAAACATTTATAATAATTAAAACTACTCTAACTGCAGACAAGAAAAGAAGAAAAAAAGTAAGAAGTAATTAAACTATTTGTCTAATGTTGCCACGGAGTACGCAAGATAGATATAAAGTAGCAACTTTAACTTTACCCAAACTTAAACAAAATCGAATTCTACTCCAATAACTCCAGAAACCGTTATCATTCTTCTGTAACTTCTGTAACGTCCATCAATGTGGGTACGAGGAAGTACCTATAAATACCTATTCCACTAGAATTTCACAAATCGATTAACGCAAATGTTTTTTTGGACAATGTTGTCACGTCAATTTCATATAAGTCTATGATCTACTACGAAACTGGCAATAAATAAAACTGTAAGTTTAAAACTCAAAAAGCAAAAATTAAAATAATTATTTTACTTTTATATTTATTATTTACTTTATAATGCAAAGTTTTTGTAACAACAAAAACATTCAAAGACGTGGTAGCATGTGACTTTACATTTTACTTCGTTGAGATCCGTCAGAGGGCGTAAAATAAAAGAAATGGTCGACATAGCTTTTTTTGGCCACTAATTGGCTCTTGAGGATCGTTGTAGCCTCGATAAACATCTGAAATAACCGGGCAGCCATTACTTATATAGACTGTTAAATTTTCCAAATTTAGCAGCCATTTGTAAAATAATAAATTATATCCCGGCAACTATTAAATTATATCATTTTGCGTGTTAACATAAAAGCATTTTGAAACATTGAGTCGTCAAAACGCGTGTGGTAGAGAAAGAAAAAAAAAGAAAATTTACTTTAAGGTCAATTATTTTTTATTATTAGTGTAAATGATAGATTGCAAAGTAATTAAAAATACCTTGTCGCATTGATTTTTATCAACTCCTCTACATTTACAGTAAATTTGCCTTGGCACAAAGATTTTAGTCCATTATTTGCGACAATTTGCTGTAAAATCTGCAATCAAACTATTGAGTATATCAGTCATGTCATTTTGAATCTCCATTCATAGTTCGTTTGCTAGATATCAAAATGTAGGAACATTTTTAGTCATAAAAGCTATTTTTTAACAATCAAATTTTAGCTATTAACTCTATAAAATCTAGCATTTTTTGCTCAAATATGGCCAAAATAGTGGCCTAAATATTGGTCAGAAAAGCCGAGTAATGACGAAATAAAAGTTCGTCATTCCATTTTCGTAATAATTTCGTAATAGATTGGCTTTTTTGGCAGCTTTTTTAAGCAAATGGTCGCCGAATTTAGCAAGAACTACAGAACAATCGCCAAATTATGGCTTAGAATGGCTACTTGGTCTGTTCCGATATGTTATGAAATATTATGGTCTGAAAACGGAAAATTTTGCGCTGGATGTGTTTGTCGAATATAAATTCTACTGACTAAGACAATCCCCTTGGGTCGATTTAAACGACCTAACAGGGCAGATGGGGAGCTTTCCAGAAAAGTGGTATTGCTAAAATTTGTTAAAATTTTACCTTGCTAAAATCCACGATTATGGCTTTTCAACCATATAAATCCCCCGGGGAGTCATGAGTAATAGTCTGAGGCAAATAGCAAAAATGTAATGTATTATGTAATATAAAAATCAAATGCTTGAAACTAATTGTCTACTAAACCGTACCGTTCTTCAGATATTCGTGATTTTGTGAAAATGCAGCATCAAATTTAATGTTTAAAATCTCAGCACTTGGTTTCTTTTCAACCATCGAAATTGGCTGGTGGGCTACTAGTATATTGAATTTTTTGCGGTATGTATTAAATATTAACTACTGTGTACCAAATGTGAAAAAAATTAAAACTAAATTATTGCAAACTTCAAACAGTAATAACTCGTTTAATTTAAATTAGACACCCTGTAATTTATAGTATCATTAGATGCAGAATTTAGTTTCCTATCAAAAATTATTAAACATTAACAAACAACGCCGATATGCAGAGCAACGACATCGCCGGTTCCTGCTTTCTATTTGACCAGCATCTAGGAGGTGCTAGGACAAGACAGTGACATGAAGACAAAAAAAGAGCTGTCAAAATAAATACTTCGTTACGTTGTTGTTCTTAGATTAATAAAGAGTTTCGTTAAAAACAAAATTATTGCAAACTTCAAACAGTAATAACTCGTTTATTTTAAATTAGACACCCTGTATTTTATAGTATCATTAGATGCAGAATTTAGTTTCCTATCAAAAACTATTAAACATTCCTATAGCTTGGTCATTGCATTTTCTTGGGAAATTGATTTTTTCTGAATTTGCGCTGACATAAACGAATGTAGTAATCTAATTTACCTGTTCAGGTCTGTTCAGGTGTTACTTGAATTTGACAAAGCAAAATTTATTGTCATTTCTAGTTATCACAAATTAATTTAAAGTTAAATATTTTTTTACTGTTATAATTGGTGGTTAACAGGGAGTTTTTTATTTAATCAAAATGCTGGTTTACACAAGAGAAGAACGAGTCGATATGATCTTCATTCTAAGAGAATGCTTGCAAAATTGTCTTTTAGCATCAAGAGTTTATGTTGAAAGGTTTCCTAACCGAACTTGACCGAATAGAGCCGTTTTTGAAAGACTGTTGGTTCAATTTAGGCAAACTGGTAGTGTTCAGTATGAAACGACTGCCAAAACGAGACCAGTTACAGAAAACCAAGAAACTGAATTAGCCGTTATTCGCTCTGTAGTTGAAAATCACCATGTTGGACAACGAGAAATTGCACACAACTTAAATATTAGCCAAGAAAGCGTATCAAGGATTCTTCAAAAACATAAATATTAGGATTACAACTACATCAAGAACTCTCCGATAACGATTTTGGGCAACGAGTGTACTTTTGTATGTGGGTGTTAGAAAAAGTTGGAGAACAAGAAGATTTTTTCAGTTCTGTTTAGTGATGAGTGTACTTATCATAACGATGGTTCTTTTAACCGACACAATTTTCATTATTATTCTGATTTTAACCCCCATGAATTTAGAGTTATTAATAACCAACATAGGTGGTCAGTAAATGTATGGGGGGGGGGGGCATAATGGGACAGTATGTGATTGTACCTTATTTTTTTGACGAACATTTAAACGGAATGTCGTTTCTCAATTTTTTGACCAATCAGCTTCCAATTTTACTGGAAGAAGTTCCTCTAGATATAAGAACAACCATGTGGCTGCATATAAACGGGGCACCTGCTCATTATCATCGTGAAGTCCGGGAGTTCTTAAATGTTCGTTCATTTAATTCGCTTCGCGCACTTAATTTTTTTGTAATAGAGATGCTAAATTTTATAAGAACTCTTGTAATATAATGTTTTATTATTTTAGATATTTGATGCTAAATAAAGACACTTTAACATTTAGATGACTGCTAAATAATCGTCATGGTCATAATTTTGTAACTTATAAATTAATATCTGACAAATACTGGGTGTTCATTAGAAAACTTCGTCTAGTTGGTTGTGAAATGTCAAAGGAAAAGAATGGAGAAATAAAAGTCCATTCACTTTCATTATGCCATCCTTTTCTGTCAAAATTGTATTGGCTCCTAAATGAAGTTTTCTAGTGAATACCCAGTACTAATGATAATAAATTTTGCTTTCTCAAAATCAGGTATTTTATCAGGTAAAATAGATTATTTAATTCATTTATGTCAGCTCAAATTCAGAAAAAAAATCAGTTTTTTAAGAAAACGCAAAGACCAAGCTATAGGAATGTTTTATAGTTTTGATAGGAAACTAAATTCTGCATCTAATGATACTATAAAATACAGGGTGTCTAATTTAAATTAAACGAATCATTACTGTTTAAAGTTTGCAATAAGTTGGCGTTCATTTATTGACATTCGGTGCAGTTAATATTTAATACACACCGCAAAAAATCCAATTTATTATTAGCCCACCAGCCAATTGTGGTGGTTAAAAAGAAAGCAAGTGCTGAGATTTTAAACATTTAATTTGATGCTGCATTTTCACAAAATCACGAATATCTGAAGAACAGTACGGTTTAGATGCCATAAACCTTAATAAAACTACCTTACCTTTTGTCCGTAGGTACCGAAAATATATTAATATACTAGGTGTCTCATTTAAAAAAATACAACTTTAATCAATTTTATACTTTCGGGACCACCTGTATACAATGACAATAATTTTAAAATGTCGAGTAACGTGAATCACCCTGTATAAACTTATACCACAGTCTTATACAGGGTGAGTCACATAAGTTACCTTAGATTTTGATTCGTTTCAATATACAGAGCGTTAAAAAAATATAAAACATGAATGAAAAATTAGAATTTGTAATGGTAAATAGTGGACATTTTGCTTATTTACATAGTTAGTACCTGCTCAAGTTAATTTAATACAAGTACTGATTAAATTGAAGCTACTATACAATTTTTTGATTTATTAAATTGAAAATAATTCGAAAATCGGTTTGGTTATCGACATCAAATAAGAATAACTTTTTGTAGAAATAGTTAGTGTAACAACTGTAATATTCAAGTTTCTGATAGCGCATTCCGTTAAAAACTTTTGATAACAAATAGCCACGAAGCAGTACGCGCCTAAGCTCCTCTTGTAAATACCTAAAAATTAAGTTCAAATTCCAGTTTCCCATTGCCACAAACTCCCAAATTCCGAAATGTTGCCGAATTTAAATTAAAATTGTAGGAATTATTCAATAAATTTCAATTTTAAAAGGGAACTTTAACACTCTGTATATCGAAACGGAGTAACATTTTATCAAGGCATGTTTGGTATCATATTAATATTTTCCCATTGAATATACAATTGCTCTAGGCAATTGCTCTATGACCCATTCATTACGCACCATCTTGTAATTTCACTCGCTCGCTGTGCGCAATATCCATTTATTTTGCTTTACAAACTTTTACAAAAAATAAATTTTTAAGCAAAGGAGTAAATTCGAGCAAAAAGTAGAAATGGTTTATTAAAGAAGAAGATTCAGTGATTCTAATTAAAATAAAGATGAACTCTCTCTCCCGAACAAGGACTACCACAAGGATCACCCCTCTCACCAATGCTTTACAATATATACTGTCACGACTTATACAACCACAACAAACAGAACAAAAATCAAATTGACAAAACAGCTTATATATTACAATACGCAGACGACACTGCACTTATTGTGCACGACAAAACTACCTCGAGAACGGCATCCAAATTACAATCACCAACAGACGACACAATGACGTGATTCTACAAATAGAGACTAACGCCAAACGCCACTAAAAACCAACTTTTATTACTTAACCATCAAATCAAAGACAACTCCCGAACTATAATTGCAGACGGCCACAGAACTGTACCCAAACATGACATTAAATACTTGGGGGTAACACTAGACCAAAAGCTTAAATTCACAAAACACTTAAAAAATGCAAGGACGAAAATTATTAAAAGGACGAAACACTTCAGAGTACTAACATATAAAGAAAAAGAAATCAGTACAAAAACGGCAACCAAAATCCATTTGTAGACCAATTCTTGTCATCAACATATACTCAGAGCAAACGCAACCGATAAAATTAAAAAATATACACAGACTACTGAGCAACTCGCTCTAAGACTAATAACCAAAATAAGACACCCTGACAACCAGCTACACAACCCACCTAACCAAGTTCTCTACGAACGCACAAAAATGACCAAAATAACTGAAATACTTATACACTTACAAACCAAATGGAGAAACAATCCACACAACTGGACTATAGTAGGTCCACTTTGCTTATCAAGACAGACCAGACAATCCCGTTACCTTTTCCCTACTTCCACCCTGTTAGAACGGTTCAATTTAGAATAAAACTTTTTTTTCTCTCCCTATTACCTATATGCCGTCTCAAATTATTATGGACTAGGGTGTGCCATGGGAAACAGATGTTTTGCCCCTGTATAAATGTTTGGCAAAGACATTGAGGGAATTTGGCAAGTAAATCAGGTTACAAATTTGACAAATGTCTAAATTATTTGTAAAACGTTGCCAAATTAATAAAAAATTAAGTACCACTCGTTCAAAATACTGAGCCTGCCATAAGTAGGCAGTATGTGTAGTAGAAAGAAGCAAAATCATGAAATGGGCAGGGGAGGGGGAGGTAAAAAAAACCCAAGATATTATAATTGATAATTAGGTCATGACATGTTGTAATTTTGCTAACTTTTTAGACAATTAAAGAAATATGCAGAAGCACCTCTTTCTTAAGAAGATAGGAGTAATAAGGTAGACATATTACTATCTTTCTATTCCTAATGAATGATCGATAGTGTGAATTCACAACAATTCGCGGAATTTGAACGATTGGGGTAATGTGGACTTGATGTATTGTAACAAAGTTAAATACATCTTCAGATTATATATTAGTTGCTATGAATATTATGTGATTTTTTTTTATTATTTCATTCTTCTCCTTCTCTTTTAAAGGTGCCTATTTTCTTATGATGTTGGCGACCACTTTGGCCCATCATTTTCTAAAGTTGGCCAGGCAGGGTATACGTCTGCGTCCATGGCCTCGCTTGCTCTCAACCTTGCCTTGTAGGATTAATTGCAGAAGTCGGTGCTTATCACCTATAAGGTGGCCAAAGTAGGCCAGGTTTCTGTTGTTTACGGTAGTAATAATTTGCTTGTCTTTTCTGAGCCTCTATGCTTCTAAGCGTTTGGTAGCAGCATCAGTAAGACTCCAGCTTTCTACTCCATATGAAATGAAACGCAGATCCCTATATTATTATTAGTAATAAAATAAGTTGGTCTTACCCCAGTTTGGACCTAACTCCTGATCTGGTTCACTTCCTCCTTTTTTTGAGTGGGTCCGGAGTACCAGGGCACTTAGCCTAATATTTTGTTTTTCTTACCAAAACTTAATCATGGCCTTTATAATTATTTGTTTTTCGAAAGGGAGCTGTAACTTAAATAATCACTTGGCCATATCCGATCCAATCATACTGTTTTCCCCTTTTTAATAGTTTCTAAACTTCCAGGTTTTCTAATCAATGAGACGCCAGAGTTAAGCAAAGGCAATTATAATATATTGATTAAAAAAAGATAAAAGCATTTTCAGCAAATAAAATATTTGAAAACATAATGTTCGCTCAATATAGTCAAAACGAGTAAAACTAGAAATTGCTAAAGGTCTGCCACCATGTATACGATTTAACGAATCTCTAATCATGTAAAAAAAATATATGTCTTACTTTTTAACCAACGTTTCTGTTTGCTTCTTTTCACTTTACATACACAAAATTTCTATCAAGTTTAACAACAAAATAGAATGAATTTTCGTAAAATTCTTTCGGTCACAACTTGCAATAACCCAAGTCCGTATTAAGAATTAATTTAACACTGACACAACTAAGCAATCACTACTAAGCAAAATTGGAAGATCCAAAGAAGTACCGTTCTAGCATTAAAAAAAAATCAAACTGGCTTGATCACTTAAAACAAAATTAAATTCTGACTAGGTGCTGACTCTCTGCCCCTTACTGACTCTAATTAACGGTTTTGTCTGACCCTAACTGACTGAATGAATGAATCTCACACTAAATCTCACACTGAATCAATCCCTCAATTTTCTGTCAACTCAATTTATAGAGTTTCTTCCTCCCTACCTCGGGGTTATTTTTCTGGACAATTTTCCAAGAATTTCTCACTGCCGATAATTTTCCACATCCAAGATCTTGATGCTCTCGCATCATTCTCTGTCCACTTTAATCTCCCACCGAAATATCTATAATCCATCTCCCTACTTTTTGATGAGGCCAGCCCATTCTTAAGAGGGGACAATGAATCATTCCGGTTTCCTGGAAATTTTAGCAGGTGGTGGAATATTGTTCCGCCTACCGATGTCTGGCAGGTTTCAGCGCATCCCTACCTCAACCTGATGTGTCACCAATACTTGACCCATTACCAAATTAGGAATTAACAGAAATGAAATTCGGTCTTGATCTGGATCGCGAGACTCAGTTTAAGACTTCTGCTAGGTACGGTCAACAGCTCCAAAATTACTTAGTCTTTTGAAAATGTTGGTGTTAAATATTTTTAAAAATTGTTGTATGCGTTTTAAATTTTGTGTGTGCAAAAGTTTACAAATGGCCTGTCTAGTGAACAGTGGGTGTAAAATTATTGTTCTACGAATTACACTTAAACATTTTTACAGGTACATATTTTTTACAGTTTTTAATTTTTTTTTTGTTAGGGGACTTAGGCATATTCCGTGATCATCTATGCTTTCTATATGGTGTTGTACTACTACATAAAACTTAGTAATCGTTCTCAACTATTCTTAAACTGAAATCAAGAATATTATTGGGATTAAAATTATCTTGAAAAATATTCTTAATTTTTCTGAAACTTATTTTAAAATTATTCGTTACCTTTTACATCGGAGCAAATTTTTCAAATAATTTAATTTATTTTTTTTTATTCACAATTTTTATAAAAATAAAATTACAGAAAAAATGTTAGTATTTCCACTCCTACTTCTTACGCCATTCTCAACTTAGAAAAATTTTATAAAAAATTTTACAAATTTATTTTTTCTAAATTTGAAAATCTTTAGGCTCTTAATGAATTTTTTATGGAACTGTTAACTGCACTTTTAAAAATATTTTATTCTTACATTTTTTTCTTTTTAATTGATCCAAAATGTATTTTTTGACTTAAAAAATTTTACTTAGCTAAAATAAAATATTTGTGCAAAAGTAATATTTTTATCGGATACAAACAAAACAAATTTATTAAAATATTATTAATAATATTTAAAAAAATATATCTCAGAAAAATAATCCTATTTAAAGTTCTTATAAATCTCTAAAGTTAATATTTTCACATAAATTTCAAATATTAGTGGGACCCGCCTCTGGGTCATCACACATAGAGGAGAACACTAAAGACGTAGCATCTGAGAATTCTTATGCGTATATAATATTAAGACACAGGTTACAAAGAACTTTCTTAAGACGGTTAAAAGCGCTTCTGGATTTTTCAATTCGAGTTCTTATTTCATAACTATGATCCCATGTATCACTGATATTGCAGCCCAGGTAGCATATTTTATCCACTCTTTCCAATGATGTATCGTTTACAGTAAATTGAGCGTTCATGTTGATGTTCTTACTGATAACTATATCATCATCATCATCATACATTATATCACACATAATTTCACTATTGGATTCTGACGAGGAATCACTGCTAGCCAATTTTGAATCAGCCTGCTAATGTCATAATAAATGGAGAAATATTATCAAAAGGTGTTCCACTCGACTATTTACGCCTACTAGTACGCCAAAATTAGATCGTTACTGTGCCTACAAAAAAATTTCCACAACTTGTCAAGAGTACAGTGTTCTTGTTGCAGAGCTTCTTACAATAAACCCTTGCTATTTGTTTGTACGATTATATTGACAATGATAAAGGAGTAAGTTTAGAATCTAATAACCATGATACAGTAACTATTAAAGATAAGATGTTTCACATATAGGAGGTGGCCGTAGCCGCCGATTGGGTAGAAACAAAAATTTGTGGACAAAGTGGCGAAGGCAAAATTTCTCTCCTATTTTTAATACTCAATTTAGGCTACTATACAACAAGCTAACATACCTCAATTGCCCAGACTTCCCCCTGTAGCGAATCCAGACTGCCAAACATTAAGTATCTATTGCAACAATGTTAGACTACCTATGCAGAGTTTGGGATATATAAACAAAGCTGAATGCAAAACACGAATTAAAATCATCAGAAAATGTTGCTTTTAAACCAAGGTGAGAACTAAGAAATATTTCATGTCGCTTCTTCTGATTTAAAAATTACCTGTTTAGGGTTACAAACGACTCTAACTTTGAAAACGCTGTTTTCGACCTTTTAAAACGACTGATACCATCATTTCGCAAGCTCTGAACAGCTTCCGAAATGTCGAAATGGTCAAGACACGCTTCATGGCAGTACCGAGAGAAGGTTCCCGGTGGCGCCATCCGTGTCCGTTTGTTGAACTAACGAGATTACACCCGTCCAGTTTCAACGTCAATGCCCGGTCTAAGGAAAAAATTATGCAGATTACTGTAAAATAAAAAATCGATTTTTAGCCGTCGGTACTATGAAAACGCTGTTTTCGACCTTTTAAAACGACTGATACCATCATTTCGCAAGCTCTAATTGTGTCCATCCACAGACTAGTTTCGCCGTTTACGGCTCATCAGTGAGGGTTTGACACTCTTAGATTTTTATTTTTTTTTTTTTTGTTTTTTTTTTTTTTTTTTTCGGGGGCAGCGACCCCGGGGCATTAAAAAATCTTCTCAAGACACCGGACAACTACCGCGCGACGTTGTCCGGTAGTGTGGGATTCTTACCCACTAAAAAACCCCATGTTTTTTGCGCTTGGGGATTCCGGGCCGATTGCCTATAAATCCCCGATCTGCTGCCGGCAGACTTCTCTGGTTTACGCTCTTTCCTATTTTCATATCTCATGGCCTCCCCAGCTTGGCTGGTTTGGCATGACATATCTTGCGGGAGATGTGGCCCTTCTTCTCGGGCGGTTTTTGCATCTCTGCTGTCGCTCTACTCTGCAGTTTGATATTACAGCTGGTGCCGTGGCCGCTTCCAGGGTTGCCCTGATGCGGGATCCGGCTCGTAGTGAACCAAGGCCCGCAGCAGGTCGTCTGGATGTGCTTCGGCTCGCCGGAATGTCTTCTCAGCTTTGACTCTCATGAAGTCGCGCACTGTTTGCCATTGCAGATTAGCACGAATTTCTTCGTTCCCAATGTACAATGGGGCATTCACCGCCATACGGAGGTGAATGTTTTCCACAGCTTCTACCCTTGAGAGGTGGGCCTCCGCCGCGCTCCCCCATGAGGCCGATCCATATGTGAGGAACGGTCGCATGATGGCTTTCAGCAGCAGGAGTTTCCCTCCCACGGGCAGATGGCTTCTTCGGTTGAGCAGGGGGTATAGTGAGGCCATAGCCCCCCTAGCCTTAGCAGCGGCGACCCTGACATGGGGGTTCCAAGTCAGCCCTTTATCCAAAGTTACCCCCAGATAAATGGCTGAGTCTTGCCACGGCACTTCGATTCCATCGATCACAAGTTGATCTGGGATGGCATCGCGACGCCTACCTATCAGGATTGCCTGGCACTTGGTTGGATTGATTTTAATCCTCCAACGTACCAGCCACTCCTGGAGGTCGTCTAAAGCTAACTGCAGATTCCGCCGCACGACGTCTTTTCTCCGGTGTTTGGATAAAAGAGCCGTGTCGTCGGCGTAGAGCGCGAGCTTAGTCCTTGGTGTTCTAGGAATACCGCTCGTGTACAGCGTGTACAGGTGTGGTGACAATACCGACCCTTGGGGGACACCTGCCTCTAGCGCTCTTGGCGCCGACAGGGAGGTTCCGACCCTTACAACGACTGTCCGATCTGTGAGGTAACTGTCGATAAGTTGGCAAATGTTTGCCGACAAACCTAAGTTACTCAGCTTGTAGATCAAGCCTTCTCGCCAGACCCTGTCGAACGCTCGCTCCACATCCAGCAGGACCAGCCCAGAGGTTAGTCTGGAGTTCCTGCCTTCTGCGATGCTCTCTACGGTCTTCAGGACCTGCAGTTCTGCCGAATGCAGTCCCCGAAAACCGTATTGCTCGACGGGCACGACGTTCAGGCGTGTACACTCGTCTTGGAGTCTCCTCAGGATGACACGTTCCACGACTTTACCAGCCCCGCACAGCAGTGTGATGGGCCGGTAGTTCTGCGGAAATGTCTTATCCTTGCCCCGCTTGTTCAGCATTATCACCACTCCCTGTTTCCACCTCGTTGGAAAGTGCCGTAACCTCAGCGACGCGTTTGCCACGGCGCAAAGACAGGCTGCACCCTTCCTAGGCAGGTTTTTCAGCACCTTGTTAGAGATGCCGTCCCGCCCCGGAGCCTTTCGTTCCACGAGAGTCCTCAGGACATCCCTGATTTCGCCGGGGTTAACCGGGTCCATCGGGTCCTGCTGACCCTCGGGGTCCTCGCCCCTCAGGTGACGGACGGTCCTCTCAACAGCCAGGATGTGACGATCATCATCGTCAGGGTGGTCCTTTAGCCTACACTCTCTTTCGAGTGTTTGGCCAAATGCTTCTGCCTTTTCCTCGTCGCTGTACACCATACCGTTTACGCTGTGTAGCGGTGGTATGCCGTTTGTCTCTCGTCTGAGGCTTTTCTGCAACCGCCAGAGGCCGGACGAGCCCGGCTCCAGCTCGCTCAGTTTATCTTCTCAGCATCGGCCGCGGTGCAGCCGCAGGGCTGTTTTCAATCGCTGGCTGCTTTCGTTAAGCAGCCTGCGATTGTCCTCTGAGGGGCCGTAGCGGTACACTCTACGCAGCCGTCTCTGTTCGTGAACGAGCACCCGTATATGTTCGGGGGTTTCTCCGTATTGACCGCGAGGCTTTTGCACCTCGCGCTCAATTGTGGAAAACCTTAGAGCCTGCAGCACGTCCTCCTCGAACGCTTGCACGGCACCCTCCAGTTGGGCCACATCAGCAATAATTGGGACGGAAGCAAGTGCGTTAAAATGCCCTTGAAACCGTGTCCAATTAGTGTGCCTAGAGCGTGTCGTTTTGACCTCGGCATTCGCTTCAAGAGTCAGTCTTATTGGATTGTGATCCGAGGTACCTTCATTCACCGTCGCCAACTCTGGCCAGAAACGAACGTTCCTCAACACCGCGATGTCGAGTACGTCCGGCCTCCCGCCCCCGTTGGGTAGGCATGTCGGTTCCTCGGGCCCCATTACCACTGCCCCGGCAGCAGCCGTCATTTCCAATAACCTGACACCTTGCCTGTTATCAATTGCAGAGTTCCACGAGCGGTGCTTGCAATTGAGGTCGCCAAGCACACACTTAGAGCTTCCGAAATGTCGAAATGGTCAAGACACGCTTCATGGCAGTACCGAGAGAAGGTTCCCGGTGGCGCCATCCGTGTCCGTTTGTCCTTCTCTCGGTCCTTTTGTGTCCTCCTCTCGTGTCCTTCTCAAGGACAAACGGACACGGATGGCGCCACCGGGAACCTTCTCTCGGTACTGCCATGAAGCGTGTCTTGACCATTTCGACATTTCGGAAGCTCTAAGTGTGTCAAAGCCTCACTGATGAGCCGTAAACGGCGAAACTAGTCTGTAGATGAACACAATTAGAGCTTGCGAAATGATGGTATCATTCGTTTTAAAAGGTCGAAAACAGCGTTTTCATAGTACCGACGGCTAAAAATCGATTTCTGTATTTTACAGTAATCTGCATCATTTTTTCCTTAGACCGGGCATTAACGTTGAAACTGGACGGGTGTAATCTCGTTAGTTCAACAAACGGACACGGATGGCACCACCGGGAACCTTCTCTCGGTACTGCCATGAAGCGTGTCTTGACCATTTCGACATTTTGGAAGCTCTAAGTGTGTCAAAGCCTCACTGATGAGCCGTAAACGGCGAAACTAGTCTGTGGATGGACACAATTAGAGTTTGCGAAATGATGGTATCAGTCGTTTTAAAACGTCGAAAACAGCGTTTTCATAGTACCGACGGCTAAAAATCGATTTCTGTATTTTACAGTAATCTGCATCGACTCTAACTTTAGCAAGAGAATTGTTTGACATTCCTGCACAAATGTGATAATAAGATTGCATGCAGATATGGTTTCTGACTCATTGTACAAATTGGTATTGACACCACCAAACTCAGTATTAACAAACGCAGAGAATTACGGAACAAAAAAGGTGTTGCAGACTGGGATAAACACAAAAGTCAGCAGCAGCAGAGCACCTTCACTGAAGGTCAACATATGCCTTTCATCCTTTTAACAAGATGGATTTCTTCAATCATCAATCGCAGAGTTTTTATCCGAGAGTAACCAGAAAAGCCATTGATACCTTTAGGCACAAAAACATCTTTGACAGAAAAGGGGAAAGAGAATTGCACTTACTTAAATAAAAAAAAGTATTTACGCCAGCTATTTATTATTGTTTCCTGATACCCAACTACCAGGCTTTGTGATTAGACTCATAACATCTATGCTTATAACAAACCTTTTATTTTATTTTGTATAATTTAATAGTTCTTTTCATAACATTAATCTGGCAACATTTCATGAATGAACTAGACATTTGTCAAATTTGTAACCTCCTTTACTTGCCAATTTCACTCAATGTCATTGTCAAAAATTTATACAGGGCCAAAACATCTGTTTTCCATGGCACACCCCAGTCCATAATAATTTGAGACGGCATATATACATATTAGCTAGAATAAGTAAAATTGTAAATATTGTATATTGTAACACATAGGCAGAAAGACCAATAGGTCGATAGCCTTTTTTTCTAGCGAAAAATAAATATAATTTATATGTATATATATAAAGATGAACTCGGATCAGACTGGGAACCTTACCAAAGATCCTCCTGTTACTAGGACACGCGCACTAATAGAAACATTATGCTGTAACTAATTTGAAACTGCAAATTTTAAAAAACCATTTCCACTCAATTGTGCTATAAACGTGTAAAGATACGATATCTTACCTGATGTTGAAAGAAATTTGTTAAGGCCAACTTAAAGCGACAATTTAGAAACTGATAACAAATAACATATATTTAACGTTGTTGTTGCAAATGACTTTGACACCCGTACAAAGAGACTAACAGGTTAAACTATGCTGTCAACGAATACGCAGGACTGTGTTGTATTTCAGGCAAATGATAGCGATCAAATACAACATTTAATTTTTTCATTAAATGCCAACTTTTAAGACTCCAGGCCCCACTGTGCCTCTTGTCGTCAAGGTTTGCAACGGGCAGACTGGACTAACGAGACGAAGATCTGCAACTGGTAGGAAATACCTGGTATATGGACGGATCCAAAACCGCCGAAGGGGCTGACTCCGGAGTGTACGGGAAATCGGATGGTATCTGCATAGCAGAGAGCCTGGGCCGAGGCGCCACACTGTTTCAGGCAGAGATACATGCCATGGAATTGTGTGCCTGACACCTATTTGAGGAGGGAGGACACAATAGATCAATTAAGATCTGCTCGGATAGTCGGGTAGCGCTTCTAACGCTTATTTATTTGCGCTGCAATTGCAAAACTGTTTGGTACTGCCACAGGACTCTGAACACACTATCGCAGGAGAACAGCGTCACCTTAGTGGGGATCCCGGGCCATCGTGGTCACGAAGGCAATGAGAGAGCCGACTCTCTAGCTAGGAGGCCCGGAGCAGCAGAGGCAAACCTTGCTGGTAACACTTCGAGTGAGCCACAATAGACCTCCGATCGCGGTGGAGGACCGTACAAGTCCACTCACATTGAATATAATACAATATTAATTCAAAGAAAGCATAAAGCTTTCGAAACGTGAGTTAGCTACGAACGAGAATCGAAAGAATCTGAGTAGCAGGTTAGTGAAATAACTGGTGTCACAGTCATTTTTTGGCATTAGTGTCACTTCTTAATTTTAATATTTAACGTACCTTAACTGTTTGCTTATATCTCTTTTTTGAGTTTATGCTTCACACATTTGAATCACTTTTACTTTCTTTTACTTTCTCTTTTACATTTTGCCGTTGCTGTTCATTCACTCAAGGAACTCTCCCGGTTTTGTGCTGCTGTTGAGATCTGGTTTCCCTTTGGCCTATCTGATTTTTATAAAACTCTTAGCTTTATGCAATGAAGGGTGCCCTTTTCTTAATGTGATCTCATTTTGGCTTACATGATGTGACACTTTTTCCCCACCGCCTTTCTGATTCCTGACCTAAAATCTATTGTCATACGGTCATATTCGTCATGAGCCTTTTTCCTACCTGAACTTGCAATGAGAGGACCAAGCCGAGGTTCCGAGTTCTAGCTTACGCCTTTGGACTTTGGCGAATTCAGGACTCGGTCCATATTTAACTCTCTTTTTTCTTTAAAGTTTTTGGTTTACTTTAAAGGAAACACTTTAACTGTTTCTGCAAGATTTAAGCGCCAAGCGATACTTTCTCAGTTCCGTTACCGTTCAAGTTAGTTGCAAGCCTCGTGGCCATTTCCGGCATCGGTACCCGGCGTGCAATTGCCGGGAAAAAACCCTCTGCAAGGGTTTTATCTAATTTTTTCCTGGACTCTACCGAGTCTAATCACTGCAGCAATACTCATTGTTAAGAGCCGCCGAAGGTCACAAAGTCACTGCCTTCAGCCGTGACCTATTGGACCAGTTTCTGCTCCACCCCCTAGAGACTTTAATTTTTAAGTATTAACACCACAGTAATAGAGCAACTAGTAAACTACCCAGCTAACTTTTTTTTTGTGTGTCCTATCTATGCTATATCTTTTAGTTTATATTTTGGTTTGGTGTTGAGTTCCATATTACACCTTTGGAGGTTTCAGTCTTTACTATCAAAGCCAGTTGCGCAAACCTACCCCACTCTTCGTATTATCTGAGCTGGGACCAATAAATAAAAATAAAAAAAAACACAATTTTAATATAAACATGCGTTAAACATTTTTATTTAACATATTTAGGCAATAAAACACTCGGTCGCGCGTAACCTCACTAGTAAAAGGCATGTAACGCTTTTATTTTCTAAAAGCGTTCATTTATATATTTGTCCCTATATCCCTGTTTTAAACTATAATTTTCAATCGGGTTGCAATGTTTCTAAGTTATTTCAATCGCTTCAGCGCTATGATGCCATGGTTGTCAGGTCTTCTATTTTATTAAATGGTTTAATGGTATTATGTATGCCGTTCCGCACCTTGGCTGGTAACGCGATTGCTCATCTAAATATAGTCGTTTGTACTTGGCAACATCTCCTTCCACTTTTGGCCCCCGACGGTGCGTCTAGGTATCTCGTGCCCTCGCTTTTTTCGTTCTTGACCGGCGACAAGCGCTTACGCCATTGTCTCCTCCAATGAGGCGGACAATTTTTGGTTTTGCCCTTCCGTAGAAAAAGGTAAGCAGCCACTATACTTTCGATTTAGAACTATACTTCTACATATGCCTTTGTCAAAAGGGTTTCTTCCATAAGGGATTGCTTCCATGACGGATTTCTTCCATGACCTGGATGCTTCTTCTAGTCAATAGAGCCGTGCATGACACCCATCCTGGTCTGAGGACTCGTTAGTCCAGCTGATGAGCCGATCCGATCCTAAGAACTTATCTCCACGCCTATGTGAAATTCTTCCGAGTTTCACTCATACTCTAGGATGAATCTGTCCTGAGTTATAGTTGGAGAAAGGCTTTCACGACAGTCCGGTGACCATCAGGTCAATTGCCAGAATACTACACACCTATTTTGGTCATCGTCTCGGATCAAGTCCGGAAGATTACCTTTTTCTCTATTATAAACTTGTTCGTCAGACGGTCAATGATATAACTGACATTCTATTGCCTATCGACATATTATGGAACTACCTATACCTATGCCTTGTTTTCTATGATTTTCTATTTAATGTGTTCTTAAGCAACCGACGTATTTTGCCTATGAATTAATATTGATTCGAGATAACTTAGTAACATAAACAATTTTAACTCCATTTGTAACAGCCATTTCTGGTCGAATGTTTCATTAATGTATTAAAACTGGTAGTTACTACCCTGTCGCTATATTTAGAATTCTTTGGCCAAAGATTCTACGTATAACTCTACATATTAACTTGTATATATCCGGGTTACACCGAATGGTGTCACTAGCTAGAATAGGCTGCTAATTTGATGTCCGTATTGTGACGTGTTAGAAGTGCCTAGAGTGCCTAAGTTTCATTTGTTATTTGGTAATTTGTAAATCCAATTGTAACTCACACCTGTCGACTCTCCAAGACAAAGAGCTGCCGTACGCATATGCGGGCAAAGAAACATTGCAATAAAAAAAAGAGGCCAGAAGCAACAGCACAAAAGTAAAAAGTAATATGTATATGTAATTGTAATATAAAATGTAAAGTACTATTTTTATTATTTAATGCCTTTTTGATGGCAACCGTTTATACCACTCAAAACAAGAATTCCTAAAGACGCTCTTAGTTCGTCAGTGTTTATTTGTGGTTCGGGCCAGTTTTTCTGTAAAACATAATTTTTTGTTTCTATTAATATATTTTATAGCGCGTCATCGGAGAAAAATTATACAAATAACTCAACGCAGCTCATTGTGCTGTATTTTGAATAATTTTCTGTTGGAAATTCCAGGTGCGGCTCTTGCAAATCTCCTTTTATAAAATTAGTTGTGACAGATTTAGCTGCAAGTACTAAAGTACTTGCAATGGTACTAGTACTCGGCTCTAAAGGACATGGCACTTTTTTTGACTCTTCTGTATTATCATAATCAGTTCCTAATCTTTTATTATTAGAATAAACAATTTCTGCTCCCTCAGTAAGTTGCCTATCAGTTAAATTGTCAACTAAACTACCTTCATCCTCGTCTGCTGAATCTTCGTTCTTAAGTTGCTTTCTGGAGGTTCAATATAAATTTCGTCATCGTAAGCCATATCTCAGGCCTCCTGAAATCTAATTCCTCTAAAAAAAAAAATTAGCCAAAAATATTAGTTTAACTGAGGTACGGCCTAATGAGCCCATTTGGGAACACTGATGTTTACAACAATATTGTACATAAAAGAAACAATCCATAAAATCAATCTCAAATAGGAATATATTTTCACATATCATAATATGATAAAACATTTAAAACAAGTAGCATACAATAAAATATCGAATGGTAATTCTACTTACACGAAGTTGATGTCCATATTTTTGATCAACTCCTACAAACCAATATTTCACTCGATACTAGAAAATGCCGAACGTAAGCAGAGCTCTGCATAAAAACTTCTAAGGGCCCTATGAATCATACTAAAGAGGCCTAAAGAGACGAGATGACGAAAAGTTGAAAAATATCCGACTTAAGCAGAACTTTGGCTCTTAATGTTCATTGGCTCCATATGGAGCCTTTAGGAGCTAACGGGTTAATTTGCCAGGCCACTAAACAACTCGCACCCCTTTGATAAACTTGTTTTTTTTTTGTTTATTATATGGACCTTTCTTATTTATCCGGGACTTCATCCTGAAGAAAGGGCGTGGCACCGGATACAGTGAAACAAAGTGAAATTCAAACACAAGAATAATATTGAAAATTAAGAACGTCCAGTTTTGTTTTTCAGATAATTGTGAAATAGAACAGAAATGACAAAATCACTGAACTATTCTGGTTAACATTTTATTTTAGATAATCAATTAATAAAGCTATTTATAGTAATATTAAGTATAAAGCGTTCCATAAAGTTTTTCCAAAGGCTATTATTTGAATGACCCCTATATAATTTTTCAACTGTGTCAATGTTAATGGTTATGTTAGAAAAACCCTAAAGGAAAGATTCCGCCAAAAAATGCGACATATTAGTTATCCATAAACTGATTTGCCAAAAATGTAATTGACAAGATTTTAACCAGTAAATTAAAAGCAAGTGAAGGTGAATGCCAATAACAACTACCCTACAAGTTGTTATGATGGTTTAGTGTAGTTTTAATTTAATATCTGCCATCACTTTGACTTTGAGTAAATCAAATAAATTTCCTCGACGTTGCTTGCATTAAATTAAAAAAAGTTTTTATCAGCTTATATATTATTTTCATTCGAACGCCTAAAAGAGTTTCGGACAAAACTAAAAACCAAATTATAAAGTGCTAAAATCATTACAAAAAAGACAGGCCAGACTTTTTGGAATCGGTGATCCTTAATAAATTATCTACAATATTTGGGGTAAGTCAGGTCTGGATGAGTAGCATATATAATATTAGTTTATAATCAAACTTGAAAAAACATCTTATCAAGGTTTTTTAATAAAACGGTATTAGTAAATATTTCACATGTAATTTGTTAATAGAAAAGTGGACACATCTTTTCTTTGCAAAAGAATGTGTCTCTGATTTTTCATAGCATGAGTATGACCCTCCCTTTTTGTAGATTTCTACAGTGAAGAAATGTTAGCGTTTTGTAAAAGAGCTCATATAGAGTGAGTAGATAACTGCAAAGATACTTCTAATAGAAAGATTTTTATGGTTCCAGGAATAAGCGTCATTTACGAAAGACCTTTTAGTGGTTTCTTCGCCTTCAGCATATGTTGCAATCCGAAAGACATAGTTTCCATCAACGTACGTTTTCCTATTAAATGGCTTTTCCACCTGAAACCTGCACTACTTTTAAATTACAGTTTCTTGGTAGGTAACGAAATAAAATCAAGAACTACCAAAAATCTTCTACTATTGACCCTAATAGGCAGAGCACTATCAATTAATAGTTCTGTTTGGTTTTTTCAAATTTTTTCAACTATAGACAGACGCCTTTGAGTAGTATAGGAAAAACTAAACTACAAACACCGCTAAGACATTGGTGAACGTACCAGTAGCAGAATGTTTTGTTGACGCTCGAAAACATAAAATGTGAACTAACCTCAACTAATGCTTACAAATTACAAAATCAAGCGTCCTTATAGCGTTTATTTTAGCAAGTTTTTAGACAAATTCTCTCCTAAAAACGTCCTTCTCTCCAAATTCTCTCTCCTAAAAACTCCTAAAACAAACTTGCTCTTAATATATATATTATCGATGGTTTCGGTATTGATGAATTCTATCGGTAGAAATGCTTCTTTTTCTATCGGTCTAGCACTCGCGAGCTATTGTCAACGGCGGGAAAAGGGTAATAATAAGGTGATGACGCAAAAATCTCAATATCACATAAAAATTTACTTACGAGGTATTAATTCTAGGCCATCGTTATGTTGCACTGGGTGAGCAAAACTCGATGTCAAAGCTCTAGTATAAGAAAATTGGTTGCCCTAAGAATTACTTCTGCCAAGTATTTGACCAGACAAACGTAGTATCAGATCTAGTACATGGATTTATTATTATTCTTACAACTATTATTTTTGGTAAGTTCTGGCAACAACATTTTTTTGTAATGGCAGCATTTTATAATCTTTAAATTATGTCAATATAACCAATAAGACTGACAAAGTTCAAACATTATACAATAGCAATCTGTCAAATTTCCATTGCCTACTTCTCCGAAAAATATAATGAAAAGCGTTATACATATACATTTTCAGTGAAATATGCAGTTGGAATAAGGAAAATCAGTTTTAAACTTAGTTACTTTTCGTTTGACTGTTCATTAACGGCTGCGTGCTTGCTTTCAACTCCTCAAAGCTCTGCCTCAAGCGAACCTCGTCACGAACACTGAGAGGTGACGTCTTCTCATCGAACTCGTGTAACGCCCTCATTAGAGCATCTTTTCTGTCTTTCAAAGTCTTGTGGGTCACACAAAACAAAACTCTATTGCGGTAGACGTCCGCTTCTATACGCAATTGATAAAACTTGTTCCACATTTCATCATTTTTCGTTATTTCTTCTTCCTGCTCAGGAGTCATGAATATTTCGCTATAACACAAAGCCAATTGATCAATGGAAATCTCTGGAAATGTGTGTTCTTTGCCGGTCACGATGTCTAAAGCTTCTATGGTTAAAATACCATCTTTATCTAAATTGTAGGTGATATCGAATACAACTTCTCCAGCTGGCTTTTCAGGGATATCATCAATGACCAACACGCCGAGCTTTTGGTTGTAGGTGCACTGCATCCGGTCCCCTTGAAACACCTCGATTTTTATTATTTCTTGATTGTTGTAGGTGGTAGACATTCTAGTTTTATAGCTGGCTGGAAGAGAAGCGCCTTTCTCAATGAAACGGATCATGAGATCGTATTGCGAGCGAAGACCGAGGCAATACGGTGCAATGTCGTTCACTTGGTACCGATTTCTGGATGTGGCGTGAATGGCCGCGCCTAGGGCCACCACTTCCTCGGGACTTACCACCCTGGACGGTTCACGTCCATTAAAGAATTTGGTTAGATCTTCCCTGATCTTCGGTATTCTCGAGCACCCTCCAACGAGAATGGTTTTGTCAATATCGGAAGGACTCATTTTGATAGAATCTAGGCATTTCCCTACCTGAAAAAATAAACCTAAGTGTCCTGAAAAAAAATACAGTTCTTGGATATTTTACAAAAGTGTAAAATGAGAGTTATCTAACATTTCAAACTTAAGGCTTATAAACCTAAAAGTGAGATTATTGAGTTGATCAGGGTGATAAATGAGAATCTGCGTGTTTGTATTGTATGTGGCTCCATCTCTACGACGGTTGGTGCTTTCACAAAGGGCATGAAAAAGTATACGTAGAATGGACCAAGCAGTTTTTTGCCATATTTGCCACTTCCCACAGACGGATGGCTAAGGTTTTAGACCTATATCATATTGTCTGGCCGCGTCATTAAGCAAATTATCATTCTCAATCTGAGAGGAAGCGCAGACCGGTTTCGCTGTCATTTCAGCACGGAATTAAGTTTAAATCGTGCCTGTAAGGAGTGTTTATTTGAAAACGTCATCTGGTTGGCTGTATAAAATGGCAACTTTGTCCATTTGTTAAGAATTATTGTTTATAAACTATTCACTTATTTTTGGCGTCCTTGTGGCCTCGAGGTTTCTTTATGACCAAAGTGCTAGGTGAAAAAGTACGCCTCAAATTTTAGCTGTAAGTTATACTCCCACCTGGGTTTCTAGTAATTTAAAAGTTCTCTGTCTTGAACTTTATCAACCAGCAACCTGTCAATTTAATGTGACATGTAACATTTGTTGATTGATGTCATTTTCGTTTTTACGAGCGCATTTGCCGTTTTATCGCACCCGATGTAAACATGGAGAGTTCCAGACGAAATTTCAGTATTTTCGCTCCTCTATTAGTGATTTTAGCCGGTTTAGTGAGCTGGGGGCTGGTACAGTTGAGGGAAGTCGTTATTACGCATTTTTTTAAAAACATTTCTTTGGGCATTAATAGAATGGACAAAATAGAAAATTATAGGTGGTGGTAGGAAACTTAAAAACATTTATAATAACATCAGTTTTTAGAATAAATATAATAATAAGCTTCGCTTACCTGAAACAAACTATACAATGGAAAAATATGGTAAAACGCACTACTTTAGAATTTAGTCGTTTCTAATCCGAACTAACCTAACCAAAGAAGGTTTCCTCATAGAAAAACATAACTGAGCTAACCTATTCAAAGAAAACTAGAACTGAACTAACATAAATTAACCTGATCAAAGGAAAAACATAACTGAACCAACCTTACCAAAGGAAAACTAGAACTGAACTAATCTGAGCCAACCTGGTGTAACCTAAACTAACCTGAACTCAACTATACAAAAAATTTCTCATAGAAAAACAAAGCAGTGCCGCTTGGCCCCTTATAGCAACGTAGGCCTGTATTTAATTTAATTATATAGGTATAATTAAATTAAATTATATATAATAAGATTATCATGGATATTTTTATGACAAGTTTGTCGTTACTTGATTCATATTTTTGCCACGTATATAACCAAAAAGTCAGCACTTCAAGCACATAATTTAACAATTTGGTACATTTTTGTATGAAACCTTGTGAACAGGACACAAAAATGCGTTTATTACCGTATCTACTTACTGAAACGTACCACTGTCTCTTCTTTACTCCCAAAAATTTGCCAAATAAGCTATGCAGTTACTGCTCAGTGCCCTCAGTACCTATTTTGTAACTTCAAACATCCCTCTTAACAGATATCAATTCCTACATATAAAAATGTAGGATTTTTAACCTGCTTTAGATGCTATGGGTTTCGTGCGGCACGTGACTAGATTGGTTGAAAACAAAAAATATATTGTATTTGTGTGCTTCTGCACCAACATAACTAAATTTAAAGTTTGGTTCCCCCAAAAAGGCATTAGTAGGATTTAAAATTAATGCAAAAAGACCAATTTTATTGCAAACATTATATAATTAATTATTAAAGTGAGGTTATATTTACTAAAATTCTGGCAAAATGACGTCATGTGCACGAAACCCATAGCCAGCTCCGAGAATGTGAGGCTAGCGCCTTCACTAAAGAGCCAATATGGAACAAAAACCCAGTCTCTTTTGAGTTTTGGGAGGTAGATATAGCATTTAGAATCAGCGGTAGGGGGCGTATTGGTGCTTATGGTCTGGTGATTAGGCCCAAATTGCATAGTAGCATTCTTAGATCATTATTCTAGTTGCTTTTTTAATGAACATGGGGTATATACTTACCAATTATGCATACCTACATTTTTTATGTAAAAATTACAATATGTAAATTTCAAGCCTTTTGGTACACCCAAAGCAAAGGATCCTATGATGGAGAGGAGTTTGGGTCGTCAGACCAGTGGAATGGCCTAGGGGTATTTTTTTTACTCCATTGACAATGACAACAAGCATAACAATCCCTATATTTATGCTGTACTTAATGATAGGACAAAGCAGTATGTTTGATCATCAAAAGTATGTCATCCACCTACATCAACGAGAAACCTTTAACTAACTGTTGATTTGTAGTGATGGCACTACTCAGCAGCTTAGAGGCTGTTCAAGAGACTTCCGTAACAAGTAATGAACAGGACTTTGAACTATGTTTCCGTGTGGAGAATGTGGTTCTTCCTAAAGATGGCTACTTTGGTTTGTCAGCTGACACTGGTGTCTTCGCCAATGGCCATAACATTAAGCACTTCCTGACAAGCAGCTACTCAGACCCTGGGGCTACAGCCCCTGATCCACAAGGTTCTTAACAAAGGAAGGAATTCCATCCTTTCTTCTTAGGAAGAAATTCCATAAGACCACAACTCCAAAACCCGGAAAACACTTTAGATTGTACTTGGACTAGCCGTGAGAGCCTTCACAGTCTTATAAAACGCTTCTGGAGGATATATCAAGACCGATTCGACAACTGGAGAAGCTCCGCAAGAAAAAAAAACTCCTGAGTTTACTGGAATTTCTATTATGATGCTGCGAAAGCAAGAACATCCCAAACTTCCTGAGGATAAAAAGGACTTTCAGATCCAGTGAAGGGAGGAGGATTTACAACAGGACTGAACAATCTATCCTCCGTGACAAGATCCCATGAGATCTGTAGAGATTTTGCATATAGTGATAAAAAAACGTTTTCCTAATTTTGACATATAAACTGACACTTTTCAATACTGATGACAGTGACGTAACGTTCTACTTTTCGTAACTAGTTACGAAAAGTAAAATCTTTCGTAACTTGTGATGAAAAGTTCGTTTCACCACCAGTTGCAGGTTTCGGTTGTGGCACACCGTTGCTACAGTTTTACGGTATTAAGTAGATAAAGTGGTTTAAAAGTAAATATTGAAGTTTAATATAATAATTACCCTCTCTCTAAGTAGGTATTTGTAGTCAAAATTAGAAAAAATCTTGTATGAAACACGTGACGAAAAGCCTTTTTTTGTGTATCTCATTCAAAGTGCGGGAACTCGCTGCGCTCGTCCCGCAAACATTCATTCGTTACACAACATCGGACTTTTCGTAACTGGTTACATAATAGCTATTATGTAACCAGTTACATTTTAGAAGCGTCTAAAAATTTGGATTTTTAGACGCTTTTATTCATTTTTGAAAAAATGCTTGCCCTAATCATGACTTGCATTTTTCACTTCAGAAACCTCACATTTCTGTCTTTACCCGCTTTCACTTTTAATTATTTTTTCGGTTACTAATCGGCCAAAAAACACATTTTTATTTTGAAGTATTTTTAGTCCAAATTCATATATTTTAATTCAAAAACTTGTAAAAAACAAGAAATTACAAGACTGACTTTCTTCAAAAACATCAACATTTGCATTTTTAGACAATGAGTTATGACAATGTTTTTGCTCTAGTTTAAATCTCAGTTTCTCCACATTTGCATTTTCGATTGTTCGTAAAATTTTTTGACGATTTTCACTTTAATCCTGACCTGAATTTTTCCACAAACACCAAAATTAACATGTCTAAATCCCATGAGTAGTTTTTAATCGATTTTGCCTTTATCCGTAACTTGTAACTTTCCAAAAATTTCTTAATTTGCATGTTTAGAGGGTTTAAACCATTTTTGACCCTAATTTTGGCCAAGATTTTTCAGAAAACAAGACAAGATTTGATATAATATGTTAGCATTGTCTTGCGAATGGACTGTCTTGGCTTCTCTTGACTAGTTTTTATCTTGATTTCAAGATAAGACAAAAGTAAGTTCTATATTGTATTATCTTGTCTTGCGGCAACACTAGGCCGAGCTTTTTTGCCTCAAGAACCAATCTAAAAATTCTTATGAGGATAGCGTTGTGACGGATCAGTTCATTGTCGACTAACCAGATAATTAAGAGTCCTAATTGAGATTATTAACAAACAGTTTTCAAAGAGTTGAGAATATTATTGAGTCCACACAAAGACAGTAAGTCCTTTAAACTTTGCATACTTAAAATCAAAATACTGAGGCCAGAAAAAGAACTTGCGTCAGCAATTTTCCAAATATTAACTACAAAAATGTCCTCAAACTTGTTTACTAAGTATCAAATAATAAAAATAATGGAATAATAAAACTGAGCTCAAGTATTTTTCAAACTAAATTTTGATTTTTGAAGTACTGAAAAGAAAAACTATTTGACTTGACTGGCTCAAAACTTGACATGGACTTGACTTGAGTTTAAGTCAAGTCAAGTAACTTCAAAACCAAATCGAACCGTGAATCCCTAATCCGTCTGTGTGAAGTGGTAAATAGGTGCAGTAGAAGACTGTTTCTTTCATTGCACATATCAATGAAAATCGAACCTCGAATAATGCTTGAACAAACTGACCTTATGTAAGACGCGCTGAAATAAGGGCTTTGCGAGATCTTCAAACTCCTTTCGGGTTACCGTAACTTCAAAAAAGGAGTCACTTTCAGTTACCCCATCTATGTATTTTGTGCAAGATTCCTGCAGAGATAGGGCGTGCTTAATCTTGACAGCCATTCTCTTTAGCCTGTGATTCAACATTATCTCTCTCGAACTTTTTAAATTGTTTTCGTAATTATATCTAGAAATACAGTAACTATAACAATTTGTAAAATGTCTGCCTCTAGCTACGATACCGTAGTTTCAGTTGGCGCTTAAGTTTCTCCAATAGAAGCTCATCAAAGTCTGTTCCGCCCAAGAAGTTGTCTCCTTCGATGGCTTGAACTTTGAACTGTTCATCGCTGCACTCAACTATGGATAGATCCAAAGTACCACCACCCAAGTCGATAACCATGAGTTGTTTCGTGCCTTGAAATTCATCGAAAAACGTATTCACATAGTAAATAGCCGCAGCTACTGGTTCAGTAATCAGTTGCAATACTTTGATGTTGGCATTTTCAGCTGCTCTTTTGATGGCGGCGCGTTGAGGATAACTGAAATAGGCGGGTACTGATATGACTGCGTTTACAGTTTGAGCATTCTTGTGACCTAAAATTAAACAAACGCATTACGAAGGTTATTATAGTTGTACGTATTTCATATAATTACAATCCCGAACTGATTGAGTGACATATCCTAATATTTCTCTGCAAACGTCCTCAGGTGAGACTCGGTTTACAGGTGCGTCTGTATCTGTGACTTCCAAATCTATGTATGGTAACTGATCTTCACCTCTTACAATTTTGTTAAGATGTACGTTTTTCTCATGCTCCAATACTTTACTTTGCACGTACGCGTCAGCAAAACTGCGACCGATTAACCTCTTTATTTCTAGGTGGATAAATAATTTATTAAAATATAAGATATAGGTGTATAAGAGTGATTTACCAGATATGCAGTTCCTAGGACAGCGGCGTTTTTCCTCTTCGGCATGTGTCCCAACTTGCACCTTCAAATTTTTTGGATCGAAGAAAACCACTGAGGGCGTATAACGTTCTGTGTTGTTGTTGGCAATAACTTCAGCTACTCCTTGTCGATAAATAGCCGCTAAGCTGTTTGTAGTACCGAAGTCAATTCCGATTGTAACTGATGTCATAGTGAAAAATTATCCAAGATGCCTAAAAATTATTAAACCATAGATCTGTAATTACTAGACATCAACATGGCGACACAACTTGTCACCGAAATATGAGATGTACTTATTTTAAACTATCTCTTTCGCGTCGTATTTATCTCTTTTGTCTTGGCACCGGGCCACAAGAGAGAGGCAACCTTATATAGGAAAAGATGGGTAGAAAAATGAATGTTGGATTTTTTGCCAACAGAACTTTCTGAATTAGATTTGGAAACTCTAATAGCAAGTGTAATTCAGAACAAATCAAGTGTAATTCAGAATAGTCAAGTCTAATTCAGAAACCGTCAGAATAGTCAATTGTAATTCAGAAAGTATTAAGTGTAATTCATTAGTCTAGTGTAATTCACAATCCGTCACTTGTAATTCAGAGTAGTCAACTGTAATTCGAAAAGCATCAAGTGTAATTCGGAATAGTTTAGGGTAATTCAAGGGATAATTCAGAAAACATCAAATGTAATTTAGAAAATATCAAGTACAATTCAGATTAGTCGAGTGTAATTCAGAAACCATCACATGTAATTCAGAATAGTCGAGTCTAATTCACAAACCGTCACTTGTAATTCAGAATAGTCAACTCTAATTAGGAAAGCATCAAGTGTAATTCGGAATAGTTAAGTGTAATTCCGAAAACATCAAATATAATTGAAAATAGTCTATTGTAATTCGGAAAATATTATGTGTAATTCAGAATAGTCAAGTGAAATGTAGTTAAGAAAGCATCAAGTGAAATTCAGGATAGTCATCTGTAATTCGGAAAGCATCAACTGTAATTTGGAATAGTCAAATGCAATTCAGAATTGTAAAGTATAATTCACAAACCGTTACTTGTAATTCAGAATAGTCAACTGTAGTTTGTAGTGTAATTTGGAGTAGTCAAATGTACATCAGAAAGTATTAAGTATAATTCAGAATAGTCACGACTAATTCACAAACCGTCACTTGTAATTCAAGACAGTTAACTGTAATTTGGAAACTTTCAAGTGTAATTCGGAATAGTCAAGTGTAATTCACAAACCGTCACCTGTAATTCAGAATAGTCGACTGTAATTCGGAAAGCGTAATGTGTAATTTTGAATAGTCAAGTGTAATTCACAAACCGTCACTTGTAATTCAGAATAGTCAACTGTAATTCGGAAAGCATCAAGTGTAATTCAGAGTAGTCAAGTGTAATTCACAAACCGTCACATGTAATTCAGAATAGTCGATTGTAATTAAGAAAGTATTAAGTGTAATTCAGAATAGTCAAGTGTAATTCACATACCGTCACTTGTAATTCAGAATAGTCAACTGTAATTCGGAAAGCATCAAGTGCAATTCGGAATAGTCAAGTGTAATTCAGAAAACATCAAATGTAGTTCAGAATAGTCAAGTTTCATTCTGAAAACATCAAATGTAATCCAGAATAGTCAATTGTAATTCAGAAAGTATTAAGTGAAATTTAGAATATTCAAGTGTAATTCAAAAACCGTTGCTTGTAGTTCAGAATAGTCTACTGTAATTCGGAAAGCATCAAGTGTAATTCAGAGTAGTCAAGTGTAATTCAGAAACCGTCATATGTAATTTAGAATAGTCAATTGTAATTCATAAAGTATTAAGTGTAATTTATAATATTCAAGTGTAATTCACATACCGTCACTTGTAATTCAGAATGGTCAACTGTAATTCGGAAAGCATCAAGTGTTATTCTGAGTAGTCAAGTGTAATTCAGAAAACATCAAATGTAATCTAGAATAGTTAATTGTAATTCAGAAAGTATTAAGTGTAATTTAGAATAGTCAAGTGTAATTCACAAACCGTCACTTTTAATTCATTATAATCAACTGTAATTCGGAAAGCATCAAGTGTTATTCAGGGTAGTCAAGTGTAATTTAGAATAGTCACTTCTAATTTGGAATAGTCGACTGTGGTTTGGAAAGCATCAAGTGTAATTCAGAAAAGTCAAGTGTGTCAAGTGTAATTCAGAAAACATCAAATGTAATCTAGAATAGTTAATTGTAATTCAGAAAGTATTAAGTGTAATTTAGAATATTCAAGTGTAATTCACAAACCGTCACTTGTAATTCAAAATGGTCAACTGTAATTCGGAAAGAATAAAGTGTAATTCAGAGTAGTCAAGTGTAATTTAGAAACCGTCACATGTAATTTAGAATAGTCGATTGTAATTCAAAAAGTATTAAGTGTAATTCAAAATAGTCAAGTGTAATTCACATACCGTCACTTGTAATTCCGAATAGTCAACTATAATTCGGAAATGATCAAGTGTAATTCTGAATAGTCAAGTGTAATTCATAAAATATTAATTGTAATTCAGAAAACATTAAGTGCAATTCAGAATAATCGAGTGTAATTCAGAATAGTCAAGTGTAATTTACAAATCGTCACTTGTGATTCAGAACAGTCAACTGTAATTCGTTAAGCATCAAGTGTAATTCGGTATAGTCAAGTGTAATTCAGAAAACATCAAGTGTAATTCAGAAGAGTCAAGTGTAATTCATAAAACATCAAATGTAACTCCGAAAGGATCAAGTATAATTTGGAAATTATCAAGTATAACTCAGAAAGGGTAAAGTACAGGGTGTCTCATTTTCGAATGTTTTTGGTTGTATCTCTATATTAAAGTTAGAAAGGTGCGGTTCACGCTCACACGCACAACTTGGGCTTCGTTTTTGAGAAAAAGATGCCGTTGACAGATTTGACACAGCCATTTTGCTTTCAATTTCAATATATACATAAAAATTCTGCATTTTGGGAGCCCCCTCGTATCTCGGCCAGCAGTAAAGATAGAGAAAAATTTTAAAAAAGTTGATTATAGAGCTTTCTGAGTTAAATTTGATGGCGTAGCTAGTAAATAGTCGCCGCAATAAAACAAACAGGTTTTTTTTTAATGATATATCCTGTATTTTCTTACATATTTAGAATCGCATCAAAAAGAGCTTTTTAAAAACCAATAAACATTTGTTTTGTTTCATTTTTTTTTAATTGTTGCTGAGCCCTTACTTGCAGATGAAAATTAGGTGCGCTACTGGATTCTACGTCATAAAAACTACTTACTTTTCATGAAACTAAAGAGATAAACGAGTTTCCAAAAAATGCAAAATTTTTAAAATCACCCCACGAATGCAAAATAGCTGCGTCAAATTTGTCAACGGCATCTTTTTTTCTCTAAAAAGTAGCCCAGGTTTCCAACAATGACCTTCCAACTTTAATATTAACAGAATTAACCGCAAAAACCATCGAAAATGAAACACCCTGTACAGTTTACATAGATTTGTGTTATAAAATTTTTGGTTTCAGAGTTATGTTAATCATTGCTAATGATACTGCTTTCTGAATTTCACTTGATTGTTTCCGAATTATGAACATAATGACTATCTTGTTTGGCAGAGTAGTGGCCACAAAATGTTCATTTTTCTCTACCGTCAACGTCAAACTCAAATTTTAAAAACCAACGAGATGCCAAACTTTTGTAAATAGATAATAGCACGGAAGAAAATTAAATAGTGCATTTTACACAAATTTTAAAGGCCTCAAAAACTACCATTCAGGGAAATAATTATCTTTAAAAAAATAATTAGCAAAAACCCATTAAAAAAAATTGATGCTGGTTTTAATTTGTCAGTGCAATTCTATGATTTTAATGGGTCTCTTTTGTACCTGTCAAATCTGCTAATCCTCGCCATATCAATGGAAAATAACGCATTTTCTCGGTCTCTGTCGTTATTAAAACTACTCGCAACCTCAAAATTAATTAATAAATACAATAAGCATTGACTTGGAATTGTTATCACAAAACTGTGTTTATATTATAAAAGCTACATAATAATGATAAATCAACAATAAGACGTAATTACAGTCGAGTTTCAGAGAAAGACCGACAGGAGTGCGTGGAATCACTGCGACTAGTGTTGCCAATCTGGTACTTTTGTACTAAATATAATAGGTTAATTCGTATATCTAGTACGGTGGCTATCTAGTGTTTTTTGCTTTCTTTTAAATTTTTCATGCAAAAAACATTAAATATCATTTGCATAAAAACAAAATTATCAAAACTAAAAGTATCGCCAGAATAACCAGTATTATTCAAATTACTTTGTTTTTTTTCTGGCAGTCTAACAGTAAGTCAAATTACTCATATGTTAAATGTAATAATCTAGTACTTTTTACTAAAATCTAGTGCAGGTTTTGTCAAGGTCTGATACTCCACCAGTACACTTCTATGAGTACGTTTTTGATAATATCTCTCTAACATTTTACACTAACAACTTGAACTTCACTGCTACATGGATATATTTGTCGTGATTTGCTTATTGCTAAAAAAACGAAATATCTATCATTTTTTCCACAATTTCTTACAAAATATACACAGTCGTGTGGTGGTAGCCCCAAAAACTGATATTAAAATTAAGAAGTACTGCGGTGTAAACGCAGCCAATTTCAACTGGCACCCTCAATCTAGGCAACTCTTTATGCACAACTATATTACTCACTTTGATGCGTTCATTTGTTCAGTAGAAAGTCTGTTAGTAGTAAAGCTGATGGAAAGGTGAAAATTGAGGAAAAGTTGTTTTCTGCGCTAATTCAGGTTTACTTTAGTTCCTCGTGATTAAAAAATACTGTGTTTTAACAAAAAAGGCAATATACCACTAGAAGTAATTGAAGCTTTAAATGTGTCATCCATATGGTAGCAGAGAGTTTAATCTAATTTAAGAGAACTTAAAATAATAAATAAAAAAGTCTGGTGTGACCAAAAAGATCCTGACCCTGCTTTATCAACAAATTTAATAGTTGCCTTTATAGTTCCATCACTGATAGGAATTTTTTTTTTATAACACTTACGATGGTATATGATACCACACATACCTTGAAATTTGCCATAGGAATTTCAAGACACCCTTTATAGAGAACGAGACCCATATTCATAATTTAAAATTTGCTTAACGAACCTCTTAAGTTAAATTTTCTTGAGATAGATCTTTGAGAGTTGCGGGATGGCATTGTCTTGATCCAGACATCAATGTTCAAAAAGATTCAAAAGTGGAAAGCGAGTTCAGTTTTAAGTACCCATTTGGTTTATTTTAACGTCACCCGAAAGTTTATAAAAGTGTAATTTTAGTGTAGTCACATTTATGTTTTGATAACGGTTACAGTTGATTAGTTGATTGCTAGATAAAACAATATTTAAAGATTATTAAGATCTATTGTCGGGGATATTAAATGTAACAACTGACATTGCGCATCTTCAAGACAAATTCAATTTAAACAAAACTCTGTTACCTCTGAGGTGGATTACACTGACTACGATGATCATGAATAATTTGACTAGTGCAACCAGTAGGTACGGCGTTCAAATATCAAATTTTACAGATTAATAAAATTCTCCATATTATGTTTCTTACCTTTCTTTCTTTTGTTGCAGGGAAAGAAAAATTCCATTAAAGCATTAAACAGAACAAAGTAATTTCCACTTTTGTAGTTCCATGTTAATATGAGGTTTTTCACTACGTACTGCGAAAATACCTATTCCGCTGTTTGTAAATTGATTAAGTTGTAATCATTCGCGATAAGCAAACAATTCAGATAATTCGCCTTCTATATCTCTTATATATATGTGAGCCTTTTACCTTTAGAAAAGTATGTAACAAAACAGCAAAATAAGGACTTTTTGTCGACCGATTTTAATAATCTGTTATACAGAACTACAACACTACTGTATATAAATCATTGCAAGCTGGAGGAAAAGCATTAGGGAAAGTAGTGACTGAAAAGTCGATTTGGCCTAAAAGCCCATACAAAAGCTTTTGTTGTACTTAAAG
This sequence comes from Taphrorychus bicolor, assembly GCA_951812265.1. Classification (NCBI taxonomy): domain Eukaryota; kingdom Metazoa; phylum Arthropoda; class Insecta; order Coleoptera; family Curculionidae; genus Taphrorychus; species Taphrorychus bicolor. Next base: position 32,207,471 of record OX638298.1, on the reverse strand, counting down.
CCGCGGATGACGGTATGAAAATATTTCAACATTCATTTAAGATACAATCTAAATTGTTTTCAGTGCTTTGAAGCGGAGGTCCAATGGAATCTACCAATAACAATACCATAATCTATTAGATAAAGCAGAAGGTTGTTTCAGGAAGAAGATATGTGCTTCAATATCTTATTCTATTTACTTTTTTTTCTATATATACTCTTTTTTATTCTATATACTCTTTTTTGTAAACTTGGAATATAATTAGAGTATATCCTACATAAAGCCTCTGCCGATATAAGTGTATAAAGGAACATTTTTGCTTAGAACGAAATGTAGAATAACATATTGAATCATATGCATCTTCTTCTGAAACACCCTGTATAATGGTGCCTTCCAAAAAGCGGAATTGAAAATGGTGAATGCGCCAGGATTTCTAAAACTGTGCATTACTATTAACAGATGGCGCTGAAAGATATCGCCTCGGTGTAACATTTCACTTTCCATTCTATATGGGGATGTTTTGTGCTAATAATAAAAGACCCTCCTATTGTACTTATTTTGTTTGCCCGTTTTCCTGGAGGTAATCCGAATTTGGCTCATCCAGGTAATCGGTGTCACCATAATGATCCCAATTTGTTTACCAAGGAAGCTTTAGTGAAACGCGTGCTATCTAATTCAACTTAAAATAATAGTATATTATAAACCAAGGTTGTGAAGTACATTATTATGACCCGAAAGTTAAGTTTAAATCCCGAAGCGCGAAGCGCGAAGCGCAGAACGTTGCCATTTTCATGTCTTACGTCAGATGTCAATGGATATCCGATTATTCCGATGGGAGCGCTGTACAATGTAAATAAACAAGTCCCAAACAGTGCATTTTACATGTTTTGAAGTATTTCTTCAACATTTTCTTTATTTTTTTTTGTGGTTGTAAACTAACATTGCTGAGAAAAGCTTAAATTCAAAACATTTACTTGTGTGTGGTCGTTAAAAATGTTCACCAACATTGCCAGGCGAAATAAAGATTTTAGCATGCTGCCTTCAAACAGGTGCTCTGCTAGTTTCAAACGGCAAACCACAGAAGATGTTTCCAACAGTGATATGATGACCCATACCTCAGCGATTTCCACAATTATGGACATTAAGTGCAGCTCTAACGCATGAAAATGAGGCATAAGGAAAGTTAAATTTTCAGTAATGACATTTTTCATATGGAAGCTCTCTCAACAATAGTTGTTGTAGAGAACATGACTAAGGCCAATATTACCCAGCTTCTATATATAATCATATTCTTAATTTTAATTCATAACATCCCATATAACAAGCTTTGTCCTGGATATTTTGTTTGCATGCAAATGTAATGAATTGAAATAAAAGTAAGATGTTGGATAAACTGAGCCTAAGAAAAATAAGATACTCAAAAATGTTAACATGTGCTCAGGTCATGCAAGCATTTGTGTTACTGATGTAGGTTAAGATGGGTTAATACACAAAATAAAATAAAATAACGAATAAGGTAAAATTAGAAATTAAAGTTAGTTTCATGTATACCCCTATTAGCGTTCATGCGCCAAATAACATAAATCTTATAAATCACAATAAATAACATAAATTTTAATTGGTGCATGAACTAATATGGCTAACAGGGGTATACATGAAACCAACTGTTAATTCTAATTTTATTTTATTTGTTATTTTATTTTATTTGGTGTATAAACCCACCTTTAGACAAGGTTATTGTAACAGTAGCCCTGGACCTGGCAGGGCCATAGCTACAAGCTAGGCCAGCAAAGGCATTACCCTGGGGTCCAACCCAAAGAGCTTTGTTCAGGGAGGATTGTGTATATTGTGATAGTGCAGATGTGTTCCACTCTGGCCCCCAAGGGTCTAGATACAGCGTTTAGTATTGGTGTGATAATGTTAAATAGTTGGAAGTTACCAAGATACCTAATACCTAGATGTCAGTTGATTTTGACTTTTAATTACGATAATAATGTTTTCCATCTATCGATTAAGAAATTAAACTTTACAGCATAAAACACTTCCACTAAAATTTAAAATTTACATAGGTACCTACATATCCCTGGATATAGGTAGCTATAATGAGCCCCCCTGTAAGGTGGGTTTTTGAACATGGAAACACGGGTTGTAATGGACAAAAATGAAGAATATGGTTGCAAATAAGAATAAGGCCAGGGTTTCCCAACTTGTAATCATATTATTTTCATAGGCAGTGGTTGTTATATAAGGGGTTTTCATTATAAAACTTCATCTAGCAGGCTATGAAATTTTGACAGAAAAGGATAACATAATCAAAATAAATGGACTTTTGTTTCTCCATCCTTTTCTTATGACATATCACAGCCAACTAGATGAAGTTTTATAATGAACACCCCATATATTGTTATAAACAAAAATTAAATATATAATTACAATCAAGAATAACAATTTGGATAAGCCCAGCCTAAGAAGTTGAGTACCTACTTTGGTACATACCAAAACCTTGGCCTTATGGCCATTGCCACCAAGCAAATTTTAAGTAAACTTAAAGTTAAGGGCCCTAAAGCCATAGCTGTTAGCATGAGTAACCATGGTAATAATGGAAGCCTTAACTAAGTGTACTTAAAAATTGATTGATCCGAACGGCCCTAAGTCACACATATATACTAAAGACAAATAAAACCAGAATATACTTGCAAATAAAATTTATTTATAATCATTTTTTTAGTTTTATGTACAACATACTAGTTGCCAGTATGAAGTTGTCATTAGTAAATGTCATCTAGAAAGCCATGAATTTTTGCCAGAAAAGTATGACATAATCAAAGTAAATGGAATTTTTTTTTCTCATTATTTTCTTTAGACATTTCACAGCCAACTAGATGACGTTTTCAAATAAGCACCTATTTGGATCCCTTTTTTCCATTAACAAGTGTACTTATAACTTATACGATGGTGTCCCAAATGGTAATGCCACATAATTATAGTAAAAATGCTTATGGCTACGCTGATATGCAGCGAGATTCAATTTGAAGTACAAAAATGTGCAGTGACAATCTATATGTCACTGCGTACTATATATATGGCTATATACTTTCAGGACACCCTGTACACATGCTTGAAAATATTCCAAAACCTCAATAATAATTAGTCACAAACCTTGACCACTATATACCCTCATTCAGTATGACCCTAAATTAATAAGCATATAGTATATATTTAATGCGTTATTTCATAAGGTAAAAAAAAAAAACAGAAAACAAATTTTTCTTTTATAAACACCCTTTTAATTTTAAGGTAACTCAGAGAAAAAATACGTATAAACAAATATGTTTGCACATTACCAAAAATATATTTCTTTACTTTCACTATCACCACTACTATAAATTTAATATAGGTATACCAATGTATATAAGCCATACTTATTAAAACACAAATAAATTACCATTTTCTAAACAAAAAAATCTAATAACTTTCACCAAAAAACAAAAACAAAACCAAAATATATTTCGAAGCAATATGTGCATTGTAAAATCATATCAGAAATATAAATATATAGCAAAGGAACATCACCATTATATACATATAATAATGGGCTTCCGTCAACTTTTTAGATACCCAACCTGGAAGATTATATATTCTTCTTGTACCCAACCCCTTACCAAATACTAGAAATATGAAATATTTAAATCTTTTCAATTAATAGCCCTTATAAAGCTAATTATTTACATAATAAAAAAAAAACTTTTTTCTATCTATTAGATATTTGGGTATTACATCAATTAATTAGGAATATTTTATTAAACATTTTAAAGGTACTAGGCACTTTCGGATCGTTGAAGATTTATTCTTTATGCATATTTATAGGGATTTCTACCTTCTAATTCTAATTAGCCAAACATTTAGACTACAATTATTCTATTTTTTATTTCCTCAATAAAGCATTTTTAAATCTATTTCTTTTTGTGTAGCAACTAGTATTATTTTTCCATGCAGATAATATGGTTTAATTTTGCACCAATTATAAATCATGTACCTGTGTAATTATGATCTATTCTGCTATCATTTGAAATAAACAAAAAAATTTCCTTGTAATACTTTCTTTATATATATGCCGTCTCAAATTATTATGGACTGGAGTGTGCCATGGAAAACAGATGTTTTGCCCCTGTATAAATTTTTGACATGGACATTGAGTGGATTTGGCAAGTAATTGAGGTTACAAATTTGACAAATGTCCAAATTATTTATAAAACGTTGCCAAATTAATCAAAAATTAAGTATCATCATTCAAAATACTGAGCCTGCAATAAGTAGGAAGTATGTGTAGTAGAAAGAAGCAAATCGTAAAATGGGTAAGTGAGGTAAAAAACCCAGATTGTTATAATTGATAACTAGTTCATGGCATTTTTTAATTTTGGTAAATAAAGGACTACTGATATAAGTTCGAACATCCGAACATCATCATATTTTGGTGCTAACTTAATAGAAAATTAAAGAAATATGCAGAAGCACCTCTTTCTTAAGAAGATAGAAGCAATTTTTCTTGCAATTGGCAATTCTCTTACCATGCGCATGCGCAGTAACGGACCAGTTGGTCGAATTCTTTACTTCTTTTGCAACTGCAAGGGCTTGCCAATTATCGGTCTTGACCGATTTTTATTGCAGTTTACTTGCAACTCTGGTGTAAAATTTGGTAACTTTTGAATTGCTACCATTGCAAACAAAAGTTACTGTCACAAAATTATTTGAGGTTAAGTCTGACTCACATGCATTTTGTTTTGTTTATATATGGTTTTTATTACTTTTATATGTTTTTGTGTCCTTGTTTAATTGAAAAGCCAGAACACAAAGTTTTAGTCAGTCCGGGAAGTTAAATGAATGTCAATATTGGCAGCACTGTTGAATATTTCCAGAAATGGCAAGAAATTGCAAACTGTAAAACAAACTTGTCAAATATCTGGTTGCAATATATTGCAGCTGCAATGCATTGCTGCAATAAATTGCATGAAGAATTGCAAACTGTAAAACGGGCTTTAGGTAGACATATAACTATCTTTCTATTCCTAATTAATGATCGAGAGTGTGAAATTAGATCGTTAGTGTGCCTATAAAAAAAAATTGCACAACTTGTCAAGAGTACATTGTTCTTGTAGATATTCTTAAAATAAACCCTTGCCATTTGTTTGTATGATTAAGCCCGTTTTACAGTTTGCAATTCTTCATGCAATTTATTGCAGCAATGCATTGCAGCTGCAATATATTGCGTCCAGATATTTGACAAGTTTGTTTTACAGTTTGCAATTTCTTGCCATTTCTTAAAATATTCAACAGTGCTGCCAATATTGACATTTCTTTAACTTCCCAGACTGACTAAAACTTTGTGTTCTGGCTTTTCAATTAAACAAGGCCACAAAAACATATAAAAGTAATAAAAACCAAACATAAACAAAACAAAATGCATGTGATGTAGACTTAACCTCAAATAATGTGTGACAGTAACTTTTGTTTGCAATGGTGGCAATTCAAAAGTTACCAAATTTTACACCAGAGTTGCAAGTAACTGCAATAAAAAAATTGGCAAGCCCTTGCAGTTGCAAAAGAATTGAAGAAATCGACCAGCTGGTCCGTTACTGCGCATGCGCATGGCAAGAGGATTGCCAATTGCAAGAAAAATTGCGAACTGTAAAACGGCCTTTATATTGACAATGACAATGGAGTAAGTTTAGAATCTAATAACCATGATACAGTAACGACTAAAGATAAGATGTTGCACTTATGGGAGGTGGCCGTAGCCGTCGATTGTGTAGGAACGAAAATTTGTGGACAAATTGGCGAAGGCAAAATTTCACTCCTATTTTTAAATACTCAATTCAGACTACTATACAGCAAGCTAACATACCTCAATTGCCCAAATTTCCTTCTGTAGCGAATCCGCACTTCCAAACATTACGTATCTATTGCAACAATGTTAGACTACCTATGCAGAGTTTGGGATATATAAGCAAAGCTGAATGCAAAACACGAATTAAAAGCATCAGAAAATGTTGCTTTTAAATCAAGGTGAGAATTAAGAAATATTTCTGGTCGCTTCTTTTGATTTTAAAATTACCTGCTTAGGGTCACAAACGACTCTAAATTTAGCAAGAGAATTGTTTGACATTCCTGCATAAATGTGATAAGATTGCAGCAGATATGGTTTGTGACTCATTGTACAAATTAGTATTTACACCACAAAACTCAGTATTAACAAACGCAGATAATTACGGAACAAAAAAGGTGTTGCAGGCTGGGATAAACACAAAAGTCAGCAGCAGCAGATTACGCTTTCTCTGAAGGTCAAGATTCTTTTAACAAGATGGATTTCTTCAATCATCAATCGCAGAGTTATTATCGGCAAGTAAGCAGAAAAGCCGTTGATACCTTTAGGCACAAAAACGTCTTTGACAGAAAAGAGGAAATTGCGGTCCAAAATTCAGACTGGAAACAAGTTCTCCAAAAGCATAAGATAAAAAATTCATTGGGCCATCACATCAAAGATCGGAAAACAATTTAGGAGGGTTGAATTTGTTCAAATGCCAATTTTAATAATAATTTGTTTTTGTTCTAATGTTATACTTTCTGTTTGTTTGTTGTTGTATATATATATTTTTTTTATCTCGATTTTATGTTAGGCACCAAATTATGGTGATGTTCTAGCGTATACCTATGTCTATTTTTTTGTTATTCACCATTTAGTTAAATAAAAAAATGTATTTACACAAGCTATTTATTGTTTCCTGATACCCAGCTACCTAGTTTTATGATTAGATTCATAACATCTATGCTTATAACAAGCCTTTTATTTTATTTTGTATAATTTAACACTTTATTTCATAACATTAATCTGGCCACATTTCATGAATGAACTAGACATTTGTTAAATTTGTAACCTCATTTACTTGCCAAATTAACACATTGTCATTGTCAAAAATTTATACAGGGGCAAAACATCTGTTTTCCATGTCACACCCCAGTCCATAATAATTTGAGACGACATATATATTTTTTTCTACAAACGTCAAATAATGACTCATTTTACGCTTTCATTAGACAAACGAAAACCTAACCATTTTTGAGGATCAGAATGTGAGTTTACTTTTCCGCGCGTTGCCCAGGACAGCAAGCGAAAAAGATTTAATCGCTTGCTGTCAACAGCAACTACCACCACACAACCAATTATTTAAAACGTCATTGTCACTTTGATTTAAATTTTCAGACTGTGACTTCAGTTATGCTCAGTTGTGAATCACATTATTTGAAATTGATCGTTTGCAGAAAAAACGTTGTATGCATTACGAGCAAAAAGTAACTTTTTTGCTCTCGAGTGATTGCCGCTCTCCGCTTCGCGTCGAGCGGCAAACTTCACTCTCCGAGCAAAAAAGTTGTACTTTTCGCTCTTAATACATAAATAACTATTTCACTTTCAGTGGGCTTTGAGGTTCCTTTGATTTTCTTGTTCATCACTTTTTTAGTTGAATAAAAAGATTTTTGTTTTAAAATTCGTTAATTAGCAGGCTCAGCATTTATATTTTCAGATATTGTAAACGGACTGCTATTATAATTATTCTCGAGCACTTTTCATCATTATCCGATTTTAGGCTTTATTTCAACTCATTTATTTGGCGATTAATAGTCGTTCGCAAATGTTCCGTTTGATTATTATTTACTTGACTTTTCAATGAGGAAGATGAGGAAGATGACGTTAACGTGAATAAATGATTTTCTATTTCTGTAACTTTTTGATCGCTTTCATCATTAATAGCAGAATGGCACTCTAGACTTATTGTTTGCTGTAAATGGACTTTATGAATATGTTTACAAATAGTATTTTTTATAAAGAAATCAGTACAAGTGCATGAATATGAATGTATGCAAATATCACACACTGAGCAGAACAAAGCACAACATTTACTAACTTTACTCGTAGATACAGTGTAAAAATTTCCCATTCCATTTTTAATGAGCCAAGAATTGCTATTAATGGCTTCAATCTCAAAATTTTCATAGATGGCAGTATTATGTCTATTAAAAATTTCTTTAATATGTCTATCAGTCTGTAAGTCTATAAGTCTGTCTATAATTTTATCCCTTATATATTTCATCAACGCCTGAACGCCTTTATCCAATCTTTTGGTTTTTTCCCCATGTAAATAAAAGTATTTTATTATTTTGTGCTTACTTTCTAAATGCATATTTGTATTAACACAGCAACCCTTTCTATAACAATAAGCCCATGAAGTATATTTATGACTATAAAATGAATCAAAATAAATTCCAAACAAAGAAGTATCAGGATCACTACGAAGACTGCTACTAAATGATTCCAGAAGCTTCTGAAATTCACACTCATCCAAGGTCTGCTGAAGACCCTGGCGTCAGTTACAAAATAAAAGCTTTACTAAAAGGCAAACCACCAATTTTTAATAATCGTCCACAAATTTTCCACAGCAAAATAATAAGCATAATTTTTATGAATAATACTAGCACTACAATACACAGCAAGTTATCTTCTTACCTTCAATGTCTTATACACACTTATTCTCTTATCTACATCTCGTATCTTGGATAAGTTGCTCTGCCACGCTCGATCCACATGCCAAGAACAATAGAGCCTGTATGGAGTAGGTCCCATCACAGTCTCCCAAGCATTATAAAAAACATAAGTTGTCTACTACCATTAGTGTTGTTAATTCAAAATCATAACCATTAAGTCCATGTGTGCTATCACTTGCTACAATATTATCTGAAAAACGCTTCAACATATCCTTTTGGGAATCATTCATAATAATTATACAAAAATCATCCTTCTCAAGCTCAGGATGTCTACTACCTTGACCCTTGTAAAATATGATTGGATTGTTTGTTGATGACCTACATTCCTCAACAAACATTTCCACACTAACTGCATCATTACTGTGTCTAACTCCATCTTTAACCTGGATATTAAAACTCTTTTTAATGTTAAGTATATCCTTTCTGGTTAGCAAATTATCCCGTTTTAAGTCTTGATCTATAGTATCTCTATGCTGGTCCAAAACTCTAAAATTTTAAACAAATTTTTTATATTAGATTTTATTTTAAGTTATCAAGGTGGGTGTGAAGTGTGAATTGTTTATGGAAAAGGATGGAGTAACAAAAGTTTCATCTACTTTTTCCTGACCTATCCTTTTCTATCTCAAATTTGTAGCCAACTTGATTACTATCTTAGTGAAAATACAAGTTACAAAATGTCTAGACTTGACTAATAGATTAGAATGTAAATTAACTTACTTAGTGGCAGTTATTCCAGTGGCTAATTTATTTGCAATACTGGCTCGAAGATTGTCTGAAAGTCGTAGATGTTGCAGTTCAATTTTGTGACCAGAATGATTTGCCAAATATTTAGCAGTGAATTTGCCACATTCAGAGACAACTAGTTTTATGTAACTAGTACACCCTAAACCTGTTTTAGATGATCCCTGTGCTTTGCTTTGTTTCATTTTTTCTCCAGCAGTTTGTAGTTTTCCTATTAAAATAATTAGTTATGATAACACAATATCTTTTTGCATTTAATTAACATCATAAAATACCGCTTCGACTGCAGTAAAAATATGTAGTTGTGTCCAAAGTAGAAAATTCTTTCTCACACACTAATCCTCTGTGCTTTATATATTTCACATTCAATTTTTCCTCTGTATTTTCCAACCAGATTTGAAAATCTACAATAAATCTGTCTTTGTATATCGATAGTTACACATACTAGGTATTATACGAAAATACAAATTTTGCATAAAATAGTAAAGTCTGGCAGTCCTCTTTAAAGAGAAACCAAACAAGAAACAGCAATAATTAAAATAGACCAGTATTATAACAAAATCTATAGTAGATAATATATTACAATAGTAGGTAGAGAAAAACATAAAAACCAATTCTCTCCAAACTCAAGTACGTACTTATTATACAATTTGCCCATTACTCTTGTCTATATATCTTCTTACCTTTAACAGAATCAAGGACTAGGAGTTCTTCATCATTTGGAAAATTGTGAACAACTCTCAAATGAGAACAGAAACACAGTTCCAAATTTTTGTGAAAGGATATGTTACACTCCTGAAGACACTTGTACAACCAAATTCTAGAGGGCTGATTATGTTTTTCGCGTTTATGCCTATTTAAGTTGTAATTGCAACTCAATTTCTTGTTGCAATATTCACAAATAGAATTCATTGTTGAAGAATTAATTCGTTTAAGAGAAAAATATTGATATTTTCAAAACATTTGTTAGATATGTGTTAACATAAATCATGAACAAACTAGGCAAACGCAAATGCTGTACAACCCAAGCGAAGCCGATTTACAAATTAGTCAAATTTAGATGTATTGAATATTGAGAATTACCGCGAAATGGCGCGAAACTCTGACGGTAAAAAGGTTTCCAGGTTAAAGCTGACAACTGACTTGAGTCTTATCAGTGACACCGACGTATGACAAATATCTGAAAATGGCAACGTTGGAATAAAGCTACAATTAGTCGCTCCTCTAAGACGTGAGGGTCATAAGTACTTCACAACCGCGGTGTATATACGATTTTTTCCACTACTAGACTCGATAAATCTACAACAGAAAATTGCCTAAATTAGTAAGATAGCGCTCCGCATATTTTATTACTAAGAACAGGCGCGCCTTCAGTCACTGCCACCTAGACCATAAGGCCGTGAAGCAGAAGCTGTGACTTTACAATCGTGGTCCAAGGTCACTAGTGTGAGACCATTTGAATTGTATAGATTTTAAATATTTTTTCCGACTTTACGACTAATATTATTCATTTTGTACTCATAATTTTGTTTTTATAAATTGTGCCGGACTTTAGGACATTTCTTGCAGCTAGTGCTGCGTTTAGAGTTACAACAAGTGCTTTAAAAGCGTTGAAATTCCTGAATTTGAAAACGGCCAGACTGAAGTCTATAAACTAGAACAGTAAACTTGCCAGTAGGCAAGTATCGAGGCATTTAACTTTTTAATATATACCTATTAAGAATGTAGCTTTTTTTCTCAAGAGTTATTTCACCCAGAGCAAAGATTGCAAAAAGAGTTTCTAATCATTTATATTCTTTTATACAAAACCCTAGCTCCTTTATGCAAAACCCTGTTACAAATTAAAAAATTTGTTACATAAACAGATTTATATGCTCTCAACATATTCCTATATAGACCATGTATTACATTTACTCACTTAGGTACACTGCATGGACCAAACATTTGGGCCAAGTATCAAATGATGTCACTATGGTGTAAACACTGGGGATCAAATATTTTACCCAGAGTAAAGGAGGTAGATCAAACAGTCTTTTTTATGGTGTAAACACTTTAGCCCCAAATTGGATTCTGGAATTGGATTGCAGTTTCCGAAAAGGGCTAAAGCTTCTATTGATAACTAAAACGGTTGTTCTTTGACAAACTTTGATTCAAGTTGATTAGGTACTCAATTTGTTCCTTGGTCTAATTTGGTCCATGTGGTGTAAATTTACTACCTACATGACCAAGGTCAAACTCGGTAAACTTCAAATTTCTGTTAAAAATTTAGGAATTACCTTTAGGAATTACATTATCTTTTAACTGTTAATTTTCTTAAAGGAATAAGCAAGAGATCATCATATACCTACCATTTATACCCAAAACTTGATGTCCTGCATAGAACTTCTTCAGTGAGGTCTTCACAGTCAAAATGGTAAAAACTCAATAGTAGTTGGAAAGTGCCAGTGTCCAGAAAGTACCTACCTACTTACTTCACACAAACAGAGATGTATCGAGCCGACTTCGAGAGGATTTGAGTGCTAGTGTGTGTAGTAACAGCAAGGACTCAAAGTAATAAAAACTGTATGCAGAGATATGTGTTGAAAGTGCAAAATGTTGTAATCTGCAGGAAGTTGTTTTTTTTTTCTATTTATAGGTAATTATGTAAGATTAAATTGTCAACAACTTTTCGTTGTAGTAAATCCCGGGTTATTCAACTTATTATTAGTCATAGTTGTAATCATATTCCTAATTTTCATCCATTCTAACCCATAAACAAGCCTTGCCATGGATATTTTGTTTACACGAGTTGTAATGGGTGGAAATTGAGAATACAATTATTATGACTACAACTAAGAAGTTGGATAAACCCACACAAATAATGTTTTGATTATTACAACATTTGGCCCTTAGCAATCAAAAATAAAACAGTTAATTCAAGAAGCATTCCTATTTTTATTTAGAAGGTATAGCTTATACAACAATGCATCCAAGCCACAGCAGCTTGATACCGTAAAAGAGTGTAAAAAAGACTTAACAAAAATATGAATGAAAGTTAGAGAAAACAAAAATGTTGACATCATTATCTTATTATCCTCTGCTTTTCCTAGGAATATGACTGGTATGGTACAAGTTCATTTCTCAACTCAATAAATAAAAGTATCCCTTCAAGGGATCTGTTTCATACTCAGAGATTTAATAGTTAAATGGAGACTATATAATTTATAAGCATAAGTTAAGTGTGTAATAAGTTCTTACCACAGATCAATTTTGGAATGTCCAAAGAGGCTTGCAAAGTCTGATCTGTTTCTTCATTATAAAAAATAAACTTTTTCTGTACTTCATCCTTGCGAAAATGCACCTCACATACTTAAAACACTTTTCTACAAAGTTCATGGAATTCATGCTTTGTTTATAAACGAAATCTGAGGGATAACCTAACTTTCTCTAAAATTCTTGTTACTTATTTATGTATAAATGTACCCTACTATGTTCTCCAGGCACGAAATCTTCTCTTTTAAAGGCTCTAATCCATTTTTCTCTTAAATCTTCATCCCTGCGAAACCAAAAAACCGATTTTTTAGGTCCATTCTTTATTTTGTGTTGCACCCCGACACAGCACCGGTAAGGCATTTTCACAGTTTTTAAACACTAAAATGCATAGTTCCGAATTCATCACAAACTTTAATACGTTTCCAAAGTCCAGTAATGTTCATAAAAACAAAATTCGCATTAAAAACAGAATAATCACAGTAAAATCACGTAAAATATACACGAGATCATTTGAAATCCATCCATTTCAAATGGTGATCTTGGACCACGACTGTGACGTCACAGACTCTGCTTCACGGCCTTATAGTCTAGGTGGCAGTGGCCTAATGCGCCTGACAACTGACAGCTTCATTTACCGGTAAATAATCGGCCATAACGTTGTCATTATAGACCGCTTGTGTTCAATTGTTTTATAAGCAAAACAAGAAAACCTACTTTACAGTCATTTTGCTGGCCTTTAACGATCCGTATTAAAGCTAGTAGTGGAAAAAAATCATTACACTCCAAGTAGTTCAGAATGCTGAACAAAATCTTGCTTAAGAGTTATTTTTCAGCAATCGCCCCCTCCCTTTTTTTTTTGACTCCTTTTAAGATCCCTTGGGATTTTTGTCTGACTGGCTGATAAACGCAAACGCACAATTGAAAAGATTCATATTAACGACTTTTAAAATCGACCTCTGAAGGGGACTATATCTAAACATATTGCACCTACGGAACATCCGATTGTGGGAGGTGAAAGATTACATAAAGAAGAGGAAAGAACAGTTATTAGATTCACCCCGATCAGTCGAAGAATTCTGAAATTATAGGCGGTCAAAGTTGAGAATTGAGAATAAAGTTGCAATACCCTCCCCCCTATCCTTTGGACATATTTCGAAGAAAATATGGACAAATTTTTTTACAGATTTTGATCAGAATGGCACGCTTGAAATCCCCTAAGAACATAACAAACTCAATTCGAATGAATTTAACCTCTAAAGAGGTTTTTTTTTTAAAAATGGTCAAAAAACGCGATGTTTTTTTGATTGGAATGGCACGTTTGTAATCCCTTACGAACGTAACAAACTCAATTCGATTAGAATTAACCTCTAAAATGTTTTTTTAAAACTCATAAAAAAAGCGATTCTAAAAATGCCTAAAAATCGTCCTCCGAAGGGGTGTATCTCCAAAAATATTGCACCTAGGGAACTTCCTGGTGCCTGGTGTGGATGGTGGGAGGTGAAAGAGGACATAAAGAAGAGGAAAGTACAGTTGGATTCACCCCGAACGGTTTAGGCGTTTGGAGTCAGTTGGACTCATTTTTATCGGTCGGGGCGTTCACAAGTACAGGCGGCCATGAAGTTGTTACTGTCTCAGTCAAAATGGATAGTAGGTGACAGCGGAAATGAACTGTTCCTAATTATAAGGCCGTTTTATAAACCAGGTACTGGCAAGGCCTGGTGTAAGTCAGGACTTACTGTATCTAGTCTCTTTCCCTACCTCCGACATTTGGATTGTCTGCCTGTTGAGCTCGGGTGTAAGTCGACTCAACTGGTAGGCACGTAGGAATACTGGCAAGACCTGGTGAAAGTCAGGGCTTACCTTATCCAACCACGCCTCGTACCCACGGTGCACGATCTATCAGTTGAGCTCGGGTGTAAGTTGACACAACTTATAGGTAACCCGGGGCCCTGGTAGCGCCTGGTGTCAAGTCGGGATTTACTACGGCCACCCCTTCTCTTCGACCGATTTCCGATTACCGCTTTATGACCGTTTAACCCCTTAAACACCGATTACCGTTTGAACCTCGACCGACGTGCGAATACCGAATATCAATTACCGACTATCTACCTAAGTAGAATAAGTATTTACATTTCTTTAGTAGGTTAAATTCGAGAATACCAGAATAGACATTTATTTAATTCCCTTTTGAGTATTATTTATAGCAAAGCACGGAGCAGCGAACCTTTCTCCACTGTAAAACACTACTCAGGCAGCTGAGGTGCCCTTGCCTCACTAAAACGAAGGGGTGGCGCTTGAGATATAAGATATCGTGGAAAGGAAAAGCGTCACACCGTCGTCTAGAGAACATGAAATTTTCGCTAAAATTTTTTGAAAATTACACTGCTCTTATGGTTAAATTTATGCATAGGGATTCAAGTAGTAGTAGTCAAGTCAAGTAGTTTGACAATTTTGAGAAACATTTGACTTGACTTGAAAAACTAAACACTTGTCAATTAGGTACTTGACTTGACCTGATTTTTTTATAGTTAAGCTTGACTTGATGTCAAGTATTTTCAAACTACTTGATACTTGACCGAAAATGGTGAATGAACTAGACGAACTAGCAAGAAACTATTAGCTGTAGAGCAAAACTATTAAAAAATATTTTCTTTAAGTACATTCGGCAGGAGCACCGATTTCCCAGAAGAAGAATTTCAGACACTTCTAGTGGAATATGTAATACAGAAATAACTCCCGTTAAATTTTTTTCAATAAGTGATAAGGTGTTTAGGTTTTTAAACGCAAAGGTCAAATTACCGGGCTAGAACCAAGTGAATTCTTTGTGCACTAGAGAATTTTCTGAAACACAAGTACAAGATACAGTTAAAAACATATTAAAAAGCTGCGATTCAAAAATATCATTTACCATCGACGGTTAGTCTTCCTATAATATGAAAGGGTATCCTTTTGGATTTCGTAGCTGCACATGGCCAACATACTGGATTTTCCATGGCAAAGATATTTTATGACGTAGTATATTTCTACGGTATATTAGGTTGTGTACAAGGAATTACTAGTGATAACACAAATAGTAACTTTACTAATATGAATGAATGTCTAAGTTAATATCTGATGTCAATCCGCAAAATTGTTACTTCGTTTGTTTTGCACATATTAACAATTTGGCAGTTAGAGACTTTATGAAGATACTACATTCCAATTTCGATCTTGACGAAGATTATCTGCATTATGAATGTGAAGAAGAGACGATTATAATGGAAAAAGAGGTAACTTTGCCACTTAAAAAGGTTCAAGGCGTCACAAAAAAACTGAAACATTTTGAGCATCTGTGGAAAGATTTTGAGAAGTATTGCACTACTGTAAATATAAAAATGGCTATGCCAAAAATTGATGTAATAACACACTGAAATTCGACTTTTGATGCTGGATGCTTAAAGAAGCTTAAACATGAAAAGTGCATTGAATATATTATGTGATAATGCAGATATCCTCAGTATTTAAATTGAAGGACACTGAATGGACAAATTATTAGAAAAATGGGCATTTGATCTGAATAATAAGACAAACAGAGATGTAGCTGATGAACACTTGATAAATTCAGGCCGCACGAGACAAAATAGTAAAACTAAATGAAGACGAATTGCATGTATTGCGTGGCTCTAGTTTTAGGTCCGCGCCATAAAACAGTTACGTTTTATGGCGATTTGGGGAAATTGGGGATATTCAAATTGGGGAAAGCAGTTAGAAAAAGATGCTGTTTTAATCTCCGAAAATATTTTTAAAACCAGACACATATTTTAAATGTACTAGTACTCTAGTCTAGCGAGAGGAGAGTTTGACATATATGTGCTAAGTTTATTTAAGAAGGCTTCCCACTCCACAAAGCAATGAAGAGTGTTGGCGTTTCGAAGGAGATAAATACGTGAATAGCCCAAGAGCTGACTTTGCAGATGATATACTCGATTGGTGGAAGAGGCACTATCCGAACTTAGCGTTAATGGCAAGAGACTTTTTATCGACGCCTGCTACATCTGTGACAATTGAACGAGAATTTTCGAGGGCCTCACTGACCATTACAAAATCAAGGAACAGATTAAGTGATAAATCTATTAGGACTCTTATGTGTCTAAACCCATGGCTAACAAACGATATCAAGTGAATTCCGTAGAATACAGTTGTGGTTTTTACTTTTATGTTGTTATAACAGTTATAATAATATTAATCATTTTATTATGTTTCTCTCAGATACCTACTTAGTTTTTTATTTTTCTAACTGCTATATTAAGAAGTAAATTACTGCAGCATATCGATCAAGTTTATTTTGAAAGTTGATACTTACTTGTACAAACCGTTATACCTACATTTTAAAAAACAAATTATACACAATACATATATTATCCCTAAAAGGGCCAGTATTTTCTTATGAATCTGCGTCCGCAATTTTCCAGAAATTAAGAAATAAAGTGTACTAATACTTTAATAAAGTAACTATCACTCATGAAAACAATCATTCTTCTTCTTAAGGTGCCGTATCCATTAATGAATGTTGGCGACTATTCTGGCATACTCGCTACGATCTTGTGCGATTCTAAAAAGTGCGTGGGCATCGAGGTTTGTCCAGTCTCTTATGTTTTTCAGCCACGAAAATTTCTTTCTCCCGATGCCTCTCCTTCCTTCGATTTTTCCCTCCATAATCAACTGTAGGAACTGGTACTTGGAATTTCTGAATATATGACCGAGGTATGCGGCCTTTCTTCTTTTTACTGTCTGCAGCAGTTCTCTTTCCATACCCATTCTGTTTAGTACTTCCTCGTTCGTTGCGTGTTCCGTCCACGGAATCTTCAACATTCTTCTCAGCACCCACATTTCAAACGCCTCTAGTCGGTTCATGACATTGGCCTTTATTGTCCATGTCTCTACTCCGTACAACAGTACAGAGTAAATGTAGCATTTTACAAAACGGTACCGTAATGCCAAATTAAGGCTGTTGTTGCTGAGAAGTGCTCTCATATTCATAAATGTTACCCTGGCTTGTTCAATTCTGCTTCGTATCTCTACGTCTGGGTCCAAGTCTTCAGTTAACCAGCTTCCCAGATATCTAAATTTTGATACTTGTTGGATTTTCTTACCGTTCACTGTGATGTTCAGGTTCACATTTGATGTTCTGCTAACCATCATCACCTTCGTTTTGTCTATGTTAATTCTTAGGCCGAGTCGTTCACCTTCGGTAGATATCTTTATGATGAGACGTTGTAGTGCTTCCTGGCCATCCGCTATTATAACTGTGTCGTCAGCATAGCGTAAGTTGTTAACGACCTGTCCGTTAATCTTAATGCCGTCCTCTGTATCTGTCAAGGCTCTTTCGAAGATTGCTTCAGAGTATAGGTTAAAAAGTAGGGGGGACAGAACGCAACCCTGTCTCACCCCTCTCTCTATCGGGAATTTCTGTGTAGTTTCATTGCCCACTTTCACCGATGCTGTTTGATTT
The DNA here is from genome assembly GCA_951812265.1 of Taphrorychus bicolor. Classification (NCBI taxonomy): domain Eukaryota; kingdom Metazoa; phylum Arthropoda; class Insecta; order Coleoptera; family Curculionidae; genus Taphrorychus; species Taphrorychus bicolor. Next base: position 32,189,413 of record OX638298.1, on the reverse strand, counting down.
GCGTAGAGGGTCTTTATGAAACGTGCATCGTTCTTATCTATCCTCTTGTCTTGAAGCATTTTGATTAACTCAACGTGTTTGACACAGTCGAACGCCTTTTGATAATCTATGAAACACATGAATACGTCCTTTTGCTGATCTCTGCATTTCTGAAGTAATACGGTCAAGCTGTAGAGTGCTTCTCGTGTGCCAAACCCTTGTCTGAACCCAAACTGGGTAGGACTAATATCCATTTCGCATCTGTTATAAATTCTTGTATGGACTATCTTTAGGAAAAACAATCATTACATTACGAAAACTAAAATGAAGAAGTTTTTCAAACTACTTGATTTTTCAAGTGCTTGAAAAAAACTACTTGACTTGACTTGATATTTAATGCCTCAGGCTTGACTTGAGCTTGACTTGAAATCAAGTCAAGTCAAGTAAAGCTGTGAATTCCTATTTATGCATGAGTGAATGCAATAATTGTCAAAATTTAACAAAAAGTGGGCGTGGCACCTCAAAAAATATTTACGTTATTTTTTTTCTCTTTCCCCCCCTCCCACCCTCCTCCTTCACAGAGGCTAGATCCGCCACTGATTGGACCACGGCGTCAAAACCCGGAACACTCTTTAAATTGTAATTTGAGATAATTTTAACAATTGGACTATACGTGGTTAAAGCAGACGGTACGTGGTTTGGTAGATGTTGAGGTTCGCAGTAGAAGAGGAGACTCTGAATTAGTACAAGAAATTTGTTACTCAACTGCCGCTTAAGTAATTTATGCCCGTTCTCACCAATATTACCTTAAGTTCAGAATAGCTAAGGGCCGCATGAAAGTTAAGTGACACTTGTGTCAATCTGTATTACATCCATAGAGGATTTGTCAGGGTAGAGGTCTTTATTTATATTTTTCAATATTGGCGTGATAAACAAACCCTCCATGCAGTGTTGCCAGGGTTACTTTGCTAGTAAATTGGCACATCTTTTTTTTTGGATGATATCTTGCGAATCTTCACACCACGAGAGTACTATAATATCTATTGCTGTCCAAATAATTTTTGAACGGTGATTAATAGAACACTTATGACGATAAAAGACAAAAAAAGTACGTTTAAGCTGGCCAACTGGTATACAATCGGCAACATTGTAGAATCTTGTGACACGTGGTTTCTGGGCCATCGGTCAGTTTATGACAATTATTTCATGGATGTTTTTTCTGGTTTCCTGAATGTTTTAAGAGTTTTCCGCCGACTTTCTCGCTTTTAGCAATCGTTTCTGTGTTTTAATTTGTTTGTTAGCTATGGTGAGACAATGTTTTGTGTATAAAACTTGGGATTATAAAAATAAATCTAGGAAATTACGTTTTCACCTGTAAGTTCATTTGTGTTTTGTGGTTATAACGTTACTCGGCTCTTGGCCGTTAGTTCAGGTTAGTCAGCCGTTTGTAGTTTTATTCTATTATTAATCTTTAATCTAAAAAAACTCAATAAATGGGTATAGTAAGTATGTATCAAAAATCATTTAAATATAGAAGAATAGAATGTTTGAATGTTTTGGTCTGCATCCCATAATCGTACAAATCGTATACTTGTTTCCTTGAAAAATAATACGCCTATGTATGCTTTATATCCTCTGGAAATGTGTCCTTGGAGATTCAAATTGCGCCATATTGTTTTAGCAATATTGGCCATTTTCTGTTTTCCCTCTATCCGAACAACCCGCAAGCCTCAAGGTATGCGTTTTGTATATCATGCCAAGTAGACATATGCCAATTTATGATTAACTCGCGGCGTCTATTTTTCTACTCCATTGTCAATGATTACACCATTCCTTTTAAATAAAATCTTAAGCAAATGTCGGACAAATTTGGCAATGTTGAATCTCCCCGACGGATTCTAGGGATTTTTGATTTTCACTAATAACAGAACCCGTAATAATTATCATTTTGGCATTTGTCAACCGGAGCATTAAAATTGCATGGATAAGTTAAATTTCCCCAGCTCAGAAACCACGAGATCCTGCAGAAATCCCCCGGAGAGGTAGTATTACTGAAGTGGTCTTGTTATTGTTGTTTTAAAGGTGGGTTTATACACAAAATAAAATAATGAATAAGATAAAATTAGAAATACGAGTTGGTTTTATCTATTAGCGTTCATGCACCAAATAACATAAATCTTATTTTGTGCATGAACGCTAATAGGGGTATACATGAAACCAACTCTTATTTCTAATTTTAATTTATTTGTTATTTTATTTTATTTGGTGTATAAACTCACCTTAAGACAATATGATGTTACTACTATGACTAGTTGCGTCCATGGTATAAGGGTAAACAGTGCGCTAAGTGTCTGGAATTCTTTTCAAAACCAAGAGCCAGAAATTCCATAATAAGGCCTTTCATAAACAGATTAAGCCATTTATTTGTAACATTTGTGGCCGCAAGAGTTCCAGGAAAGCTCTGCTAGAGGTGCGTTACTAACCAAAAATTTTTAAAGTGATTTTTGATTGTGATTATTTAAAGCCTCACAATTGCGATCATTGCCAGTTCTGAACGGGAGAACAAAACAGTTTTCACCAGTATGTGATATATGCGAACACAAAATAAAATGATAGCCGAAGTGCAAAACTGCAAAACAATAACAATTTATTTTTTTATGTTGAGTGTAATTTTTGTTTGACAGTTTGACCACGGTAAAAAACCTTTAAATGGAGCTATTGAAGCCAGAATTGCCAGTTTTTGCTTACGAAAATCTGGCCGCAGTCCTTGTGGGCGTGATCGTCGGCACACCTATTGCGTGGCTGGTGGTTTCCTCATCGATGATTGATGATATGTCAAGGCATGTCAAGGCGACAGCCACCAAAATTTGAATGATATAATAACCATTTTATAGTTTTTAAGCTTTTAATAGAATTTATAGCTGCAAAAAAGGGTATAAGTTAAATCCTAAATGGGGAAGCCAGGCTGTGCAGTTCGCGCCGCCAAGTCGTTCGCGGAGGTTCAGATTTCCAAATCCTGACACAAGTGCTCAACTTTTTGCTTTATGGAAGACTGCAATTGCAAACTTCTTACTAATTCGCTTCTGCAATGATAAGGACATATACCAAAGGTATCAATCACATGTACAGCATAAGTCTTCATTATATTATAATTATGTTAGATATAGATAGAGGTTTGGAGGTTTGGCGAAGTGCCGATGTTTTGTATAATTTACATAGAATCTGCAATCAGTTGCATAAAACATTGTACCTACATATTACCATTGAACGGTGATTTCATAGAAATCTTTAAAGTTGGTCTATGATGTTCTAAAACTCCCTTAACTTTTTGCATTCTAATGAAGTCAATGTTTAATACATTACAAATCAATTATTTAATTGATGTGCGTAATAATATGTTTTAACTGCCCCCTGTATATTCGGCAAAAAAAGTTCTTGCAAAAAGAGCGCGACTAAATTTCATTTTTCTACAAACGTCAAATAATGACGCATTTTACGCTTTCATTTGACAAACGAAAACCTAGCCTTTTTTGAGGATCAGAATGTGAGTTTACTTTTCCGCGCGTTGCCCAGGACAGCAAGCGATAAAGATTTTTTCCCTTGCTGTCAATAGCAACTACCACCACTCAACCAATTATTAAAACGTCATTGTCACTTTGATTTAAATTTTCAGATTGTGTCTTCAGTTATGGTCAGTTGTGATTCACATTATTTGAAATTGATCGTTTGCAGAAAAAACGTTGTATGCATTACGACCAAAAAGTAACTTTTTTGCTCTCGAGTGATTGCCGCTCTCCGCTTCGCGTCGAGCGGCAAACTTCACTCTCCGAGCAAAAAAGTTGTACTTTTCGCTCTTAATACATAAATAACTATTTCATAACACTGACGTTTTCATCTATTTAACTTGTCTGTCTATGAGTTTGACTTTCCTTCCAGTTTGCACCTGCGAACGATTCTCACTTAAAGTTAAGGGCGAAATAAGCCGCGGAATTCCTAGGGTTAGACAAGCCACCCTTAAAATGATGCTTATTATGTGGTGCAATGGTATTGCTTGTTTATGTGCCGCTTAACCTTAAGTATACTTAAATTTTCTTTGGTGCGAACGGGTATAAGTCATCGCGTTTATGAAGCAGGTTTGTTGACAATGTGGTGGACACAATTTTTCTTCTATAAGAGATTTGCAACACTGAAACCCCCCTTTACTCAGGTTCTCCCATGCACTACTTTCGTTTTTTTGACAATCCTGTATGACATTGGCGCCATATGACGACGGCAGGTGCTTCCACTAGGGCATCTGATGGTGAAACGAACCAAAAACCAGTTTTCTGCCGACATTGTCACTTCCCACAGACAAATGGTCGAGATTTCATACCTATTTTGTCTGAGGGCGACGTTTAGCAGAGTATCAAACTCATTTCTCTATAGAACCATAGACCAGTTTAGCTTTTATTAGAGCTCATCAGCATGGTATACCTCGAACCTGACAGAAAAATAAGTTTGAATGGCATATGGATCTAACAGAGCCTGTTAGCCGATCATTCCAAGCTGCACAGGTCAAGACTTCAGAGTTTCATAAATGTAAATTAAATTGTTATATTGTATACTGAGTCACTGGGTGTCTGCTCTATTATTCACTGTATTATTAAGGGTAATGTGAATCATTTCGCTCACATTTCGCTCATATTTCTTTTCGTATTCGTGCATCTTTTCATTCTTATCATAATTGCGCTCCCTAGAGTCGCACTGATGTTGGTAAATTCTTTTTTTTTTTTATATTGGCTCGTCATGCCCACACAACATTTATCTCAATGAGGAACAAAGTGACAAACCAATGAGAACAAGTCATGTGGCGTGGGATATTTAATGATGGTAAAAATTGAACTGACGGTTAACGAAAATTTATTCAGGATATGTTGCTGTATGCTTTCAGATTTTCAGTCCTTGGATGTAAGGTTCTGGAATGTCTCGAGCTGACTATGTTCTCCCATTACTGATGACACGATTAACTAGAGCGTGGGGATAATAATTTTTTCTAAGAATATTTCTTATGACTGACAAGTTAGCGCTGTGGTATTCAGGCGAGCTCAACATAATTGATCTGTAAATTAAGCCTTTTATAACTGCCGTTTTTTGAGAAATAGGGTGGTTAGGAAGAAAGTTAACCACTCTACCCGAAGCTGTAGGTTTTGGGTACCAATTAGTCAACAAAGTACTATCAGCTTGATGGGAAAAGGAATCAAGAAAGGGGATCTGGTTGTTTTCCTTTGGTTCTATGGTTAATTTCAGTTTAACATGGTACTGATTGAATATCTCAAGTATCTCCAGAGCTCGATCATGGGACAAGACAATAACGTAACTTATTAAGTGTCTGAGTGATCAAATCGTCCATTACTACATGGTTAGCCAGTACTGGGCTAGCAGAGTTGCCCATAGCTAAACCGTCCAGCTGCTTATAAAATTCTTCATCAAATTGTAAATAACTGCTTTCGAACAAAAATTCCATTATTTGGCAGAAGAAATTCCTTTCGATCTTGGTATACGCGGAAATGCAAGACCATTTTCTTTTTATTCTTTCTATTACCAAAAGCTTAGGGATGTTTGTAAAAAGAGATACAACGTCAACAGACGCCAAGATATGATCTGGGGGGAGCCGAACCTCCCTTAGGAACTCCACCAATTCGAAAGAATTTCTGACGTTGAACGTACAAGTTGCGCAGACGGGCGAAAGAACAGTGTGCACTAGTCACTTCTAGTGTGCACTAGATTAGCGAGATTTTAAGTTGGAGCATTGAAGCAGCTTGCCTCAGGTCTCATAGTCAGACTTGGTTTATGAGTCTTTCTAAGACATAACAGTTAAAAAGAAAACGCAGTTATGACGCTTAAGCTCCCTTCCCCGCGCCTCACCTAAGAAGATTACTCCACCAAGCGTTTCACTATCTCATTAGCAGACCTGGTAGCGTTGTGCGGGGTCAGAAGTAGTCTTTCTATACAAAGTGTCTTCGTTTAATAATAAAAGTTTTGATTATATAATGTATATTACGTTACGTTAATATAAATAATAAAAACCTCATCCCTTCCTCATAATTCCCCTTGTTCATAACTAGTGTGGAGTTGCCCTTATCAGACCTACTAACAATAATTTCTTGATGAGACTTTAGATAATTTTTACAATCATGATAATAATCTTTAACTAAGCTGCTAGATTTATTACTTTTAGTTTACTTCATTTTATTGGCGTTGGTAGTTATTATATTAACCATCTTAGCGCTAAAGATATTTTGTTTGTCTTCAGAATTGAGTCTTCGTCTTCAAGAAACGTTCGACCGTTTGAACACAGTATTCAACATATTTAATAATATTAGGAATGGGCAACTCCTTCACTCGGGGAAGCAGTAAGAATTTAGGCTCTGCCGCCAACACTCTCTCTACTTCTAAGGGCAAACCACTATCAGAAAAATTGTAGAGGAATCGTTCATGCGTTTCGAGATCAAAAAGTAATCTATCACAAGCCAACCTACTTATCTTATTGATGTTCTGTTCTGTATTTGATCTAAACAACTTTTTGTAAGCTAAATGAGCAAACCGTTCAAATTCCGATAATATGGTGTATTGGTATTAAACTCCTTGCCCTCGATTTCACATATTCTAATACCCTGTCAACACCTATGCGCTTCCATAATGCTATCTTGATTTCTGTGTTTAGTATAGACCTTTGAAACTTATCAAGTATACAATCAACATTCCTAACATATGGATGTCGTTCTAGCTTCAACGAGTACAAACATTATTCACTATATGTGAAGGTACAACTTGTTTTGTGCGGCATTGCAATAAAAATATTTGTCGATTACCGAGTGCTGATCATTTCTTGTTGAGATTTTTCCAATCCTTCAGGATGCATAGTGTGTTATCTCCATATTATTATGCATCACGGATTTGTCGGACAAAACCCATTGACGTGTTGTGTGTTGTTTATATATATTTTAGCCCTGAAGATGTCGAAACGTTGGTCTTTTTTCAAACTACAAGGGAGTTTTTGTTTGTCCTAATCCTGCGACTTGTCAGATCTATAACTGCTAAACCCTAGTAACTTCAAGAGGAACAATTAAAACAGTATCTACCTAAGAGCAGTCTTTGGCTATCGAAGAACAATTATGTGCTTTTCAATTTAGACACCTTTATAATTGCTTTAAATGTGACGTCGCCTTTCTTTTCATCTTTCTATCGCTCCCTGGTTTGGACTAACTATTGTTGTTGGGAAATAAAGTCCATTCAATTCCAAATCGGGGTTAAAGTAGAAAAAATAACAAATACTGGACAAAAAGAACTCTCTTAAACGAGTCATCAGAAATTCTTTGATAGGTAAATTTTAGTGGGTCGAACTGACAGAGCAAAAGTGCTAATCGATGATGACTGGTGATTTTCCAGAGTTTTTCTTGGTCTAGTTATTGTTTATGTTCAGATTAGATTTGAATTTTACTATAGAATAAAAAGCTAAATTACATGTAATAGAGGAATATAATATACGTATATGTGATTAGATATTAGGTAATCAATACAACGTATTGAAACTTTTGCATATACATGTATCTTAATTTATGTAGCTATTATCATAATTTAGTAGTATTTAAGTACAATAATCACGATAACGCAAAAATATTAACAAATAAGAAGTGGATCGTTAATATTGATAAATAAAGGGTATAATTTATAAAATGTTTAGTAAGCATATCGTGTATACCAAGTGTAATATTAAAATAATGCATAAGTTATTTGTTATACAGTGAGCGGCAAATTTATGGCATGTAATAATTACAACATCAGGTGTGCTTTTTTCGAAAAATCGCTCGGACCAGTCGATTTTTTTTTTAATTGCGCATTTTTGGAACCAACTTTTATTAATTTTTAAATTTTATCATATATTATATTAATCCCTGTTTTTTTGTGATTTTGTTCATTCCTCTATGGTTAAAGATAAGTTTAGGGTATGCTACATAAAAAATGAGCAGAATTTCGTTAAAAACTGAATAAAATCACAAAAAAGAGGGGTTTCTATTTAAAAAAGTTAGCCTTGATGTCATAACTTTCTTTTTTGGGTCACCCTGTATAAATAAAAATTTGTTCACATAATCCGCAATTAAAAACAAAAATCGACGGGTCCTAGCGATTTTTCGAAAAATTAACACCTGATTTTTAAATAATTATATACCATGCGAATAGGGCCACAAAAAAGAGGCGCTTTCTTTTTATTAAAAAAAAAATAAAATATATAAATATCTCTCAAACCACTTGAGACAATTCAAAAAAAAAACACTTGAAAAATGAGAATGTCTCGCATGTTTATTGAGTCTGACACATAGGAGGTGCCTTGTGATGTATGTAAGTATTGAATCTTACACTCATTGATCCGCACCAAGCATCAGTCAAATATATAGGGTGTTGCATCGTCGTGCGGAACATAGGAAATCCCATGTAAATTTTACAAGGGTCTATTATTGGCTTCCCTAATTATTTTAGAGAAAAAGTCTATTTAGATTTTTTGAAGAATATTAAAAACCACTAACTGGACAACTTCACACATTTTTGATTAAACCGTTTACAAGTTATTTCCAATAACTTTTTAAGTGTTTTGTCCCAGTGTCCAGTAAGACTTGGCTATCAAACACTAAAAATTCATGAATGACAGCTTTATTTGACAGCCAACTCTTACCTTGACTGGTGTCGGTGAATACGGGGCGATAAAAAAGACAAAAAATAAAACATGTTACTGGCAAATAATTCGTAAACGGGTTGATAAAAAAATGCTTGAAGTTATCCTATTAGTTGCGAATTTTAGCGCTCTTTAAAAAAACGAAATACATTTTTTTCCTAAAATAATTAGGGAAGCCAATAATTGACCCTATCAAAATTTACATGGGATTTCCTATGTCTCTAAAATATATTTTAATATATGGTATATTTAAATGTGGGTTCATAGATGTTTCTGGAAAACTACTGAGCACTGACCAAACAATTAATTTTTTGCTGCAACTTTGCAAATTCCTTCTGTAAAGCGTCCAAGTCTTTACAAGCCATATAAAATTTGTTGAATTTATCCAGCGCCTTAATAATTTCGTGTTTATTGGGCTTGAAAGTGGGACATTCTATGTCGTACATCAATCCATTCGTGTAAGTGTCCACGACAAGTCGTAACCGACAAAACTCTTCGAACTTTCTGTCTTCCTCGTCTATTATACTGCTCATTTGTAAAGAAGTAGACAACAGACTGTCACACGTGGTCAGTTCTTTCATTCTAATTTCCAGCTGGTTTGATTTTTTGGTGGTGTTTTCCGTGGCGGTGACCCGCAACAAGCCGCTTTCATCTAAGAAGAAGGTTACCTCAAACTCAACGTGTCCGGCTTTTCCCGAGGGTAAATTTTCGATAACAAATTGGCCCAGTTTTTTATTTTTAAGAGCGTGCGTTCTTTCGCCCTCGTATATGCTAAATATAGCAGCAGTTTGATCATTTTGGCTAGTTTCCATTGTTTGTGTAACGTAAGTGGGTAGCTGTGTGCCTTTCCTAATAAACGCAACCATAAGGTCATACTTGGCCAGTATACCTAGCGAGTGGGGAGCCACGTCATCGATTCTATACACTTCCAAAAGATTAGTGTCACCCTTCAACAAGGCTGCATGAATGCTCGCACCTAAGGCCACCGCTACATCCGGATTTATGTCAGCGTGCAGTTCTTTATCTTCAAAGTATTCGCTGATCATCTTTTTAAGTTTGGGAATTCGTGTCGATCCTCCGGCTAATACAACTCTATCCACTTCTTTTTTGGACACATGGGCGTTAGCTAAACAATTTTCGACCTGAAATATAAAAGAATGATTTATGTACAGTGGAAATTCAAGAGCTAATATTACCTTACAGGAGTAAAGTATTATAGGGACAAGTGTTTACCCTGGTTTGCACTAAGCAAATTTAGGTAAACCTAAAGTTAAGAAGCCCTACAACATAGCTATTTGCATGAGTAACCACGGCAATAATGAAAGCTTTAACTAGGTGTACTTGAAAATTGCTTGGTGCAAATGGCCTAAATCGGGCAAATTCTTGAGAGCCCTTGAAAATCCATAGAAAATTTTAAATCCACAGAATCATTTTAAGAAATATTTATTAGAAACACAAAGGTTGTTGATGTTTCTTCAACGGAAACGGGTTTTAAAAATGACACATATAGGCGTAACTGTTACAGAAGAATAATCTTCAATAACCCAGTGAAACAATTCATCGAAAGGTTGTCAGAGCGTTACCTCCCAAGACGCGTTTTGCTCCCACTAGAGCTCGTCAGTTGGGTTCACTCTGATGATCTCATACCTCAAAATATCGAAGATTTAAAGCAAAATGTCCATCCGGCGATAGCAGGCCTGTTCTACTGGCGCCATCTGTTTCGCTGAGTCGGCGTTTTGTACTGCACATAATGCAGATACTGACCATGAATCGCTTCATCGATCGATAAATGTATTGTTACGCCTGACCGTCGGTCCACAGAGATTCAGGCCGAAGCGGCAACGCCGAGCGCGACCTCGGGAACCCATCTAGAATAAACGAGAACCGGGAACAGTCGCCTCCGTTTTTGAAAGTACGAGAGTGTGTTCAGACCGGGTATATAGACAAGCGAGCCGCGCGAGATGGGAGGGAATAGATAGTGCAGTGCAGAAAATAAGCGAAATAAGCGGACAAGCGAATTGTTAGTAGAGAGTAATTGTGTTGTAATAGTTAAAAGTAAATAAATGTGTGCAGTTAATTGACGATAAATTATTGGAACCCGTATCCTGTAACAATACATATTAGGGCCAAGAAGCGGAAATCAATTTCTGATTTCAAGCTTTATTAGTTCTAAAGGCTGACCCATTGTTTCATTAGTTCCAGGCTTACCTTATGAATAACCCTATGGAAAAAGTGATCCACCATTTGCTCAAATTTTAACCTTGTTAGTTTAACTCTGCACTCTTTAATGCCGTCGTACTCAAACATATATTCGTAACTTTCGTTAAAAGATAATTTCTCTTTGAATCCCGTGGCTTGAAAATGTATCCTTCTAAGTAATCTATCACCCTTGGTTGAACGTACATCTATCGGTCCAAACCTAAAAATTATGTCTTTAGTTGGAGAAAATCGATTTCGCATTAAAACCTACTCTTTCTCAAGTTCTTCTTTTATGTATCCAAAGATCACATCGTCAAAATCTCTTCCTCCTAGGAACATATCTCCTTCGATTGACTTAACTTCAAATTTCGTTTTGCTGCATGCTATTAAAGACACATCTAACGTTCCTCCACCTAAATCTACAACTAAAATCAGTTCTTCTTTGTCGAATTTATTATAGGTGTAGTAAATAGCTGCTGCCACCGGTTCAGTAATCAGTCCCAGTACTGTTAGACCTGCATTTTCAGCAGCTGTTTTTGTAGCTGCTCGTTGAGCGTAACTGAAATATGCCGGAACTGAAATCACTGCTTCGATATTATCTGCATCTGAAGAATGAAAATAATCGTATTGATACGATATTTAAATGCATTCATTTAGGTACATACGTAGAAATACTCTTGCATCCTCCTTAATCGATATTAGAATTTCTGTGCTAACATCTACCGGAGTAACCCAAGCTGTGTGCGCGGCATTTTCTTCTATTTTCGATCGTTTCAATTTGATCCTTGGTACTCCAAGCTCAGGATCTCTCTGCGCTATAAATCCTTTTTTAATCTGCCTTTGTTTATTAATAAAACTCTGTACGTAAATATCGTGAAAATCTCTACCAATTAGTCTTTTTATATCTGGAAAATACAACTCTCAAGTGATGTCTTGTTGAGGTTAGTTCAGGTTCTACTTACCTAGCATGAAGTTTGTTCTACACTCTAACCCACGTTCAATTGCTTCGCTTCCTACAATTACTGTCGAATCTGTCGGTGGGTAATAAACAGCAGATGGAGTAACATTCTTTGCCTCACGATTGTAAATAATTTCGGCATGGTGGTTTCTGTACATTCCTGCGGCCGTATTGGTTGTACCTAAGTCTATGCCAATGCAGACAGTTTTTTCCTAAAACAATTTTTCTTTTTATTACTTTTTTACCCTCATTATATAATATGTTGCCAAATGTAAGAATACGACGAAAATTTGCAAAAACCGCTCAGGTTTATATACCATCCACAATATTTAGTACTACTACTACTACTCAGCAGAATTCTGCGAGATGAGCGAAGCTTGAAGTATTCTTAGTGTGTACTAGAAAGTGTTTTAGAAGGAGATGCATATGCTTATGTATGTTATTCTACATTTAATTCTAAGTTTTTGGGGGGAAAAGATTTTTTTTGTCTTTTTTTTGCTGTATTTATAAAATGTCAGTTGCATTGTAATGAAATTTGACAAGAAATAACACGTCATTATAAGGCTAAATTTATATCTCCGAAGTTGAAAATTACAGGATAAAAACAATTTGTTTCAAAACTCATTATTAAAATAGAATGATAAGAGATAACAAATAAAATGCTAAAACTTCTCTAAGGATCTTATCAAGTTTTCATTTTGTCTTTACTTTAAATTACAATTGATAAGGTGACTTTCTGCATCCTCATAAATAATGCTGTTAGCTGTAGGTTTGGATTCTATCAATAATATATATTTCTATAAAAAATCTGAGCACCACTGAAATGGCACACCCCACATTTTGAATGCACTCTCAAACTACTCGATGGCACATAGATACGTGTTTTTTTTTTTAATTATTTTGCCTCCAATAGATATTTAGCTTTTTCTCTAGTAGTGGTATCTTACAACACGGGGGTTCCTGATATCTTACATATTCATTTTAAGAAATAATTAAATAATGCTAAACATTTTCGGGAGGTTGCAACAGAACGATACTAAAATTAAGTAAATGCCAGTGAATGATAAAACATCTTTCATTTCGAAATAAAGGATGAAACAGATCAATCATTTACAGCATTTCCTGTTAATATTGTGACCTAAATCCTTCATTAAATATTTCTAAGATTGTTCCATATGGTGTAAACAAAAAGGAGATAGTCATTATGTCCGTTATTACCTTTTTCTTGCTCATTGTGTATGTATACGTATAAATCGTTTTAAACTAGTAACGCACAACTGCGAGATGATTCCATGGAATGTATATGTATAATCGTAATAACCTCTGATAAAAATTATCAGGAAAGATAACAGATATCAGGTATTTATGTCTTTTCACGCTATTTCATTTTATACTGTCAGAAATTCATTCAATCATCTATACCGTTCCGTTGAATTGATTTATAGAGGGTAACTTCCACACTATAGTATCAAAACTTCTGTTATTTATCCCATATAATACACTGAAGATTTTTCTAGATAAAAATGACAAAGCAAAACAGGTCACAACTAAAACACATTTATTTTACATTTAAAAATAAAACATTTTCTGTTTAAGAAAAAAATTAAAATATTATAAAAAAAATAAAAAAATAGATTGTAATTCTGCTAATATGTTAACAGAAACCGTTAACTGTTAAAAAAAACAAAATGAAAAAATATTAAAATCAAATAAGTATTCAATGGCATATCCGAGTCAGAATCCGAATCCAAAGTCTCCGAATTCGAAATTCCCGAAGAAAAGTATTTCTAGAGGATGTGGATTATTCTAAGCTGAATATTTCAATTTGTATTTTTAGAAGCTTTATGTAATTTTTTAACTAATTTTGGCCCTTATTGGAATAATCATGATCTATTTTCTACAGGACACGACTTTACCAAAATTATTTTTGAACTATTTTTAGTCAAAATTTACATATTCTGATCCAGAAAAAAGTTTTACCAAAAACAATAAATTAGTAGATTTGAGTTTCTCAAAAAACATCACAATTTGCATTTTTAAGCAGTTTATTGTGACAAAGTTTTAGCCCGAATTTTAACCTCAATTTCTTCAAAAGCTACACTTTTGCATTTTCTTTTTTGAAGCATTTCGGTTCTTCGAGACTTTTTTAAACGAATCTTAACCTGAAATGTTTCACAAACTCCAAAAAATTTGCATTTTTAGGCGCTTTGAGTAATTTTTAACCGATTTTGGCCATTATTGCAATAATCATGATCTAATTTTTACACGACACGACTTTCCCAAAAAAACAACCGACTTTTTCTTTTTGAGTTATTTTTAGTCAAGTCATATTCTGATCCAGAAACTAGTTTTACCAAAAACAAGAAATAGAAGATTTGAGTTTCTCAAAAAATATTAAAATTTGCATTTTTAGGCAATCTGTTTTAGACAAAGTTTTAGTACTAATTTTAACCTCAATTTCTTCAAAAGCTACACTTTTTCCGCACGTAGAGACTTTTTTAAACGAATCTTACCTGAATTTTTTCATAAACTACAAATTTGCATTTTTAGACGCTTTGAGTAAATTTTTAAGCATTTTTGGCCCTTATTGGAATAATCATGAATCAGATTTTTACATGACACGACTTTCCCAAAAAACACCAGACTTCTTTTGGTGGCATTTTTAGTCAAATTTTACACATTATGATCCAGAATTAGGTTTTACCAAAACAAGAAATTAAAAGATTTTAGTTTCTCAAAAAAATATCAAAATTTGCATTTTTAAATAATCTGTTGTAACAAAGTTATAGCAAAATTTACATATTCTGATTCAGAATTAGGTTTTATTACGCCAAGAACTAGAAATTAGAAGATTTGAGTTTCTCAATAAAACATCAAAATTTGCATTTTTAGACAATCTGTTGTGACAAAGTTATAGCACTAATTTTAACCTCAATTTCTTCAAAGCTACGCTTTTGCATTTTCCGTTCTTCGAGATTTTTTAAAACGAATTTTAAACTGAATGTTTTCAAAACTCCAAATTTGAATTTTTAGACGCTTGAGTAATTTTTAACCGACTTTGGTCATATACTTAATCTCAAATTCAAAAGCTCTAAATTTGATTAGTTTTGTACCGACATTGGCCCTAATCCTAACCTGTTTTGTCCCGAAATGCACAAAAATTGCAGTTTGCAGAGATTTTAAGTCATATTTTAGTTATATTGGTCCAAAAAAGTGATTTTACCATTTACTCAATGAGTCAGTTTTGCGAGTTTTTCCAAAAACACCAAAATGTGCTTTTCTAAAAGATGTGAATAATTTTTAATTAATTTTAAACCTAAATTTTGCTAAAAATTTCAAATTTGTATTTCTACACGCTTTGTAACATTTTTAATGATTTTTGGCCTGACTTTCTGAGCCTCACTTTTTTAAAAAACACTAAATTTGGGTTTTTTAAACGTTTTTAGTAGTTTTAATCGATTTTACCGCTTTTTCTTATCTGAATTTCTCAAAGAACTTTAAATTTGTAATTTTACACATTTGCATTTTGATGCGTTGCGCGCAATATATTTAATTAATTTTAGTCGAAAAATGTAATTATGCCAAAATTAACTAATTACAAGTGTTGAAAGAATTTTGCTCTCGCTTTTGCATGATTTTGTTTTAAAATTGTGTTACTGCTTAAACATCAAAATTTTAATTTTTAAACCAACTGGGTAATTTTTAACCGTTTTTGTCCGCAACCTTAGTTTCAATTCCACCACAAGTACCAAATACCTATAAATTTGTATTTTTACACACTTTGAGTGTTTTTTACCTATTTTGACTTTAATCTTAGGCTGACGAAAACCAATCAAAATTTACATATTTAAATGAGGTAGGTCATGCTTAGTCGATTTTAATCATAATCTTAATCTGATTTTTTCCAAAAACTTTTAATTCCCATTTTTAGATGCTTTGAGTCATTTTTAGCTGATTTTAGCAGAAAATTTTATACATGTCTTTTATAAAAAAAAAATTGTTCAAGGGCTTCTAGTCGCTTCAAGTAATTTTTAACCGATTTTGACTTTTCGATCGTAAGATAATTTTTTTTCAAAGCATTTACCTTCCTCCTAATGCTAAACTAATTTTCTAGAAAAATATCAGATTTGAAGTTTTAGATGCATTGAGTCTAATTTTATATATTTTAGTCCAAAAGTTTTTATTTTTAATACATTTTTGCACTAATTCTAATCTGCATTTTGCAAAAAATTTTAAGTTTCTGTTTCTAGACGATTTAAGTAATTTTTTAAACGATTTTGACCTTAATCATGATTACATTTTTTCAAAAACTTGAAATGTGTTTTTACACGCTTTGAGTCATTTTCAGTGGTTTTTGGCCTTTGGCTCTAATCCTGACTTTAGGTTCAATGGTTCGCAAACAAAAAACAGACTAGGAAATACGGGTTTTTTCACAAGCTTCAGAAAAATAGAAAAAATACGGACAAATTGAATTGAAAAGAAAGCTAAAATATAAGCGTTTCTAAATGTGTTCTAGGCATATCTTAAATGCCAGATAAGAATAAAAATTAAATTTACATAAAAATGACAACTCAAAATATTTGTTTTACATATCATTGAATTAAAAATAACACATCTTCTGTTTAAACTGTGCTCATATGGATTACAAACCTACGAGGCCTTGAAAAAACATTTGAAAGTGGATTTGAAGCTGTCACGCCTAGTAAACCAACGCAACTTCCTTCTGCAATGTAAGTTTCATAATGTCTTCCCTAACCATATCCAACAGAATATTAATGGTTTATACTCTATAACCGATAACTCCCACCCTTTTATGTATTTAATTGATAAGCTGTGTAAAGATTTAATGTTTAAAATCTTAAAGATTGAAATCAAAATTACTATATGGAAGATTATTGAGTTGAAGCTTAGAATTGATAGAGATTTTTGATATTTTTAAACAAACATTGAGTGTTGAACATTTTAGTGTCTTTTACAATGTCCGAAAAAGTAAATATAATCCAACATTTATTAATATTAAAAATTTAAGAAAAATGGAAACTGTAAAAAAGAAAAATAGCATTGTTAGTGAACAGTCAACGCCTGATTACTGGTTGGTAAACTTCACTAATCATGAGGTCCCTACAGAAGTAAAAGCCCTGCTAGGTTTAGGCCCTAAATTCTCTGTTAACCACTCTAGATTCGATTTTCCTTTGTATGACATCATTAAGGATGTTGAGTGTGCCATTGACTGCAGAATGGGTATACAGGATAAAAACGTGTTAAGAGCTAAATGTACTAATATTATAACTAATTTTGTTAACCAATTACACTTTACAAAAAGAGATAGTTATATGCGATCATATGATAATGCTAAAAAGTTTCTCAGGGATATTAGAGACATAATAGTGTTAAGGTCTGATCAGGGAAGTTCTACAGTTTTGATGGATAGGCATGAATAGTCACAGAAAATGAACATACTGCTACAGGACAATACTACATACTAACTATTACCAAAGAATCCCACAACAACATACGAAAATAAAATAAACAATTTAATTAAGAAATTATTTAATGAACAACTAATCGATGAAACATTATATAAAACATTAGTGACAAAAAATTTATTGCCACCTAAGATCTACGGGTTACCCAAGACCCACAAAGACGACGTTCCTCTCAGACTGTTGTCTCATGTGTGCAAACCCACTGTATAAATTTTCTAAATATATTGCAAGTGTCCTCTCTAATGTGAATAATTTGTTTACTTTTTCAGTGAAAAATTCCTTCATGTTTGTTGATAGAATTAGAGGCACAATTTTGTCTCTAGGGTTCCAATTGGTCTCATTGGACGTTAAGTTTTTGTTCACAAAAATACCAAAAGAACTGATGGTGCTTTAGACTATAGAAAAGTATTGGGACCACATTAGTTTGCATACTGAGATAAACTTGCACCAATTCTTAGATATAATAGCAATACTATTTGATTGCAGCTGCTTTAGTTATGGGGACAGTTTTTACTACCAGGTTTTCGGTACTGCCATGGGTAAACCGTTGTCACCATTCTTGGCAAATTTGTGCATGCATCATGTTTTGAGCACGGTTATCCCCAAGCTTCCATTTGAGCTACCTTTTCTGTATCTGTATGTTGAAGACATTTCAACGTGCATCCCAGAAAATTCCGGAGAGCTTGTTCTTGAGTGCTTCAATTCTTTTAATCCACATATTCAGTTCACTATAGAATTGGAGACGAATAACAGAATTCCGTTCCTTGACACGATGGTGATTAGGCACAACTCCTCAATCATCACAGACTGGTACCAAAAGCCAACTAGTTCTGGGAGATTAATTAATTTTAAATCAACACATTTTATTAATTTTGAATCAACACATCCCCTCTCACAGAAGGTTGCAACAGTTAATTCTCTCAAAAACAGGGTCATAAAAGTAAATAATTATACATAGTGGGAAAAGAATTTTGAGAAAATTAAATATTTAGCCAGTCTTAACGGATTTCCGTCTAAAATAATTAACAGGTTATTGCAGCTTTCGAGTGAGTCCAGAGAAAGTTTGGAACTTACAAACAATTTACAGCCACCCAAAATATATCTAAGAATCCCATTAGTGTCAGGACTGAGTACAAATCTACGTCACTGTTTGGAGAGTGACCAAGTTAAAATTGTTCTATATCCAAAAAAGAAGGTTGATGATTTGTACTCCAGAATTAAGAGTAAAACTCCGTTATTGAGTAGGTCTGAGATGGTATATTCAGTACAGTGCATAAATTGCGTCAAACAATATATAGGTCAAACTAGAAATAAATTAGCACAAAGACTCAAACAACACCAATATGATTGGAACATTAGCCATATTAATAAGAAAGAAAAAACTGCTTTGGCAACCCACCATTTTGAAACAGGCCATAATTTCAATTTCGCAAAACCCAGCATCCTAGATGTAGAAAGTAACTATAAGAAGCGTAACATATTAGAGATGCTTTTCATTAATAAGAACAGAGAACAAGCTGTAAACTTTAGAACCGACACCCAAGGTTTAAGTGTAATTTATAGTTGCTTGATACATAAAAATGTTGCAGGGTTCCGTAAGACCCACAAGAATGCTTTCAATTTTATTTCTATTTTGTTCATGGGCAATCTTTACCATCATGGAATGTTGGAATTTTATCGTGGCGTCAATAATAACATGGTAGAGGGCTGGACTTATCAGTGTGACACTCTATCTGTTTTCGTGTGGTTGGCTGTTTACCATCTTTTTAATTTGTAGATGTATTTTAACTTTTAATTATTTTAATTTTAATTGTGACGGAACAAGTGTTGAATAGTTTAGTGTATAGTGTGTATATTTAAGTAATAATGTGTATATTTAAGGCTACGGGCAACGTACAAGATGATCTCGAGGTTTGTATGCCATTCAAATAATTTAATATTAGCTCTAACGTTTTCATTATTGTCATTCACAGCCCTGATGAAGTTTAATGTAAAATTAAACGAAACGTCGGCGAAGAGGTTGTAGTACTTATTGCTGCCTTGTCCTAATCCGCCAATTTACATCCACAAAAATGAAAACCTGATTGTAATCAATAAAGATGAATAAGTATTCAAAATCTGAATTCGAATTCGATGTCTGGGAATTTCACTTTTCTGAAGTAAAGTCTGCTTGTGGCTTCAACAATTTATCGTCTTGATCAATATTTTTAGTGTCTTCATTTTATTATTGACAATTAAATTTTTATAAATTATAACTTTTTTTTAAAGTATTTAGGTACTTATTTTTTTTCCAATCAATTTTTTCGGGTTTTTGAACCTCTACTCATGCCTACCAACTTTTACTAATATTAGCAATTAAAAAGGTACATATTGGAAACGTAAATTTATATTTATTGAAAATATAAATATATATTCTGTTGCGACAATGAGTTTCCTTATGAAGTTGTTTCTTGATATACTCTTTCTTTACCTCAATGACGCAGTTTTAGAATTCCTTTTCACTAAAATCTTTTTATTGAAAGTAATAAAACAGTAGTAACAAACTAATTTTGAATGGTTTGTACCTTAATCTTTATGATTGAAACTTCTTTTAACATGTGAGACATAGCTTCATTTATTTTCCTTGCAACTTTTATCATTTATTATATATTGGTCAAAATCTCTGACACCGTTCAAATTGTATACAAGTGTGTCGGAAAACTTAATAAAAACTTTATACACGATGGTGCAAAAAAAAAACTGAGTTCTTTTTGAATAACATAGGATTTAATTGAAAAACACTCCCTTTGTAAATTTAAGTGTTTAATGAATACTTTTCACAAATTTATCTTGTTAAAAACTGAAAATTGTTTCTGCCAAATGACCACCATGGTAAGTCAAAAAAGTTTTATTGTTCTAAATTAGTAAAAATTTAATTGATCTGGTCTGGACCATTCACAGAAATAAAGCTGTACAAACCAGCAAGTTATAACTAAGAATAGCTCGTCCTTTTTCAACTAGTCCAGAGTTGTAAAACTCCAGCTTTGTCATAGCCTCAAGGCTACTCGAGTCAATGCTATTGAACAAACTATTTCAACCCATTTAACTTACAAATCTTTTGTTTTATTATTACAAATCTCTAATTCTTGTTATATGCTATATACCCATGGCTTTCATGCAATAATTAACTATCTCTATAGAAGATATTTAACAAAATGCTACAATTTAGACATCAAGTCGCGGTTGATTGCTTATATACTGATAATATGAATACACAAGTCTGTCAGAAAACCTCATCCACATTCATCCCTAAGTTTACTTTGGAGATGGAAATAAAACATTCTTCAAACTTTTTAATTTCACCACCTCTTTGGTCTTCAATCTTCTTGTTTTGTTTGAGTAGAGTTTTGCAAGCCTTCACAAACTGACCAAGCAACTCTAATTAATTCGCAGTTTAAGTTACTACTAATTAATCCAATTTAGTTTTCTGCTCTTACATCAATCGTCCTCAAAAGGACAGTTTTACCTTGATCCTTATTCTGATTCCAAAATTCAACAATCAAAACAATTACAACAGTCTCGACTTCACAGATGATCAAATCAGCCGCAAGTTGTTAGCTATATCTGAATGTTTTGATGCACAGATTAATTTGAATCTATCATATTACAGAAGCCAAATCAACTAAAAAATCTAAATCCAGCAATAACTGACTTTTTTCTTGACTCCGTATAGTGATACCTGCCGTTTACAGGCCCATAGATTTTAAATTAAAATGAATAGGAACTGCTAGCACTGATCTTTCGCCCGTCAAATGAAGTCAAATGCACATATATTTATCAAAGATATGAAATTTGTTCACAGACAGAGACCTTTTACTTCTAGACACCAATATGGCTATACGTAGAATAATAGATTCAGTTTTCAATGGTACCATGGTACAACATTCTTTTTTTTACCTCTTTCTAGTCAAAAAAAAAGATGTCCCATCAAAACAAAGGTGCAAGCATGAACGTACTCTTAATATAATGCTTTCTTATGTAAATGTTCAGAGAAAGAAAAAAATATCAGAATTTCTGAAGACGAAAAGGCTACAAGAATTACATCGTTTACACTACTTTAGCAACTAGTTGTACCATCATTTTAGTGTCTACTAATAGAAGTCTCTGGGTAAGCGGATCTTCAATGAATATCTAGTCCACCAGCTCAGATCTAAGATGCTGATCGTTATTATATTAGAGATACCACTGTAATTATTCAACATGCCTACAGTAAAGGTAAGTCGAGCGACACGGCTCTCCACTCTGTAGTGCATAAAATAGAGAAGACATACTCGAATAAAGAAGTGCTGCTGGCACTCTTTTTGATATTGAGGGAGCATTCGACAAAGCCAGAACAAACAACATCTGCAAGGCCCTTAGGGCCCTGAAGACTACTCCAACACAGTTGGTAAGCTGGGTCAGATTGACACTTTGCAACCGTAGGGTGACGGCTTCTCTGGAAGATCACCGGAGGGAAATTGAGGTCGAGGGCGGCTGTCCACAAAGCAGCTGCTTATCGTTTCGACTATAGTGTCCTCTAATGGAAGGTCTTTTGGAGAGACCACAGCTAGAGGGGTTCAGGGCGTAGATGTATGTGGATGACGGGCAGGTTATGATACCAGAACTGTTCGTCGGCAGTGTTAGTGATAGAATGCAAAGGGCATGCAGGAAAATAGAACAATGGTATATCTAGACGGGACTACCAGTCAATTCTGGCAAGACAGAGCTTGTACTCTACTTCAAAAGAAGGAACGCTACAGGATTCCGGTAACTCACGCTGAACGCGGAACCTCTGCTGCTAAAGCCTGAGGCTAAGTACCTAGGGGTGGTCATCGACAGCGGGGCTGACCTGGAAAAGTCACGCAGAAAAGGCATGCAATAAGGCAACAACACTGGTATGGCAACTGCGCAGGGCACTCGGTAGGAGGTGGGAGTCTAAAGTTATACGGCCTGGACTGGCTGTAGACTGCTCTAACCAGACCGGGGATATGCTATGGGTCCGTAGTCTGGTCAGCGGTGGACACGGCCTGCTATGCGTTGAGCTTGGCCAGACTGCAGAAAACAGTGTGCGTTCAGAACAGCGAGAGCAGCGCTTAATGCCTTACTGGGGCTGCCTTCCAATCTAGAAGAAGAGGGAAGCGATGGCTTCCTGCAGGATGATGGATTATTGCGACCAGTGGAAGGAAATAGTCATTGCAAGCGGTCACACGTAGGTCGCCAGCCTCATCCACGAGACATCCCAATTGTCCTGTCACAGGACGGGCGTCCATCCAATCGGCTGAAGTTAAAATAGCCATTTGGAATAAACATGACGTGACGTGCTTTACTGGACTGGGGCCATGTCTAGGAGTAAACAATAGATACGTCTCTCCCACTCTAAATAAGTGGGCATGGGAGAGTACATGGACAAACTGGACACAGTCAGGAATATGTAGACAGACCAATGAAATCTACCCTAAGATCCAAGGCCTCGTGGCTACTTGGGCGAAGCTGGCTGTGCCTGGGGAGCACACTAAAGAGACA
Organism: Taphrorychus bicolor; assembly: GCA_951812265.1. Classification (NCBI taxonomy): domain Eukaryota; kingdom Metazoa; phylum Arthropoda; class Insecta; order Coleoptera; family Curculionidae; genus Taphrorychus; species Taphrorychus bicolor. Next base: position 32,166,540 of record OX638298.1, on the reverse strand, counting down.
CTTACACCTCCTAAGAATGGTGGACTGTCCACTCAGCACCCACTGAGGAGAAGGGAAAGAGTCGTCATACCACTTTCTGGGAGGGTGCTGTAGGCACAGGACACTGGGAGCTGCCTTCCTCCATCAAGAAGAGCTTCCGACTCTGAGGTGGGACGGGACACTCTCCTTAATTAGAGAGACGGGTCGACTAGTGGAAGGAATGACGGCCCAGGCGGAGTAGGGATGGGTGGATCGGGGTACTGTGAAAAGGGCCTTTAAGGCCTAGTAGCAAGGTTTTGGCCCCCCAATGTCCACTACTACTACTACTACTACTACTACTACTACTACTACTACTACTACTACTACTACTACTACTACTACTACTACTACTACTGTAATTATAAAAAATAAATGGAATCGACCGTCATTAGAGATGTATTAGGTATTAGCTACCAACATGTATATACCAAGCTCCCAAAAGGCCCAACATTTTCTTTCTACTCACCTCTTTCTGCATTATGATCTCTAATAGGTTTGCCTGTCTTGTGGTATCTTTCCGTCTTGTGGCCCAGTGTCTTCATGACGAAAGAGATAAGTTAAAAGATTTAAACCATATGTTTTGGCAACAAGTTGTACTGCCCAGGTTAGTTTTGGTGATAGAGGTCTCTGGCCGCCATTCACCATTTGACAATAGTTGTTGTCACCGTATGTTGTTAAGGGTTAGAATGTTGTTTCTGAAAGAAATTAATATTACTATATGCAGGCCCATTCTCTGAAAACATGAATGCGGTATTACTCAACCATTTACTTCGTAGAGGTAGACAAACAGGCACATTTTCCTAGTTACGATAAACATTAAACGAATTAAAAAATTGGTTTAAAAAACTACGATAGTGTGGTCATTAATAATTGACAAATGTAATTCTTTTGCAGGAAATCCTCGCAACAAAGTGGCCCTCCAGCCTGGACACTCACTTATGGACTGGATACGATTGGGCACTTCGGGAAAAGACTTAACCGGAATGGGCGCCAGAGCTGGAACATTGTCAGTAAGTAAGCAAAACTTTATTTTCAAACTTCTTCTAATGGTGGGTTATAGACCTCAAAAACAATATACATGTTAGATACATTTTCTGACCCATGTTGAGTGGTGATCTATTAGCACCAAAGCTATAAAACTTGGCAAAATTAAAACTGAAGGTTCTAACTTTACCCATACTGGCTAATTAGGTCTTGAAGATTTGGAATAATGCATAAAAGGTAATTTATTTTCCAAAAAATCATCTTACTCGTACGTCATTTTACTCTCCTCGTAACTATTATGATTTCATTTTGAGCAGCTGCCTACCAAGTCATGTTACCACTACCATGGTAACAAGACAAATTTATACATTTTTTGAAGTTTAATGCTTAAACCATTTCCATTTTTTTTATGTTCACCGGATCTGGAACTTTTGGAAATACGTCTGGAACTTTTGGAAACTGGAAGTGCAAAGAGTAAAAAAAATAATAATTACACGAATAGTACAAGTTGTTTTATTCCTCTTGTTATAAAAGCTTAGAAATAATAGCGACAAAACGTTCTAAATGCCAAAAGTACCTGAAATTTTACCTGCATTTGACTTTTACCTGACATGCAAAGTTGAATAACAATAGCTACGAGGAGAGAAAAAAGATAAAATTTTTCTGAAAATAAATACTGTTTTTCGCGTTATTCCAAATTTTTTGGACCTAGTCGGCAAATAGAAGTAAATCTAATACCCCAAATTTTATTTATGTCAAGTTTCATAGCAATTGTGCTTATAGAACCCTACTCAACAGGACATGAAAAATTTAACACGTAAAATCCTATGTTGCGCGTTAAAAAAAACGTACTGTATAGAATACGTCTTAGGATAGGTAAAACGACTCTTGTAAAAGGAAGCAAAATGCCAATTTAAAGTTTTATGTTTTGAGATTCAGTCTTATTTGTTCATAGACCAAATTTAGTCATGATTTAAGTTTTGAAAAATCAAAAAAGCTTCGGAAATTGTCAGAAATCATCTTTTTCCTACCATAATCATCAATAAGCCTCTATACCAATTCATATCACTTTATACCTTTTCAACTTCTTATTAGGAAAAATTTAAAGAGTATTACGTCAGTGATCAAAGTTGTTGATTTTCAAATTTGGGATTCGGTTCTTAAATTTCTTTTGAAGCAATTTTTATGAACGACACTTTGACATACCTGTTTCTGAAAGCTAAAAAACATAAAAATTTGATAAAAGTTGAAAAATTATAGTGGACCAAGGCTTCTGAAATTTGATATTTTGACGTAGTTTTAAATTCTAATTATTTTTTTTAACGACTTTCTGTCGAATTTTTTATAGATAAAAAACTATGCTCTACCAAAAAGAAGAGTTTTATGTTAATTTTCAAGGTCTACTTGAATTTTCAAAACTCAAGTTATGCCAGAAACCCCTAAAAACAGAATTTGGAAATTTTTTACTTTTTTACAAGAACCCTTTCACCTATCAGGAGACATATACATTTTTTATAAAAAAAATATTCAACTCTAAAATAAACACCAACAAAGCTAGTACGAGTTAAACAAATTGACGAACTTTAAGTTTGAAATAAGCAACTCTAAGTCAACAGTCTCAAGTTTCCAAGTGAAACTTGAGACTGTTGACTTAGAGTTGCTTATTTCAAACTTAAATTTCTACCAGTCTCTTAGAGATAAAAAAATGGATTTTTTCTACGATTTTACAAATTGACGAACATCGTTTTTTTTTTATTATTTTGTGATAAACATTACAACATGTTCCGTAATTACATCTGAGACTCTGTTTCGTGACACAGACCATCTCATCAAATTTTTGAGAAACTGGAGTGAGCAAGACTGAAGCGCTCGAACTGTGACTGCCGAACTCAGCTATAAAGAGAATTGTATAGGGTTAGTCAAAAATTTAGAGGCAGACCAAAGCTGTGATAATACAGATGCCTAGTATATGATGTCATTAGACTCCTAGAATTTTTGTTTGGTTTTTTATTAAATGGAAGCTTTTCATAGGTGACAAAACAAGAACTGGCAAAGCACAATACCAAACAAGACGCATGGTTGGCAATCCGAGGAAGAGTCTATTGCGTTACCGAATATTTTCCTTTTCATCCAGGAGGAGAGGAAGAATTGATCCGAGGAGCGGGCATAGATGCCACTTCTTTATTCGATGAGGTATTATCATTGGTTTTAGTAGCATTTTTTGTTATATAGTTACATTTTTTTTCTCAAACAGGTTCACCCTTGGGTAAACTATGAGCAGATTCTAAGCAAGTGTTTGGTAGGAAAGCTGGTAGCCATAGATCCTAGTGTAAACAGGGAAGCTCTCTTTTTTGGAGAGGAAGTGGGTCCATCTACCACGTCTAGTCCTACTAATGTCGAGACATCGCCCAGCAATTCTGAAGGTAAGATTTGTTGAGACCTAACGAAGACTTTGAAACATAAACTGTATTTTTATAGAGACACTATCGAAAGAGTCGCAGTCAGGGCCCACAGTTCAAGAGACTGAACCTCCGCGTTTTGACTGGATCCAGAAATCCAGCTCCATTTCCATTATCTTCTACACCAGGCCTTTTTCGAACCCTCTCGTGCGTGTTAGTAAACCAGAAGACGATCAAAGCGTGACCATTGTACTTTCGTATAATGGGTCGACTTTTGTTAACGAGGTAAAATTTCATGACAAAGTGTCGTGGCCATGTGATATTCATTTGGTCATCGAGACTGGGAAAGTGGAACTAGGCTTCAGGTGAGTTAGAAAGGCTAAAATCGATATACTTTTTGAAAGAGAGATTGAGAAATTAAAAGTTATGGTGTCTCATTCAGAATTAGCTGACCACTTTAATACGGCTGTACAGAAATTCTTAGGTGAACAGCTCCCATTCATGCTTAACACTTTGTGTACCTGACGGATATCGCCGATGAATTTTGTAGTAAAAACTTTCCCAGTAAATTAAACAAATCCTGATAGAAACTGCTCGCTATATAAATGATCGATAAGCTGACATGGATGTAATTCTCTAGGTTTGAACTAGGAACTTGCTGAAGTATACTCTAGTTACGGGTTCTAGTCAAGATCCGATCTGTAAAAGGACACGAGCTGTGACTTCCGTCTACCATAACGTTCAACAAGTACTAGAAATGCTTAGTTTCTTAAATAGTTTTGTTTTTATCTGTTGCATTGTTATCTGTCAACTAAGCAACAGTTTATCTTTTGCTTAGTTTCTTAAATAGTTTTGTTTTATATGAGCTGTTGAAGCAAAATGAACTTGGTTATACATACAACATTTTTTCGGGTGTGTAGAAGTTGTTGTAAGACAAACTGATTCTTGAACGCACTCCTTGTATTGTATGCTGTTTTTTCATTCGTATCATCGTCTCTGAATCCTCCAATTTGGGCTTAAAATTCCACATCTCAACAGTGTAAAACTACAAACCGTATTGGAAGAAATAGTAGCCTGCTCAGAAGAACCCCTACAAAAATGGAATAGAATCGCCCAAGTTATTAGAAACACCAGTGAAAAGTACCTAAAAAAGACGCGTGTGAAAAATAAGGAGTGGATGACAGACGAGATCCTGACCCTAATGGACCAGAGACGAATACTTAAAAATAAAAACAGGGAAGAGTGTCGATCAATACACAAGACAATAAAGAGGGAAATCATGACTGCAAACGAAAAATGACTAGCTGGGAAAAGTAGCGAAGTTGAGAAACTAGATAGAATGCATGATTATTTAAGTACACACAGAAAGATAAAGGAAATGACACATACCCGGAAGAAAATCACAACAGGAACCCTGGCAGACTCAGATGGTAAACTTGTAACAGAAATCACAGATAACAGTGTCGACTCTGACCCATGCCCACGCATAACAAAAGTAGAAATTGAGAGACCTATCCAGAATATGCAAAACAATAAATCGCCTGGACCTGACGAGGTCTGCGTAGAACTAATAAAAATATTCTGTGACAGTAGCTCGGAATTCCTTAAGTCTCTGGAAGAAATCTTCAATCTCATCTATGATACAGAAAAATACTTTCTGACTGGTCAATGCAGACTCATTAGTCTCATCACTCACAGCATCACGATGTTCCACCAAGATCATAGAAAATATGACTTATACACCAGCTAATCTCAATTTGGATTTAGAAATACCCTGGGAATCAGAAACGCAATATTTTCATTACAAGTCCTAGTACATCGCTGTAGGGACATGAACCAAGATATGTACGCATGCTTTATAGATTTTTCAAGCGCTTTTGACAGGGTAAAACACATAAAGTTAGAGGAAATAATGAAGGAGGTAGCCCTAGACAGCAAGGATATACGAATTATAGTGAATTTTATTGGAACCAGTCGGCTTACGTGAACATAGCCGGCAACAAAACAGAGGAGGTGAAGATCCAAAAAGGTGTTCGTCAAGGGTGTGTCCTCTCGCCAACCTTATTTAACATCTACTCTGAAAAGATATTTCAGGAGGTACTGGAGGATTCTCGTGAAGGTATTAAAATAAACGGCCAAAACATGGACAACATCAGATATGCAGATTTTACTGGTATCCTCGCAAGTAGCCGGGAGTCATACGCTTGTCTGTATACTAACACTCTGTATGTGTGTAACCGCTAATAACACGCAAGAGGGCTTGTGTTTTTAATTTTTTTCTATATCCCCCTATATAGGAGTCTCGTAGAGTACAATAAACTTTATCACTCTATACAATACATTTCTTTTTACACTTCTTGGGCCGTCTAAGTTGGGCATTAGCCTCTGGAGTGATTTGAATTTAGCTTGACCCTTGTGGGCCACCTGGTTTATGTGTTCCGCGAAATTCATGTTATTCCCGAAAAGCACTCCCAGATATTTGCTGATCTTTGGGGAACTATCACTGTAGTGATGATATTCTATGATATTTCCCTTCTGAAGTAATCTAGTACTACGTTTGTTAAATAGTCTTAAACTCTTCTTTTCTTCAGTTCGTTAATAGTAACACCCCATAAGACACTGATAAAAGCGTTATTGGCGTCCATGGCATTTAACGTTGACATTCCTTTCCTGAAACCAAAATGTTTTTCGCAAAGGGGTTCAGATGTTGTTATTTCATCTTCCAGTCTGGCCTTGATGATATGCTCAAAGAGTTTTGCCAGGCCGTTTATTAAACGTAGAGGTCTGGCGCCTCAATGGGTTTTCCTGTCTTTGGTATTAAAAGCACTCTGGCTTTCTTTCAGGGCTCCGGGAAGATTCCGTTTTCGAAAAGATTGTTCAGTGCCGCCTAATGTCTTGTCTTGGGATACTTTGAAGATAACAAAAGTGCTCAAGGCGGTTGGTATTTTGCCTGGTCGTGGTGCTCTTTTTCGATTTCAGTTTGTTGCTCGCCATGTGTAGCTCAGCGATAGTTATCTCATTATATCTCACTGGGTAACGTTTTTCAGGTAGTAACGATGGGTTTGCAGGGAAGAGCCAAACCGACCGCAGAGTTGACTACTTCTTTCTTTTTGCTAGTGGCCATTTCATATGGGCCTTAGTTCAGGCTTTTATAAAAAGATTTAAAATCCTTCGCCCCAGATGTCATCATCTAGCTGCTTACAAACTTTTTTACGTAATGCTAATGTAAAGAAGTAAACGTAGTTTCCTCCTTCGTCCTATTGCGACTAATTTTCTCCAAAATGTTTATATGGTTCATTACTTCTTCATAATCAGACATATGGTAGCGAAGAATAAAGAAAATACTGTGAAAGCATGTACAATAACAAAAGGGCAAAATTCATGTTTTCTAAATAATAAATGTCATGAGAGGAACAATTTATTTAAATTTGCTACGTTATCTTTGCCAAAATGTTATGATAAGTTCCTTCCTTTCTGAAGAAATAGCATAATTGCGTGATATATTCCAACCAGTTACCACCAAAATTTGTGTCTAATACCATCAGGACCTACTTCATAAAAGAAAGTTACTAAATTGATTACCATAACAACTCAAAATCTAACTTATTGTAGGAAATGTACGAGTGCGATATGGGACTCATTCGGAAATCTCCAGCAGCAAGCAGTGTTGCTGAGCGGTAGCGGATCTACTGGATCAAGATCTCTCAAACCCACCAAAAAGACCACTTACGTAATAAATAAGAAAGCGCAAGTCAATTATAACACCTGGATGTTCAAACTGAACAGAAAAGACAATCAGAAGATTGTAGTTCCTGTTGGTAATCATATTAAAATTTTCGGAATGATAGATGGTAAGTTTCAAAATTGTAACTATATAGTTATATCTTTAGAGATTAACTCTTCTTCTTTTACCTGAAAAACAAACGGATCCACCCTGTATTCTCTTACGCTGATATGGTGTACTGTTTTAGATAAAGAGATGTTCAGAGCTTACACACCAGTGCCTGAAAGCGTGTTTGACAATTTTATTCCAAACCGACCCGCTGATTACTGCAGCATAGTTTTAGTGATAAAGCGCTATCCTGACGGAAAAATAAGCAAATTTATAACAGGTCAGTAGTACCCACAGTAAGGCAAAATGATTTTAAAAGTGTTTGCTGAATTTTAAAGATAAAAATGAACAAGACGAAGTAGAAGTGGGCGATCCATCGGGATCGTTCGACACGAAGCTGCTCGAAAAAAGGGAAACTTTTCTTATGTTATCTGCAGGAACTGGCCTCACGCCCATGCTCAGCATAGCGATGTTTCTCCTTGAAAGAAGAGTGAAAAAATGGTGGGTAGATATCTTTACTCACTGCCTATCTCTTTTATATCTTCGCTTTTTTTCTAGTCAGTTTATAAGGCTGCTGTTCTTCAACAGAAGCGAGAAAGACGTTTTGCTGAGAGGTCAGTTAGAACAACTGGCAGAAGCCGATAAAAGGTAACTAGCATCTAAATTATTTTTTTAAATATCGTAATATAACAAATCTTTGATAGGTTTAAAATAGATAACATATTATCCGAGCCTTCGGATGACTGGAATGGCCTCAAGGGACACGTGAGCGCGGTATTAATCGAAAACTCCTTGAAGGAGCATCTACAAGACACTGGATATACGATAAAAGTATAGTTTTATATAAATATGTTTTCTTTTTAAGGTTCGTATTTTTTTAGAGTATATTCTGTTTCTTATGCGGGCCATCTAAGTTCAACAAACTGGCCAAACAAGAACTGGCGAAAATCGGCGTGGAGAAAGAGCAGATTGTTGCCTTCGGATAGCATGCATTAATCAAGAGCACTAGCCGAAATAACTATACATCCAAGCCAGTCCTTGAATTTCTTTATACAATATTTAACAATCTAAGGTTTCCGCTGTAACTTTACTTTATTAGTATTTATCCACTGATATTTATATTTTATTTTTCTACTAGGGGGAACTAATTTTCCCTGTGGTGTTCACTATCTGAACCACTATGTACTTATGTTACACTGTTGAACTTGTAAAAAGAGCTGTTCATATTGTTATTTCTATTGTATATACTGCAGTCATGCATTTAAATAAAAAAGCTATTTTTATTCTCATCGCTTTACTTACACATGATACTTTAATGGGTGAATAGTGGTTGTAATCTGATGGCTTGCTGCATCTTTAAGGGCGTTGGAAGCAGTCTGAAAAAATTGGAATAAAATGAAATTAAAGAGGTGAAGTATTATATTTATTTTGTATAATCAGAGCAAGAGGTTAATCAAAGCAGTTATAATTTATTTACATTTCTTCCTCAATAATTTTATTAATTAGTTCATTTTCTTAGTTCCAACTTGTTCTAAGTTTAAGTATCTAAAACGTGTGCGCAGACTTAAAATTAATGATAATAGAAAAGACAAGATAGGACAAAACAAAAAAACATCAGATTATACAGTTTAAAGATTTATTGCTAACCTGTCTTCTTTAGAAGTAAAAGGGCGATTTCCGAAATGAGTGACCAACAAGACAAAAATAATACTATAAATGTTACAACTAAGATATGGGGTAAGTAAAATGAAAACATATTCGTATTTTTGACAAAGTTACGTTAATGTCAAACCTGGGGACATGACACTAATGCCGGGTTTTATAAAGTCGAGTTACTATGCCCTGAGTGTTAATAGGTTACAAGCACATGTTGTGGCCTACGTTACTTATCATTTGTGGCCAGTTTCGTTTTCTAACTTAATATAACTATCTCTCTTTAACAGTTGAATGTTATGAAGCCAAATATCTCACTTATTCACTATACACCGGTTTTTAAGCTCTCTTCAAAAAATCAAAATGTTGCATTTCTTATTCCTAAATAACAAGATTTATTTCTGGAGTATTCTACGAATAATCAAATGAAAATAGACTATGATCTTGGTCTAGTTTAATCTTTTACCGTCTGATATTTATATTCCTGAGATACCTATGTTTGAATTGAATATTCAAGTTGCTTCCAATCACTAGTATTGCTTCCGATTAGCGGCTCTAGAGTATTCCCATTCTAGCGTTTTTTTCAATAAGAGTTTAAAAAAATGAGTGTATCTCATAATCTTTAAGATCTATCTCAGAATTATTCTGACGGTAAATTACCAATGAAGAATTAATCTGATGGTCAAGAGTCAAAGTTTATCAATTTTTTGACTATTTGATGTGAATTTCCAATGCCTACTTGACGACAATAATAAATGAATGGCTTATAGGTATGATACGTGTAGAAAATAATATGTGTCACGAGGTTATCTCTTGAGTTCGCTTAACCCTGTCGAGGCTCATGTATGATGTCGGGGACACTGTTTGGCAGTAGTATCAAACTCACTCACAACGGTAGGCATAGTTTATTTAAACAAAAGAAACAAAGAAAAGTATAGACATTGTGAATTACTATAAAACGTGGAAGAACGTGGTCATAAGGACTTGAGCAAGTGTACTCTTATTATAATACTAATGACAACTGACAGGTGCCATCTACTAGGAGAGATGTGTATACCATGCCAGGTGTGATCGGTAGGGAGGTGCTGATAGGATTTTGTTACATATGTTATTTTTTAGTATAGCTGATGTTAAAGTATTATTTTATTTACTCCATTTTTTTTATCTTTTAATGCACCTAATCTTAAGATCAATTAGCATTCTATTTTTGACCTAAATTACTAGAGTTAGAGGCCAGTGATGATCCCAACGGCACTGTACTCTGCTTTTTCACAATACACATGACACTAGCTCAAAAGGTTTAGTTCTCTTGAGCCTTCTCACTAGGTTCTTGTTGTCGCGCAGCTGAACGGATTCAACATTGCTATAGTTGTGGAGTCTTTCTTCATGGCTCCTGGCTGCTCGGGCAATTTCTTCCTTGACTGTCTTCACCTGTAGTTCTGATGAAGTTCTACATTCCGAACGTACCAAGGAGTATTAACTTTGCTTCATATCACGCGGTTTTGGAATCCTTGAAGGCAGTTGTAGTTGTTTTGTCTGGTGCAGCCCTACAACTGTAGTCCATAAGTCTATACCGGTTTCAGCCCATAAGTCTATATCGGTTTCAGCACTTGCTGATACACTTATTCCTAATCGATAGCTGGGAATTTCTTCCCAACAACCAACACATGTTTTTATATTTAAGCTTTAAATGGTCAGTCTTTTTTTTAACATGTTCTTTCCATTTAAGCTTGGTATCTAAGTTAAGTCCCAAGTATTTGGCACTTTGTTTGCATCGAATTATTTTGTTATTTATTTGAACTGGAAGATGATTTATGTTTCCGTTTATAAAATTAACGAGTATGGATTTATTTTCATTTAATTTAATCCGTCACTGTTTGGTCCAAGTGCTTATGGCGTTTATTGCATTTTGCATATTAATAGTGGTTTCTTCGATGGAATTTCCGGCTGCTAGAACTGCAGTGTCATCAGCAAACGTAGCCAGTTTTATGTGGTCTGTTATTGGAATATCGGACGTAAATAACAAATAAAGCACTGGTCCAAGCACACTGCCCTTAGGGACTCCTGCGTTTATTAACTTTAATTCAGAATACTCGTTTTATTGCTTCACTCTGGAAGTTCGGTGGTTTAGATACGACTTTAATACCTCAGTAAACTGCAAAGGAAAGCATCCCTTTAATTTGTTGATTAGGCCATCATGCCAAACTTTGTCAAATGCCTGAGAACGTACAGGAATACGGCTGAACGTATTTTCTTCTCCTCTACACACTTTTCTATGACATCTGTAATTCGATGCACTTTGTCAACTACAGAATGTTTATTACGAAAATCAAATTGGTGTTCTGGAATTAGCTGTCTCTAATCAATTATTTCCTTCAGCCTTGTCATGAATAGTTTTTCAAATAATTTTTACAACACTGGGAGGAGTAAACTACACCTGTATGATTTAACTGCGTTTATCGGTTTGCCAGGTTTTGGTATCATAATTACGTCTGCCATTTTCCATAGCATAGGAACGTGTTTTAATCGAAACGACGCATTAATTAAATGTGTTATTTTGACGATCTATTTTCTTGATAGTTTTTTCAAGACATCTCCGGTGATTAGATCATATCCTGGGGCTTTTTTAAAATCTATGATTTCTTTTATTACTTACGCTACTTTTTTCGGTGTAACTAAGTCTAGTTCTAATATTTCTTGGGTTTTTTTGCAAAATCACTTTTCTCTAGCTTTTCGTTAGGTTAGTCTCATACCTTCCAGGTATGAGGCAAATAAATCAGCATTTTCTTTGTTGTCTCTAACCCAATTGCCATTTTCTTCCCGAATTGAAGGCATTGATCTGATTGGTGGGTTTAACCTCTTTGTAGCTTTCCAGAGCAAATAGTCCGAGTTCTGATCATCAGTTAATTCCCTCAGGTACTTGCTGATTGATTCATTTTTAACTTCCTGAATTTCCCTTTTTAGCTGCTTTGTCAGGTTATTTAGAATGACTTTGTTTTTCCTCGTTCGGGAACTCTTCCGGTCTTTTCTAGCCTTTCGCTTATCTTTAATCAGATCACGAATTTCCTTGGGAGTAGTTTACTCCAATTGTTTTTCTCTTTATTTCTAGCGAATTGTTCCATGCTGCATGCTGAATATCATCAACAAGTTTACCTGATTGATAGGTACATTCAACTTGATTCTTTCATTAATTTCTAATTTGAAACTCTCCCAATCAGTTTTTTATTTGTAAATGTCGGATTTGGGTGTTTGGTTATTACATTTTCACTGAAGGTTAATAGAATAGGTGAGTGAGCTGATGATGGTCCCAGTCCTCTTCGGTGTACATATGAATTGTCGCAATTTTTCTTGAAATGAAAAAATCCAAAAGATCTGGGGATTTTGTTGATATCGGTTGGCCAATAAGTAGGTTTTCCAGTTGAGTGCAACTTGACATCAAATTGAGTTAGAGCTGGGTACACTTCCTTTCCCTTCTTTGTCGTCAAGCATGAGCCCCAATGTGTGTGCTTGGCATTGAAATCTCCGCCGACAACAAATTTTTCTCCTAACGTATTGAAGAAGAAGGAATATTAATTTTTATATGTTATGCCTTGGAGGCGAGTATATCGCTGCTATCGTAATTTCGTAGCTTTTTGTTTTGAGGCATGCATTAGCAGCCTGTATTTTCTTCGTTTCATATTTTTTCTCTTTCATAATGATTTATTGTTGGTGAAGTTAGCGGGATTAGGACAAATAATGCACCTCTCCTTTATTCGAAAATGGCCGACACATTATTCACAAATTTTGTACCTTGGGCAGCGGACGTGTGGTTTCTCGAGCCTAAGATACCAGGGTCACCGAACAATCGAATGGTGTTTGCTATATTAACTATCTTGAATCGAATTTTAACTGAATACCCTCTCTAAGTGAGAATAGCCCTGATGAAGACTAAATAAATAGTCGAAACGTCGGCCATTTTCGAATAAAGAAGAGGTGCATTATTTGTCCTGATCCCGCTAACTTCACCAACAACTTACAACTTAAGGACGCTAATTACAACAATGAATAATGATTTATATTATTCTTTATTATTATGGCTGCTTCAACCCTTGCTGTGTTTTGCGGGTGCAGTGCGTGGTAGACTTGACGTTCCTTCAGTCCAATGTAACGTGAAGTGTGTTTCCGACAACAAACATACGTACATCAATGTGTTAGGGTTTCTAACGTAACATGTAACTCCTGCTGATGCTGCAGAAGTCCATTTGCATTCCACTCGAGTATTTTGAAATCACTTCCCATCGCGATTTGTTCGACGGCAAGTTTTCCAGCTGACTTAGTCTGTCGAATAAAGATTTATTAAATTCTTCTTGTCTTCTTTCTTGTTGTTCCATTTTGCTTCATGATTTTTTGTAGAATAACTGAAGCTGAGTCCACACTAATTATTGTTTCTTTAGTGTGGTCAGTTCCCCTTGTTATTTGAGAATAGGTTAAATTATCATTTACTTGTCTGATTTAATTTCTTTTGTTGTCGCATGCCTCTTGAGTGTCGTCTTTCTTGTGGCTTTTTGTTGCTGCTTTTGTTTCGCAACTCTTGTAGCGTTACCGCTGTTGTGCATCCTCTGTAACTGGCCGTGTGTGCCTTGCCACAGTATATGCATTTGGCTGGAGTGTCTCTCGGCTTTGTGCAGTCGTTTGTGTGATGTTTTTCAGCACATTGTATACATCTTGCTTTTCTACCACAATATTTTTGGGTATGCCCATATTCTTGGCAATGTTTACATTGTGGTATGAGTTTTAGCTCTTTAAAGGCCTCTCTTTTTACCTTCATACGTAAAACATCTGAAATTTCATAGAGTCTTTTTATGTTTTCGTCTCCACTGAAAGTCAGCACAAATAACGGCAATGGAGTTTTGTCTTTGCTTTTTAAAAGTTAATAAACTTCTATTATTTTTAGTTCTTTACTCTTTCGTTAACAACAATGTTTTCAGGTTTAAAGTGTGGTGTAGATTTCTGACTAACTACTTGAATTGGTCTAGTTTGCTTGTCCTGAAATGAATGCTATTCCAGGTTCTTGTTTTTTACTACAGTTGTAGAATTTCTATAATCGCCCCCGTCAGTAGTATTTATTTTTATCTTTTCCCCAGGAAGCATGCTTAATTGACATTTTATTCCGTTGCTCAGATCAAGATCTACTCAAAGGAGTAGAAAAAGTTGTAGTTTAACCGCAAAGGCGGATAAAATGATACTTTAACAGCAAGGTAGATATTTGTAGGTTATTAGGAGCTAAAATGAAACTTTATGGAACAAGGCTGCAGTTGGTAGGTGCGGCCGCGCTAATATAAAATTCTCTAAAACTTTTTCCATTTAACCGACCCTGTATCTTGAACAGTTACCACCAAAAGTATCACCGAAATGGCTCACCCTGTATATCTTCTCAAAATGTGCTAAAAGGAGATGAGTATAAAAAAAATAAAGGTTTCAAAGGTACCTAGATGAAAAAAATAAGTGAATGGGTAACACTACTTATAATAACGCGGGCTTACAAGTAAAAAGTTGAAAGTCAGCAGAAATCTTGAGGTGCTTTGTTTATGGCGTGCTTTGTAATTGGGTCGCGTTATTTATTTTTGTTTTTTTGCGCCCTTGGCGCCCCTAGTTTAGGAAATATCTCCAAACCTTTTTTGAGTTGACTGAACTCAGACTTCTTCAGGGCTGTAAAGACATTAATTAAACCGTCATAAAGTGAAACAGAAAACATCAAATACACCTCACCTCAAGTCTAAACACGTTGGCACGTTAAAATATAAACTAAAAAACATTACGGGCTAGGGCACGCGTTAAAAATGAGATAAAATTAGTAAAATAATTATCACAATACACACAGAACATTATAACCGGGCAAGCAGACTGGCGTGTCTCTCAAGAGTTCAAACAAGCCTACACAGAGGCCTATCTGTGCGGTACGCCGCATCAATGTTTTTTATTATTTTGTTTTTTATTTTCTTGTTTTTTTTTTTGTTTTTTCCCATTGACATGGCTTCCAAGACTCTCCAAATCAAAACTAGATAATTATGCCAAAAGTCCCTCTTATCTTCTCATTGATTCATTCATCATAGATGACACTTAAGTTTTGCGTATCTGTTCTGAAGTTTACTGTTTTTTCACGCCACTGTTTATATGTAACATTTCTGAGATTGCACGTTTTCTATAATTCATCTCTACGTCCAAGACTGTAGGGTTGGTAAAGTCAAAATGATGTCCCGTTTCAAAGTGATGAGTGGCTAAAGCGGTGTTTTCTTTCTTGTTAATGTTTGTAATGTTATGTCTTTTCTTTCTTGTGAATGTTTGTATATTTATGTTGTTTTAATCTTGTCACCAATTTGTTCTTTGTTTGTCCAATATACCGGGCGTCGCAGTTGGAACAAGGTACAGAATAAACCACTGAAGATCTGTCAAGTGTGGGTGTTTTATCTTTGAGATTTGAATGCAAGTCATTAATAGTCTTTTTTGCATATGTAATAATTTTAGTGTTGTTACGACTCAAGATTTTACCCAAATTAGCACTCAATCCCTGTACCATTGGTATTTGAAAATATTTGATGTGCGGCTGATTTGTT
This sequence comes from Taphrorychus bicolor, assembly GCA_951812265.1. Classification (NCBI taxonomy): domain Eukaryota; kingdom Metazoa; phylum Arthropoda; class Insecta; order Coleoptera; family Curculionidae; genus Taphrorychus; species Taphrorychus bicolor. The sequence continues at coordinate 32,151,061 of OX638298.1, read as the reverse complement.
TGGAGATCAGTTGTTATTTTCTCAGTCGGTTGCAGCACTGCACTGACAATATTAGGTGAAAAACCATTAATAGATGCTAAGTGCCGTATCTTTAAGAAGTTTTTTTTTCTCAAGGATTCATGACTTAGTCGCATAAATCTGGTTTTTAGGGGTTTAATAAGTGCTACATTCTGTAAAAGAGGGTGAGCAGATTTAAAATTTATTAACCGGCCTGCACTGGTGGATTTCTGGTACCAAACGGTAATTACAGACATTCCATGCCTAATAAATAAAGTGTCGAGGAAAGGGATGATGTTATTTTTCTCTACTTCTATGGTGAATTGTAGATGTAAGTTGAAAGCATTGAAGTTTCTTAGGTCTAGGTCGCCAGAACCGTAAGGGAGAGAAGTAATTATGCCATCAACATATAGATATAGAAAAGGTACATGAAAAAGTAATTGGGGGACAACACTGTTTAGCAGTTCATGCATACATAAACTGGCCAAAACAGGCGACAAAGGATTCCCAATCGCGGTTCCAAATATTTCGCGTAACAACACTGATTATATACGAAATAGCTGTTATCGAATATAAATGAAACTCCAAAAAATGCTGTTTATTTATTTTAGTATTGTGTAATGTCATTGTGCTAAATATTTTACTAATTGTGTTTACGTTATTACTAATTACAACGTGTTTAGACTTGAGGTGAGGTTGATGTTTTCGATTTCTCCTTCTGACGGTTTAAGTAATGTCTTTGTAGCCCTGAAGAAGTCTAAGTGTATTAGACGAAGCGTCGGCGAAGAGTTGTCCCAACCCGCCAATTCAAGAAACTGTCGAAATGTCGAAACGTCTGAAAGACTTTATTTAAACCTAACAACTTTTAAAGAATGGTAAAAAAACGAGCTAGAATTGGAATCAAAAGATGTGAAACGGTGTCACGGGTCCCTAAATGAGGGTTATCATTTGTGACATCGTTTGTCATTGTGAAAACCTACAACCAAAATTTCAGGTTTCTAACTTTAATGGTTCCTAAAAATGTAGTATTTGCAAATTTTTGAGACTTTTTTAGCATCTAAATCAGAAATCAAGAAATTTTACGAAAAAATATATTGGTAAACAAACAAAAATCTAAAGTTAAATGTTACAGCATTATTTGGGAAACCCTATACGATCTACAACAGATATCAACTGTCTATTTATCATAAAACTAATCGAATTAAGGCAATAAATGAATTGATATCGATTTATATGCTAAAATTCTAAAATCCCATGTTATAATTTTTTTTGGGGACACTCTGTACTATGTAAAATAAGTAGAAAAAGTAAAATTACTAGAATAAAATCGATTACTATTGATTTATATGGGAAAAGTCGATATTTTTATGTTGTCATTGGGGCCCTCAAACCAGCCCAAAAACCTAAATTTTGAGATCAAAATAGTGCATTGCGGCCTTTAACAGCTGATATCTCGTTTCGATAAAGATTTATCCGAAAATCTATAAGAGCTAAGGAAGTAGAAGAATAGAGCTACACACAGAGCCCATTTTCGTTCCATGTCTGCGTAGAACAGTAACTGAGCACGGGTGGCCCAAACATAAGGTAAAAATGTCGCACCTTTTTTAATTTTTCTGAAAACCTTGAGAGGCAGCTTATTTCTGACTCATGCGTCTGATAGTCCTCAGTGACCTCTTTATATATCATATTAAAACCTGCATATCGAAAAACCTTACCGTTTCCAAGATAAACAGGAAAATGTAAAATTTCACATATTTCAAAGAAGGTGCGCCGAAATTAATTGTTATATATTTTATCAAAAATAGTCTCATACCAGAGAGAGGACAAAAATATGTAAATAATATGCAAAATAGCAATTTTCAGTAACATTCTTCCCCTTCAAAAAAGGGCACTTTGCGCAGGCTGTTTGCAATATGCGATTTTCAACGGTAGTTAGTAGTGCGCATTTGTTCATTTTCGAGGCAGTCTTAGAAAAAATGTATTGAACAAACTTAAACCGCGTGGTTGAGCCTCGACGTCATCAGCCATCATGAATCCCGACACGAAATTTTCAGATCGAACAGTCTTGTGAAAACGTTTTCGAGGACTGGGCACTTTGCCAGTAATCTTCCTAGAAATAAATTTTTTTCACCTGACATACTTTTTTTCACGCTTTTAAGCGTATTTTCCTTGGCTTAAGTGTTCCAATCACGTTTGATTTGTCAAATGAGAAATTTCCGGAGTCGAAAACGATCGCACAGTTTAATCCTTTACTCATACGACAATTGCGGGAACTAGGGGAAATTTTGCCAAAATTTAAAAAATCCGCATCTTTTGTTTCGAAATTCAATTAAAATGACTTCGCGACGTCCCAGCGAAAAAGTGGTTCCCAGGTGCTGAAAAGAAAACATTCCGAGCTATTCCCTGGGATAGAAGGCCATTCGATTGGATGCACGGTCTCGACACAAGACCTCAAACTGGCAATTTGAAATTTAAAGTTTAAAAATTTGTAAAAATTTCAAAGTCAAAACAAGGATCTTGATTTTTCGCCAGATCGAGGGCCCACATCTGTTGTACCTCTCTGAATTTTTTCAGACTTTTTCCTGCGAAATTGTGGAATCTACAAGGGGTAATGTGAGAAAAGTACACCCAAATTAGCTAGAAATGCGGTACAGGAACACTTTTGTAGCTCGACCAGTATAAGAGCTAGACCAGAACGCATATACAACCGAAACTGCGCCGCTCTACAGTTTTCATAAACATCGCAAAAACGACTATCCTATTTTAGACAGTTTCTCTTAACCGTCTTTGAACATTTTTTACTCGCCCTGTAGTAAAGTGACATCCTTGGGGGGAGGGGGGTAGCATCAAAAGTGTTAAAAGTGCCCAATATATCCTTTCCCCGGGTGCCACGATGATTGAGGTAACCGTCTAACTAAGGGGGTCCATGGGGCCAAGAACTTAGAAATTATTTTTTTAATTTCTAAAAGTTTAGATTAATTGAGATAGTCTAATTTTTTAATTTCTATTAGAAATTTTAGAATTTAAAAAAACCGTCCCAATCTTGCGAATTTTTCTACATTTTTCTTCTGATCTCCTGATCATTTATGTACTGCAGTCCAAAATTAGGATAGCGTGCAAAATTCAAATTTAATATAACTCTGAAATTTGTTTTTAGACTTCGCTTTTTGCTTGTAAGCCCACGATATACAGTAGCTATTCTATTCTTGGTCAAGGTTTTCTGACATGTAATAAAATATCGGTATGTCCATAAATCTAATTAGGTTTAGCAAATATAACACCTAGCAACAAAGGCAGGGGAAGAAAAAAATGGAAATTCCCTTTGTTCATTTATATCTACATGCTTATAAGATTAGCAAACTAAAGGTAGATAATGTACATAAAACATGTTTTTGACTTCGCAAAGCAAAGCAAACAAATGTTAAATTATGCATAATATCTATCGCTTTTCATCAATATCAATATCAATTTTACATACGCAACCTATAAATACAAGGTGGCCCATAATAGCGATTAAATACATCTTCTTAGCGAGAATCAAAACATTAATTTATGTATATTAATAATCTGTTTATGTTTGATTGTTTGTACTGATATTATCTACCACACATGCTATTTAAGAGGCGTCTTTGCAAAAACATCGACAATATTGTTTTAAAGCAGTCTCAGTTCAATTATAGTAAGAGTTATCCTGCGGAAGAGTTTGATCATGATCCGCAGTAGTGTGTTTTGGTTTCTGGTGTTTGTTGTGACAGTTGCTATACAATCTGGTAAGTAACTGAATTTAATGACCACAGACCAAAGAAGTTGTATTTTTATTATCGTCCATGTTGTCTTAAACATTCAATCAATGTCCGTTCGATTTTTTTTTACATATTAATATTTTGTTGTAACGATGAATTTGTTACGAATAAATGACAATTGACTTGCAAACTATTATCAAACTTATATTCATATTGCCCTTGGGCGATAGTTTTCCTTTATCGATAAAGATTATGTCCCAGAATTAATCTACAATGTAGGGGAAATTTGCGGAATTGATACAAAACAGCAAAAATGCAACTATTTCTTCGTCAATGTTTCATTTAATTAGGAAGTAAATATCATTAAGATTGTGGGTAAAAGTGAACATGAACGGTGGAAAATACACCCTGTGAACCTCCTGAGTGAGTGAGTGATTCACGTCTACTCATAATCAGGACAACTTTATATTTAAGCACAATCAAACGAAATGTTGATGAAGAGGTAATTTCACTTCTATTTTTGCCGCCTTGTCCCATTTCCGCCGATTTCCCTACATTGTTTTTTGTGACGTAATAGATGGGTCTGACGTTAAAGTAAATCTGTGTCGAATTATTACATTAAAAACACTAATTAATGTACCACTAACTACGATACAGAAAGAGATAATGTGTCAAAGTTCATGGGAAATTTGAAGATTTTACGTGTGTAAACAAGTGATTTAATGGTTTATGTTATGTCTCAAAAAGTTATTTTCATTGCCAGTGAGCTGTGGAGAATGTACACCAGGAGAGACAACGAAACAGGACTGCAACTCCTGCTCCTGCATCAACCCCGGAATCTGGATATGTACGAAAGTTCAATGCGCAACTAAAAGGGCAGGTAGATACCTACATTTCGTACATAGGTAAATTGGGTGGGGACGAAATAACGGTTCCTTAATCAGTTTTCAATTTGCCGACCTTTCGATTTTTCTCAATGCCCTATATGCAGTCGTGAGGAAGCATTAGTGAATCACCATCAGTCGTATGCATCGAGCTAATCTGAAGACCCCTCCTGTTTTACAGTTTTGGCTCCCATTTTTAGCAGTGGGAACATTTCGCTCGCTGGGCGCAATAGTGGCACAACTCAAAAAAGTCGAAATTCTAGATTACAAAATGTTCGAACTAGATATTAGATAGATATTAGAACCTTAGAATCTAGAGATTCTACCTTAGAACAAAACTGGCACAAAATTATTTCCTTCTATGATCGTATTATACATAATTAATTTTCAAGTCAAAACAGTGTCCTATTTATAACCCAAATCTTCATTATTGATTTTCTCCAAACTACGTTTTTTGAGTTGCGCCACTATTGCATTCAGTGAGTGATTTAATCTGATGACGATATCCATCGGAAGTGAGACGTCACTTCATGACGTCATACGTGAAATTGTTACAAGACAATATTGTCCCTGTCGGTAGTTTTATTACTTCTTATTTCCAATCCAATATTGAAGTTGTATTCATCTCCTGTCTAGAGCGCTAGGGCTCTTTAGGCCTTAGCTGACCTAGCTCTAAGTTTTTCCAAAACTTAACTTCCAACCTAACAAAAACACAAAACAATCGACCCAATCAATATCTGGTCTTGCTTTAAGTTGCCATGACGCTTGTATGACGAGCGCTGAGGACAACATTGCGTCATGAGAATCTTAAAGTGCCGGGTTTCCCGCCAAAAAAAGGGACCATTTTTAGGGAAATATCGGCATTTGTTGGCTCTCTCCATATCTTCTAGGTCATGTCTTCTAGGTCATCTGTTTTCTTCACCTTCTTCTGTGATGAAGAATTATATGTTTCTGTTTCAATGCTCTTCTTTAATGAAGATTTAGAAACCAATTTCTCAGATTTAGAAGAGATTTAGAACTCTGGAGCTATTCGCGATTCGTCCTGCCTTTAATATATTTTTGATCAAAATATTGTTTTCAAAATATCTTTGGATACAAGTTGCGGAGTTAAAAAATCGTCGCAATTCTGTCACGTTCATTGTACAGGGTGGCCATCGAGAGATGATCCTATACCTTATCTCCAAAAGTATAAAAGTTAGCAAAAAAAATCAAATACAAAAGTTGCTTGGCTCCAAATATTGAATTTGACACGGGTCAAATTTTTTTATACTATTTTGACATTTTTGACAAGTGTCATATTCAATATTTTGATTCGTCTTGAACAGTTAAGATAGGAATGTGAAAGCCGTTTTGCTCTAACTCGAGCCGTTTTTAAGTTACGACCATCGAAAATACAAAAACTGTCATATGTCAAACGTCACTATTTTGAAAACAGTTGACAATCGGAATAGGGCATGCTACATAAAATGTTCTTAGAATTTCGAGGTAAATCCAATAGTTCAAAAATATCTAGGGTATTCCATTTAATATAAGAAAGTTAGTGGCTGTACCCAAAAAATAAAACACCCTGTATTTACAAAAATTAAATAAATAAAATATTCTTAACAATTCAAGCAACTTTTGTATTTGATTTCTTTTTCTAATCTTTATACTTTTGGAGATCAGGTACAGGATCATCTTTCGATGGCCACCCGGTACTATCAGACTATAAAAGAATAATTCTGTAGATTTCTGGTCATCAAAAAACGTTCTCAAATCGACTGTTACAATTTCACATAATCATGTTTGACTTCATCTTATTCATTCACCATTTTTGCTCAAGTCTCAAGTAAATAAATTGAAAATACTTAGCATCGAGTCAAGCTCAACTGTGAAAATATCAAGTCAAACCAAGTTCCGATTTGTCAAGTATTTGGTTTTTCAAGTCAAGTATTTTTTTAAATTGTCAAGCTTCTTGACTTGATCAATCCCTCTACTTATCACAATTTTGAAAGGACTGATCGATGTTTCTGTGCGACCTTGGGTTTAAGACCGTGATGGGCCTGAATATTCCACAACTATAATTAAAACCTTCTCACCACTTCATCGAGAGAGAGATCCCAATAAACGGTCGAAACATTTAATAAGGATTGAGGAATCGTCATTTCGACTCTACCCGATCTTCAGCGTTTTTCAAAGTTTTTGGTAAAAATTACAGTTGCTGCTCAAGACTCTCCTTGTACTGATGGAGAAACTACTTCCTTTGATAACGGATGCAACACATGTGCGTGTAGCAACCAAAGATGGGTTTGTACTCAGAAACTATGTTTAAGAAAAAGAGAAGGTAATAACTTTACATATTATTTTATTTCACACTTTTGTAATCACATTTGATTATTTGCAGCTCCCTCCGAAGACGCCGGATGTAAGGATGGCGAGACTACTTCTTTTGACAACGGCTGCAACACTTGTACCTGTGGCAACGGACGGTGGGCTTGTACTCAAAAACTATGTTTAGGGAAAAGAGAAGGTAATAATTTTTCAAATTATTTTATTTCAGAATTTTGTAATCACATTTGATTATTTGCAGCTCCCTCCAAAGACGCCGGATGTAAGGATGGCGAGACTACTTCTTTTGACAACGACTGCAACACTTGTACCTGTGGCAACGGACGGTGGGCTTGTACCCAGAAACTATGTTTAGAGGAAAGAGAAGGTAATCATTTTTCAAATTGTTTTATTTCAGAATTTTGTAATCACATTTGATTATTTGCAGCTCCCTCCAAAGACGCCGGATTCAGACCATATCCGACAGATGAAACAGTATAAATTCAGGGAGTGTTGATGTAACATGAATCGTGCAAAAAGAGAATATATATTATAAAGAATGATTTTTTTTCTTTAACGCAAAACAAGTACAAATCTCTCTTTGGAGATCGCTTTGAGCCTCGATATAAAGATGCAGAGAGGTAATCGCATGCCTCATCATTTAAGCGCTAGGCGCGTGGGACTGATCTGTTGCTGCGGCTCGCGAGAGAAACGTATAAAGAGATGCAATATAAAGCTCTACAATTGCTATGCTTTTATGTCAGAGCGCGAAAAGTTTTTCATTGCGTCCACACCATCTTGTAATTGGTTTTTATAACACATAACAATTATTGTTATTATATAGCTTTTTAATAAACATCTACAAAAATGCGTTCTGCAAAAACGCTCCGACCACCATATAAAGTAGCGAGTAGTAACCATCTTTGTCCAGCCAGTGTACCATCTCGGCCATTCTGCACTTTGTTTGCACACACAACCAACACTTCTTGTGCCGTCTTATTGATTTTTTGACAAGTTCGTCTATAAGACAAGACAAGTCCACATATGAGTCAAGACGAAGCATATTGTTGCGAATTCAGGGTTGCGAACACTTTATAGCCTTCTATTATCGTTTGGTACTTAAGCTTACCTATAGCTCGATTAAAATAAGACTACTACCAGCGGCGGCGCTATTCGCCTTTTATACAAAATCATTAAAATACAGAAAAGCCTAGAACATGCTTGATAAGACTCCCATAAAAGAAAGGTCGTAAATATCTGCTTTCTAAATAAACAGAGCAATAGATCATTCGTGACAGTCCCCTTGTGTAGTAACGCCGGAGCTGCAGCGCCCGGATAGGCCGCGAAGGTCCAACCTCCATTGTCACTCCGCCTGCCGGCGCCCGCTCATCGTAACAAAATCTTGAGACGTATTCTAATGGATTTTAGCCCTAATTCTTTCTTGAATTTCTCAAAAAACGCCCAAAATAACAAAATTGCGTTTTGAAGCGGATTGAACTAAATTTCTTTTATTTTAGTTCAAAATCCAAACAAATAATTTTACCAAAAACAACTTTTGACTTTGGTTTTGCCAGATGTCTTACATTTGAGTTGGTCTACAAAAAATAATATTTTTGGTCATGTGGGTAATTTTTAATCGATTACGCCCCTAATTCTAACTTAAATCTCTTCAAAAGCTAAGAATATGGGGCATTTTTAGACGCTATGGCTAATTTTTGAACGATTTTGGACATTCTTAACATCCTTTTCTTCTGGAAATGTAATTATTCAAAAAAAAAACAAAAAGAAAGATTTGAGTCTGATTTTGTCCTGAAGTTGAGTTTATACAAAAACATAAAAATTTGCATTTTTAGACAATGAGGATATTTTTTTGTTAAAGATTTAAACCTAATTTTAAACACCATTTTTTCAAAAATTTTTACTTATCATTTTTAGACACTTTTTTAGCGATTTAGCTCTTTGTACGTAACCTGTACGTAACCTGAATATTTCCCATAATTTTAATCATCCTCAAAAAATATTAAATTTTCATTTTGGGACGGCTTTAATAAAATTTCACTTGTTTTGGTCGTTACACAAGTTAACGGATTTCAATTAAGTTTGTTTAATTTTGTTCTAAAATAAAGTTTCTCCGAAAACTTCAAACTTTTATTTTTGAACAATCTGTGTAATTTTTAACTGATTTTTAACCTTGAAATCAACCTTAATTTTTCAAAAGGCTTAACATTTTCATTTTTTGATGCTTTTGTAATTTTTCAACAATTTTGGCTGTGATCCTAAGCCGAATTTTTGCTACAAACTCTAATGTTGCATCCTTAAACGCTTTGAGTAATTTTTAAAAGATTTTGGCTCTATTTCTTAGTTAACTTTCTCAAAAAAATTAAAATTTCTTGGTTTAGACGCAAAATACTAAAATTGCATTTTAAAGCGCTTTGAACCAAATTTTATTTATTTTAATTCAAAAATATAATTTTACCAAGTAATTAGAAAACTTGAGTATTTGTCATATTGAGTTGGTCTTAAAAAATAAAAATTTGCATTTTTTGACATTGTGACAACTTTTAAACAATTTTGGCTGTAATGCTAACCTGACATTTTACCACAAACTCCCATTTTTAAATGCTTTGAGTCATACTTGAACGATTTTGGCCTTAATTCTTACTTAACTCTCTCAAATAACGTAAAATTTTCTATTTTATACACAAAATAACAAAATTGCGTTTTGAAGCGATTTGAACTAAATTTCTTTTATTTTAGTCAAAAATCCAAAAATATAATTTTACCAAAAACAACGCATTAAAAAATTTTAGTCACTTTTGACTTTAGTTTTATCTGACTTTGTTTTAAAATTAAGTTGGTCTACAAAAAAATATATTATGGTGATGTGGATTATTTTTAATCGATTATGCCCCTAATTCTAACTTGGATTTCTCCGAATATGGGGCATTCTTAGACGCGCTGGCTAATTTTTTAACGACTTTGACTATTCTTAAAGTAATTTTTTTCACACGTTACAAATTTTTTTTTATTGAGCATATTAGCATTGAGACATTTTTCACCGATTTTGGCCTTGGAATTCTACACTGATTCTAACGTTTTGAGCGAAATTTAATTTAGTTTAGACTTGAAATGTAATTATCCAAAAAAAGCAACAAATGAAAAGATTTGAGCATGATTTTGGCCTAAAGTTGAGTTCATACAAAAAAAATATAAACTTGCATTTTTAGACGATGTGGATAATTTTTTGTTACAAACTTAGACCTAATCTAACTTAAGAAGCATTTTTTCAAAAAATTCTAGTTTTTTTTTACACTTTAAGTAATTTTTGGGTTTTGGTTGATGATTGTCAACGTCCGAAGAGGACGAGGCACCTAAAGAAGAAGAAGAAGAAGCAATTTTTAAACGATTTTGGCTCTAATTCTTAGTTAACTTTCTCAAAACACTTCAAATTTCTAATTATAGACGCATAATACTAAAATTGCATTTTAAAGCGCTTTGACCAAATTTCATCTATTTTAGTCCAAAAATTTAATTTTACCAAGTAATTGGAAAACTTGAGTAAGTTTTGCCGACGGTTTTGCCTAATTTTGTCCTGATATTGAGTTGGTCCAAAAAAATTCAAATTTGCATTTTTAGACATTGCGGGTCATTTTTAGCTGATTTTAGCCCGTATTTTAACCTTGAATAAAAAAAAGATTTTTGATGCTTTTGTAACTTTTGAACAATTTTGGCTGTAATCCTAAGCCGAAATATTACCACAAATTTTAAATTCGCATTTTTAAGTGCTTTGAGTCATACTTGAACGATTTTGGCAGCAATTCTACCTTAACTCTCCCAAAAAGACTTCAAATTTGCTATTTTAGGCGCAAAATAACAAAATTGCGTTTTGAAGCGAATTTATTTTGGTCCAAAATAAAAAAAATCAGTTTTACCAAAAACAAAGCATCACAATATTTTAGTCACTTTTGACTTTGGTCTTAAAATTGAGTTGTTCTACATAAAAAATATTTTTGGACATGTGGGTCATTTTCAATCTATTATGCCTCTAATTCTAACTTGAATTTCTGCAAAACCTCCAGATATGGGGCATTTTTAGACGCGCTGGTTAATTTTTTAACGATTTTGGCTCTTCTTAAACCAATTTTTTCACACACAACAAAATTGTATTTTTATTGAGCAAATTAACATTGAGACATTTTTCACCGATTTTGGCCTTGGAATTCTAAAGTGATTCTAACGTTTTTGGCAAAATGTCATTCACTTTAGTCTTGAAATGTAATTATCCAAAAAAAATACAACAAATTAAAGTTTTGAACTTGACTTTGTCCTGAAGTTGAGTTTATGCAAAAAGTTAAAAATTTGCATTTTTAGAGAATGTGGATAATTTTTTGTTAGTGTTAGACCTAATTCTAACTAGCATTTTTTAAAAAAAAAATAATAATTTATCATTTTTAGTCGCTCTAAATAATTTTTTAGCGATTTGGCTCTATTAGTACGTACCAATTTTTAAATAAAGCATTTTTCCAGTAATTAAAATTTTGTATCTTTCCATTATTTTCGAGTGACTTCCTCAAAAAACATACAATTTTTATTTTGGGATACCTTTAATAAAATTTCACTTTTTTTGGCCCTAATGTTAATTTTACCAAAAAACCGCAAATTAGCAGATTTCAGTTAATTTTGTCCTAAAATAGAATGTCTCTAAAAACATCAAACTTTTATTTTTCGACAATCTGTGTAATTTTTAACTGATTTTAGCCCTAATTTTAACCATAATTTTTCAAAAGGCTTAACATTTGCATTTTTTGATACAATTGTAAATTTTAAACAATTTTGGCTGTAATCCTAACCTGAAATTTTACCACAAACACCAAAACAAACAAAATTGCGTTTTGAAGCGGTTTGAACTACACTTCTTTTATTTTAGTCCAAAATCCAAAATTTTGTTTTACCAAAAACAACGAATTAGAAAATTTTAGTCATTTTTGACGTCACTTGACACGTCTACAAAAAGAAAATATTTTTGGACATATTGGACATTTTTAATCGATTATGCCCCTAATTGTTACTTGAATTTCTCTAAAAGCTCCGAATATGGGGCATTTTTAGACGCTCTGGCTAATTTTTGAACGACTTTGGCTATTCTTAACGTAAATTTTTTCACACACCACAAATTTTTATTTTTGTTGAGCATTTTAGCATTCAGACCTTTTTCACCGATTTTGGCCTTGGAATTCTAAGGTGATTGTAACGTTTTAAGCAAAATTTCATTTACTTTAGTCCTGAAAAAGAATAATCCAAAAACAAAACAACAAATTAAAAAATTTGAAGCTGATTTTGTCTTAAAGTTGAATTTATAAAAAAAATAAAAGTTTGCGTTTTTAAACGACGTGAATAATTTTTTGTTATAGTTTTAGACCTAGTTCTAACCTGCATTTTTTCAAAAATTTCAAGTTAGCATTTTTAGACGTCATTTTTTAGAGATTTAGCTCCATTAGCATGTAACCTGAATTTTTCCCATAATTTAAAATGTTTAACTTTTAATGCTTCGAGTTAATTTTAACGATTTTTTGTACTGACCTCCTCGAAAAACATAAAATTTTTATTTTGGGACGTCTTTAATAAAATTTCACTTATTTTGGTCATTACACAAGTTAACAGATTTCCATTAATTTTGTTCTAACATAGAAATGCTACAGAAACATCAAACTTTTATTTTAGAAAAGTCTGTGTAATTTTTAATTGACTTTAGCCCTAATTCTAACTTTAATTTTTCAAAAGGCTTAACATTTGCATTTTATGATCCTTTTGTAATTTTTAAACTATTTTGGCTGTAATTCTAAGCCAAGTTTTTCCCACAAATACCAAGAATGCATTTTAAAGCGCTTTGAATCAAATTTCAGCTTTCATTTTTGAACAATGTAAGAAATTTTTAACTGATTTTAGCCCGAATTCTAACCTTAAGTTTTCAAAAGGCTTAACAATTGCATTTTTTGAAAATTTTGTAATTTTTAAATAATTTTGGCTGCAATCCTAGGCCGAATTTTGGCCGCAAACTCCAAAGTTGCATTTTTAAACGATTCTTTGAGTCGTTTTTAAAGAATTTGCTCTAATTCTTAGTTAACTTGCTCAAAAAACTTCAAATTTAAAATTTTAGACGGAATATGCCAAAATTACATTTTAAAGTGCTTTAAACCAAATTTCATTTATTTTTGTTCAAAAATGTAATTTTACCAAGTATTTAGAATGCTTGTGTAAGGTGTGCCCACAGTTTTGTCTGATTTAGTCCTAAAATTGAGTTGGTCCAAAAAAATAAAAATTTGCATTTTTCGACATTGTGGGTTATTTTTAATTGATTTTCGCCAGATTTCTAACCTTAATTTAAAAAAAAATTCTGTTGCATTTGTAACTTTTAAACAATTTTGGGTGTAATCCTAACCTGAAATTTTACCGCAAACACCAAAAGAAACAAAATTGCGTTCTGAAGCGGTTTGAACTAAATTTCTTTTATTTTAGCCCAAAACCCAAAAATTTTATTTTACCAAAAACAACGAATTTGAAAAGTTTAATAACTTTTGACACGTCTACAAAAAAAAAATATTTTTGGATATATGGGTCACTTTTAATCAATTATGCCCCCAATTCTAACTTGAATTTCTCCAAAAGCTCCGAGTATGAGCCACTTTTAGACGTTCTGGCTAATTTTTCAATGACTTTGGCTATTCGTAACGTAAATTTTTTCACACACAACAAATTTTTATTTTTAATGAGAATTTCTAATTTAAATTTCATTGAGATATTTTTCACCGATTTTGGCCTTGGAATTCTAAAGTGATTCTAATGTTTTGAGCGAAATTTCATTTAGTTTAATCTTGAAATGTAATTGTCCAAAAAAAAACAACAAATTAAAAGATTTGAGCATGATTTTGGCCTAAAGTTGAGTTCATACAAAAGTTTTGCCCACAATTTTGTCTGACTAGTCCTAAAATTGAGTTGGTCCAAAAAAATCAAAATTTGCATTTTTGGACATTGCGGATCATTTTTAACTGATTTTAGCCCGTATTTTGACCATAAGTTAAAAAACAAAAGTTTTGATGCTTTTGTAACTTTAAACAAATTTGGCTATACCTAATCCTAACCTGAAATTTTACCACAAATTCTAAATTTGCATTTTTAAGTACTTTGAGTCATATTTGAACGATTTTTGCTCTAATTCTTACTTAACTCTCTCAAAAAAAATTCAAATTTGCTATTTTAGATACAAAATAAGAAAATTTGGTTTTGAAGTGATTTGAACTACATTTCTTTTATTTTAGTCCAAAATCCAAAAATGTTATTTTACCAAAAACAACGCATTAAAAAATTTTAGTCACTTTTGACTATGGTTTTATCTAATTTTGTTTTAAAATTGAGTTAGTCTACAAAAAAAAAATATTTTTGGACATGTGGGTTATTTTTAGTCTATTATGACCCTAATTCTAACTTGAATTTCTGCAAAAGATCCGCATATGGGGCATTTTTAAACGCGCTGACTAATTTATGAACTATTTTGGCTATTCTTAACGTGATTTTTTTTTCACACACAACAAATTTTTATTTTTATTGAGCATATTGGCATTGAGACATTTTTCACCGGTTTTGGCCTTTGATTTCTAAAGTGATTCTAACGGTTTGAGCGAAATTTCATTTACTTTGGTCCTGAAATGTAATTATCAAAAAAAAAAACAGCAAAATAAAAGATTTGAGCCTGATTTTGTCCTAAAGTTGAGTTTATACAAAAACATAAATAGTTGTATTTTTAGACGAATTTTTTGTTATAGTTTTAGACCTACTTCTAAACTGCATTTTTCAAAAATTTCAAGTTGGCACTTTTATACGCTTTAAGTAATGTTTTAGCGATTTGGCTCTCTTGGTACGTAACCTGAATTCGTCGATTTTAACGATTTTTTGGACTGACCTCAAAAAACATTAAATTTTAATTTTGGGACGTCTTTAAAAAATTTCACTTATTTTGGTCCAAAAATTAATTTTATCAAAAACAACAAGTTAGCAGACTCCTTTTTGTCTGATTTTGTTCTAAAATAGGATTTCTCCAAAAACATGAAACTTTCATTTTTGGACAATCTGTATCATTTTTGACTGGTTTTAGCCCTAACTCCAACCTTAATATTTCAAAAGGCTTAAAATTTGCATTTTTGGATGCATTTGTAATTTTTAAACAATTTTGGCTGTATCCCTAAGCCGAAATTTAACCACAAACTCCAAAGTTGCATTTTTAAACGATTCTTTGAGGCATTTTTAAACGATTTTGGTTCTAATTCGTAGTTAACTTTCTCAAAAAAATTTCAAATTTCCAATTTTAGACGCAAAATACCAAAATTGCATTTTAAAGCGCTTTGAACCAAATTTCATTTATTTTAGTTCAAAAAAGTAATTTTACCAAGTCATATTTCCTAATTTTGCTCACAGTTTTGTCTGATTTAGTCCTAAAATTGAGGGGGTCCAAAAAACTCAAAATTTGCATTTTGGACGTTGTGGGTCATTTTTAACTGATTTTAGCCAGTATTTTAACCTTATTTTTTTAAAATAAATTTTTGAAGCTTTTGTAACTTTTAAACAATTTTGGCTGTAATCCTAACTTGAAATTTTACAACAAACACTAAATTTGTAGTTTTAACTGCTTTGCGATGATGGCTCTAATTCTTACTTAACTCTCTTAAAAAACTTCAAATTTGCTATTTTACACTGAAAAAATTGCATTTTGAACCAAATTTCATTTATTTTAATTCAATAATCTAATTTTCCCAAATAATTAGAAAACTTTAGTCACTTTTGCATACAGTTTTGCCTGATTTTGTCTTAAAATTGAGTTGGTCCAGAAAAATCTAAATTTACATTTTTGGACAAGTGGGTCATTTTTAACCGATTTTTTTTACTTGAAATTCCGCAAAAGTTTTAGACGATTTGACAAAATTTTTTAAAAGATTTTGCCCATTCTTAATCTAGTTTATTTTAAACATTCCAAACCTGTATTTTTATAAGCTTCGGGCATTTTTGAGCGATTTTAGTCTCCCGATTTTAGTCTCAATCCCAACGTGTCTCTAAAAATACCAAATTTGCAGTTTGAAGTGTTTTGAGTCAATTCTGATTTAATTTTGTTTGCATTTTTAGACGATGTGGGTGATTTTTAATTAATTTTAGACTTAATTCTAACCTGAATACTTTCAAAGATTTCAAGTTTTCAATTTTAAACGCTTTAAATAATTTTTTAACGATTTGAATATATTACTACGTAACCTGAATTTTTACTATAATTTAAAATGTTTATTGATGCAAAAGCATCGAGATACTTCTAACCCCAAAATTGAATCCAAAAAATTAAAAAATTCCCTTTTTGGGACGTTGGAAAGAGCTCCGAATATAGCGTAACAAAACTTTAGACGTTCTGTCTAAGTTTTAAAACGATTTTAGCTTTTCTTACCCTAACACTCCAAATTTGTGTTTTTACAAGCATTGGGACACTTTTCACCGATTTTGGCCTTATTAGTACGTAACCTGAATTTTTACAGTTCAAATTTTTGTTTTTACACGCTTCGAGGCCATTTTTTTGACTTCCTCGAAAAACATTAAATTTAAATTTTCAGACGTCTAGTAAACTTTAACTTACTTCAGTCCGAAAAGTAATTTTACCAAAACAACAAATTAGAAGATTTTAATTAATTTGCCTGATTTTGTCCTTGAATAGAATTTCTACACAAATATCAAACTTTCATTTTTGGACAGTGTGGGTAATCTTTAACTGATTTTATGCCTAATTTTAATCTTAACTCTCGAGAGACTTAACATTTGCATTTTTTGATGCCTGCGTAATTTTAAAACGATTATGGCCTCTGATCCTAACTAGAATTTTTGCCGCAAATTCCAAATTTGCATTTTTAGACTAATTTTAACTCCTTGTAATTTTTAACTGTTTTGGCATGGCCTAAACCTTAGTTTGAATGATTCCCAACCCTCAAAATTTGCATTTTTAGACGCTTTAGGTAATTTTTAAAGGATTTTAGCCCTATTAACAAAAAACTTAAAATTTGTATTTTTACACGCACGAAATGAACAAATGCGCACTACCAACAACCGTTGAAAATAGCAAATTGCAAGCATTGCATAAAGTGTACTTTTCACACGCGCTCTTACAGGAAGCGTGTGCAAAGTCCACTTGGCACACGCTTCTGGTTGTTTTGCACATGCCTTGCAGATATTGTATAAAATAAATGATAATTTATGAAGCAAAATCGCAGTCGTAGAAAAAGTATAGAGTACAACGCGTACAAAAATCACTCTTCACCCTCTTGTGACGTTGCATCACACTGGTCACACTGGTGTAAAAAATGCAATTTTCGACACTAGTTGCACAATATATTAGTACACGCCCTTTCGAGTTTAACTTTTTAGGTTTAATTCAAAAGTATGCGTCGTACGATAAAATTCCTAGTTATATTTTTTCTTCGCATTTGAACAAGTAATTGAAGAAAATTTTTTATTAAAAAAAAACCAGCGACTTCCTATTTTTTCCATTAAAAGTGACCAGTGAAGTGCCAATACGCGCTCCGCTGGTGAGACTAAAAAATCGTTTAGATATGCGTCTCCCATATCTATTGACACGCCTAAAATTTCATTACAACATCTCAAGCCGTTTTCGAAATATCCAGTTTTTACTGTTATGTTTAAATAAATTTTAACACCCTGTAGATCGGTAACGAAGCGTTTGCGCACCTACGTTATAGGAACTTTTTTTCATAAAATGGCATGGGCAATTTCAACTTAAATATTGCCATGTCTTTGTTGAAAACCTCAAGTATGCCATGAAATTAACATCCTAAGTCTAAGATGACTTCATGAAAAAAAATTGAAAGTCGAAATTGTCATAAAATGCTCAGATTTTAACTTTTGATCTTATCTTAGACAAGAGTTTTAATGCCATGGCTTGTTGCAAGTTTTTTTTATGAACACCCTTTATTACCCATTCACTTATTTTTATCATCTAGTTACCTTTAAAACCTTCATTTTTTATACCCATCTCCTTTTAGCACATGTTGAGAAAATACGATAAAAATGGCAAAGTCAAATTTCCAACGCCTACTTGACGACAATAATAAGTGAATGGCTTATATTAGGTATTATTTGAGCGCAGGTACCTACTACTTTCTTTCGACGTCGATCGATATATGGACCATATTAAACTGAAATAAGAATCTGTCTTTTTCAGCATTTACTAAACTAATCGACCCAATATCTCAACAGTCAAAGTTTTCATTTTTCTTTGCTCGGCGTTTGTTCGTAAATGATGAATTTATGAGACAGGATGAAATGTGGTCGTGTCTAATTTATACAGTGGCGTGCCGCGTAATTAATACGGGTCGGTCGGCCCTTTTTAACGCGGAAAATTAGCATTTTATACGTAAAATCGAGAGACGGCCGTGTGAGTGCTGAACTGATTGGGTCCTGGAGAGGTAGATAAATCGTACTACGGTCAGCTATACAGGGCCTATTAATAACAGTAGTAACAGGAAAAAGTTTTGTTTTTCATATTTGAAAATTTCCTTTATTAATCTTTAGAGTGTTTGGCCTTTAGCATTCCTAGCGCACTGCGCTCATTAATAAAAATATATATTCAAAATCTTAAAAAAAACAAAAATCTTTTGGGGAATATTGCAGCTGCTAAGTCAGCTATATTCGTGTTTTACATGTTAGTATACAGAGGTACTAAGTTGAAGGTAATTTGATTTTGTTTGTAATTTTTTATACCCCTCCATAATTGAGTGATCCTCCAACTCAAAGGTCACATAAAGCATATGAGAAAATTAGTATTGTGTCCAGAAATGGACTTCAAACTAATTTAAAAACTTAATGAATACTTATTTAGGGTCCAAACAGGTATGCTAAAGCGCTTTATCATAACTAATTTGACCAATGTATATTAGGTATCACTTTTTATTACTACCACATAAGAATAGTGTTGCTGTCAGAGTTCTTTTTTATTATAACCCTGGTTATAATAACACGTAAGTCCTCCTTCACCATCCTGTCAATATCTAAGCATTTCAAGTAAAAAAAACTTTCTCTTCTGCATACTAAGCTCTGGGACATTATAGGCGGACTCTTGCCTAATCAGATCATATATACTTAATAGACCTCTATAATAGGAGTTGAATTAAAAATTAAAGCATTAAAACCGAATAAAATAATATATCACAACAGAAAAATATTGTTTAACTAAACTGCTCATCAAAACGCTACAACATTTGTTCTATAAGGAGACCTTTTTCTCCAAGACAAATTCTAAAAGTGCCTAGAAATCGACAAATGAAGGGGTCTATTTCCCAAATTATTCAACATACGGGATTACTTATTTAGGTATATTACATTGTGATAGACTACTCTGCAGTAGGAATTAGGAATATGAGTAGTATATACAGTTGTCAAAATAGGTACTCTAAAGGTTATAGAATAAGATTTCATTGTGTTAGGCTTAACCTAGTTGTCGAGTTAAATGAGTTGAGGAAAAGGAGGAAATTCCCTCCACTTGGGTAAATTTCGAAAAAATGTTGAGGCGATTTCAACCCGTTATGAACGTAACAAACATAATGATAGTAAAATTATGCCCATAAGTGAGTTTTTTTCCTCCAAAACACATTCTAAAAGTGCCTAAGAAACGAAAACTGAAGGGTTTATCTCCCAAATTATTCAAACTACTCGATTTTCTTTCAATAAAAGATCAAATAGAACAAGAAACCGTTAACTTAACACCAAATCGGAACACTCGTTCTAAAAGTTGAAAGAAAGTTTCTGCGAAATAAGTTAGTGATCGAAATTTTTAGCTTCTTCGCAGGAAACTCTAGTTTAAAATATGCACAAAAATTTTTTCAAGAAAACTAGAGTTTCCTGCGAAAAAGCTAAAAATTTCGATCACTAACTCCTTCTAAAGTTACTACCGGAGATTAAATTTGGAAATTGAGAAAAAAAAGAGGAAATACCCCTATTTCGAAAATGACATCAAAATTGACAAAAAACCGTTGGATTCACTTCATGCGGTCAAAGTTGAAAAATTGAGAAATAAAGGATAACCTCCCCCACTTTTTGGTCAATTTCGGAAAAAAGTGAGTAGGGTAGACTTTTTCCTAAATCCACCAAAGCACATTCTAAAAGATCCTAAAAATTGACCACCGAAGGGGTCTATCTCTCAAACTATTGAATCTAGGGATGTTTCTTTATGAGAAACTAAAGAAGACATCAAAAATAACAAGAATCGTTAAATATACTCCAGTCAGTCCACTTTTTATAAAATTACAGACGGTCAACATTTAAAATTCAGAAAAAAAATACTCCCCACCTTTGGACATTTCGAAAAAATGTTGGTAGTTTCTTTTTGCTACTTTTGACCAGATTAAGGCGATTTTAATCCCCTATGGACGTAACAAACATATGAATGGTAAAATTAGTTCCAAAGGTTGACTTTTTTCTAAATCCCTCTAAGCACATTATAAAAGTGCTTAAAAATCGACCACCGAAAGAGTCTATCTCTCGAACTAGCTATTGAGCCTACGGGAGTTTCTGTGGGGGGGGGGGGGGACGAAAGAGGACATCAAAATGAACAAAAAACCGTTGACTAGTCCACTCGTTCTAAAGTTACAGGAGATCAATTTTGGGGAGAAATGAGACAAAAAAGAGGGAATGCTACCACTTCAATTCAATTTCGGTCAACTTCGAAAAAATATTGGTAACTTTCTATTTGGTTTTGGTATGAATGAGACGATTTTAATCCTCTTTGAACGAACAAACATATAAATGACGAAATTAGTCCAAAGTTGACTTTTTTGTAAATCTCTCCAAAGCACATTCTAAAAGTGCTTAAAAATCGACCATCGAAAGGGTCTATCTCTAGAACTACGTATTGAGCCTACGGGAGTTTCTTTGATGGGAGGTGAAAATGGACGTCAAAAAGAACAAGAACCGTTGACTTCACTTCAATCGGTACACTCGTTCTAAAGTCTAAAGTTACGGGACGTCAAATTTGGAAATTGAAAAACAAAAGAGGGAATACCCTCACCTTGGTCAATTTCGAAAAAATATTGGTGATTGTGTATTGTTTTTCATTTGAATGAGATGATTTTAATCCTCTTTGAGCTAACAAACATAATAAGAGCGAAATTAGTCCCATAGATGGAAGTTTTTCCAATTTCCAAAGAAGATTCTAAAATCGACTACAAACCTACCACTGAAAGGTCTATCTCTCAAACTTTTGAACCTACGGGACTTTCTTTGATGAAAGGTGCAAAAGGACACAAACAAGAAACCGTTGGATTCACTTCAAGCAATCCACTTGTTCTAAAGTGATCAGGCTGCCAAAGTTGGAAATTGGGAAAAAAACGTATAACCTCCCCCCCCCCCCTTTTTGTCAATTTCAAAAAAGAGTTTATAGGGTGGACTTTTTTCTAAATCCCTCAAAGCACATTCTAAAAGAGCCTAAGAATTGACCACCCAAGGGTCCTGTCTCTAAAACTAGCGAATCAAAGAAACGGGAGTTTCTTTGATGAGAGGTTAAAGAGGACATCAAAAATAAGACGAAATCGTTTAATTTACTCCAATCGGTCTACTTCTTCTAAAATTACAGACGATCAAAAAGAAAATTCAGCAAAAAAAGGATAACCCCCCCCCCCCCCCCCCCTTGGACAATTTCGAAAAGAGTTGGTAGGGTGGAATTTTTCCTAAATCCTTCAACGAACATTCTAAAAGATCCTAAAAATTGACCACCAAAGGGATCTATTTCTTAAACTATTGAATCTACGGGAGTTTCTTTGATGATAGGTAAAAGAGGAAATCAAAAATAAAAAAAAACCTTTAAATTTACTTCAAATCGGTCCACTTTTTCTAACATTACTGACGGTCAAACTTGAAAATTCTGAAAAAAAGAATAACCCGCCCCAAAAAATGAGAGGTAAAAAAGAGAGAATACGAGAATACGGGAATACTTCGGTCAATTTCGAAAAAATAATGATTTTTTTGATAATAAACGTAATAAAAGCGAAATTAATCCCATAAGTAGAATTTTTCAAAATTCCAAAGCTGATTCTAAAAGCGACTACAAACCGACCACACCCACGGGACCCCAAACTACCCACGGGACTTTCTTTGATGGGAGTGAAAGGACATCAAGAATGACAAGAAACCGTTGAATTCACTTCAAGCGGTCCACTCGTCATAAAGTGTTCAGGAGGTCTAAACTGGGAATTGAAAAACAAAGGGATAACCTCACTCCCCCCCCCCCCTTTTGATCAAGTTTTTTTACCCCCCTTTTGATCAAAGTCGAAAAAAAGTTGGTAGGGCGGACTTTTTCCTAAATCCCTCGAAGCACATTCTAAAAGATCCTAAAAATTGACCACCAAAGGGAACTATCTCTCAAACTATTGAATCTATGGGAGTTTCTTTGATGGGTGCTTAAAGAGGGCATAAAAGGTGACAAGAATCCGTTAAATTTACACCAATCGGTCCACTTGATCTAAAATTACAGACGAAGTTGAAAATTCAGAGAAAAAAGGATAATCTCACCCCCCCTTTTTGGACAATTTCCAAAAAATTTTGGTAGATCTTTTTTGCTGTTTTTGAACAGAATGAGGCGATCAGAATGAGGCTATAAACGTAACACACATATTCATTGCGAAATCCCTCCAAAGCACATTCTAAAAGTGCCTAAAAATCGACCACCGAAGGGATCTATCTTTTGAACTAGTGAGCTTACGGGAGTTTCTTTGGTGAGAGGTTAAAGGGGACATCAAAAAGAATAAGAAACCGTTGACTTTACTCCAATCGGTATACTCTTTCTAAAATTACAGGAGGTCATATTTGAAAAATGAGAAAGAAAGAGGGAAAAGAGGATAAAAAGGACATAAAAAAAAGAAACCGTTAAATTTATTCCAATCGGTCCACTTTTTCTAAAAATACAGACGGTCAACGTTCAAAATTCATAAAAAAAGAAACCGCCCCTTTGGACAATTTCGAAAAAATGTGCCTAAAAATCGATCACCGAAAGGGTCTGTCTCTAGAACTAGGTATTGAACCTACTGGAGTTTCTTTGGTGGGAGGTGAAAGAGGACCTAAAAATGAACAAGAAACCGTTGACTTCACTCCAATCGATACACTCGTTCTGAAATTACAGGAGGTAAAATGTGGAAATTGAGAAAAAAAGCGGGAATACACCTTCGTGCCTAAAAATTGACCATCGAAAGGGTCTATCTCTCGAACTAGATATTGAACCTATGGGAGTTTCTTTGGTGAGAGGTGAAAGAGGACATCGAAGGGAACAAGAAACCGCTGACTTCACTCCAATCGGTACACTCGTTCTAGAGTTACAGGAAGTCAAATTTGGAAATTGAGAAAAAAGAGGGAATATCCCCATTTCAATCAATTTCGAAAAAATATTGATATTTTTTTTATTTGAATGAGACGATTTTAATCCTCTTTGAGCTACCAAACATAACAAGTGTGAAATTAGTCCCACATGAAGACTTTTTTTCCAAATTCCAAAGCACATTCTATACAAACCTAACACCCAATTATCTATCTCTTAAACTATTGAACCTGTGGAACTTTCTTTGATGGAATGTGAAAAAGGACGTCGAAAATGACAAGAAACCGTTGGATTCACTTCAAGCGATGCACTCGTTCTAAAGTGATCAGGCGGTCAAAGGTCAAAGCTGAAAATTTGAGAAATAAAGAGATAACTTCCCCCCTCCCCCCCCCTTCCCCCCCGATGGTCAATTTCTAAAAAAAGTTGGTAAAATGGACCTTTTCCTAAATCCCATCGCTCAAAGCACATTCTATCAGAGCTTACAAATTGACCTTCGAAGCGGTCTATCTCCCAAACTATTGAACCTACAGGAGTTTCTTTGAAGGGAGGTTAAAGAGGACATCAACAATAACAAGAAAGAAGAGAAAATAGTTGAATTTACTCCAATTAGTCCACTTGTTCTAAAATTACAGACGGTCAAAGTTGAAATATCAGAAAAAAAAGGATAACCCCCCCCCCTTAAAACAAATTCGAAAAAAAAGTTGGTAGGGTGGACTTTTTCCTAAATCCCTCAAAGCACATTCTAAAAGAACCTTAAAGTTGACCACCGAAGGGATCTATTTCTCAAAATATTGAATCTCCGGGAATTTCTTTGATGGGGGGGGTAAAGAGGGAATCAAAAAAACCATTTGTTCTAAAATTACAGACGGGTAAAGTTGAAAATTCAGAAAAAGAAGGATAACCCTTTCCCGCACTTTGGACCATTTTCCAAAAAATTATGGTAGTTCTTTCTTGCTGATTTTGGTTCCCCCTTTGGACAATTTCGAAAAAAAGTTGGTAGAAGGTTTTCCTAAGTCCCTCCAAAGCACATTCTAAAAGTGCCTAAAAATTGACCACCGAAAGGGGGTATCTCGAATTCGAACATAGGTATTGAACCAAAGGGAGTTTCTTTGGTGAGAGGTGAAAGAGGACATCAAAAAGAACAAGAAACCGTTGACTTCACTCCACTACGGTCAATTTAGAAAAAATATTGTTTTTTTTTATTTAAATGACACGATTTTAATCCTCTTTGAGCTAACAAATATAATAAGAGCGAAATTAGTGGAAAAAAGTGGACTTTTTTCCAAATTCTAAAGCAGATTCTATAAGCGACTACAAACCGACCACTGAAAGGTCTGTCTCTCAAATATATAAAAATGACATACCCGTTGGATTGACATCAAGCGGTCCACCATATTGTAAAGGAGTCTAAAAATCGACGACCGAATGGGTTTGTCTGTCAAACTATTCAACCTACAAAAGTTTCTTTAATGGGAGGTTAAAGAGGACCTCAAAAATAATAAGAAACCGTTAAATATACTCCAATCTTCCAATCCCACTTGTTCTAAAATTACCGCCGATCAAAGTTGCATTTTCAGAAAAAAAGGATAACCCCCACAATGGATCATTTTCCAAGAAATTATGGTAGTTCTTTCTTGATGATTTTGGTCAAAATGAGGCGATTTTATTCCCCTATGTACGTAACCAATATATAAATGGTTAAATTAGTTCCAAGGTTGGACTTTTTTCTAAATTCCTCCAAAGCACATTATAAAAGTGCTTAAAAATCGACCACCAAAGGGGTCTTTCTTTGAAACTAGTGCCCCTACGGGAGTTTCTTTGGTGGGAGGTGCAAGAGGACATCAAAAATAACAAGCAACCGTCAGAACCACTACAATCGGTTCATTCTTTTTAAATTGTAGACAGTGAATGTTGAAAACTCAGAAAAAGAGAGATAACTCTCCTCCCTTTGGTCAATTTCGAAAAAAATTTTGGTTGTCCCTTCTTGCTGATTTTGATAACATTTTTCTAAATCCCTTCAAAGCAAATTCTAAGGTACGGTATTTTGAATCCCGATCACGAACTTGATTAAGTAATCATCGGTCAAATGTTACAGTCATAATAATATGAGTTATAGATCATCAGTGTTCAAATATATTAATCGAAATTCAAACTACCGGATCTAAAAGTGCCTAAAAATCGACACTCTCGAACTAGTGAACGTACGGGAGTTTCTTTGTGTGTGGTGAAAGGGGACATCAAAAACCGTTAAATTCACTCCAACTGGTTTACTCGTTAAAAAATCACAGATGGTCAAATTTGAAAATGTGGAAAAAATGGTATTGATCCCACCATTTGATCAATTTCAAAAACATTTTGGTATTTTTTTTGTTGTTTTTGAT
This sequence comes from Taphrorychus bicolor, assembly GCA_951812265.1. Taxonomy (NCBI): domain Eukaryota; kingdom Metazoa; phylum Arthropoda; class Insecta; order Coleoptera; family Curculionidae; genus Taphrorychus; species Taphrorychus bicolor. The sequence continues at coordinate 32,125,347 of OX638298.1, read as the reverse complement.
CGGAATGAAGCGTTTTAAGTCTCCTTTAAATGTAACAAACAACACAACAGTGCAATTAGGACCTTTTTTCTAAACGAATTTAAAGCACATTCTAAAAGTATCTAAAAATCGGCCACCAAAGGGGTTTATCTTCCAAACTATTGAATCTACGGGACTTTCTTTGGTGGACAATGAAAGGAGATATCAATTTACTGTTTAAATTTACATTTTTTTAATTTGCATGAAGACTGTACTGAACATTAACATGAAGTTTGGTACAATGAGTTTTGTGTACCAAACGGTCGCAATCGAAAACGCTTTAAATACAAATAATTTATATTAGCTTAATAATGGATAAAAATAAGAATTAATAAAATCTCAAACATTTATTATTTATTCCTGTATTATTCCATGATTTATATTACAAGTGGATTATTTAAACTGGCATGTTTCTAAAGTATTCTTCTTTGAATTTTATAGGGACCTTCCAAGTAAATATATCTGGAATAATTTTATTTCTTAAAGAATATTTATAACAGAATATTTCCTGTAGAAAATTGTAAAGATATTTCTAGAATATTCACTGTTATCTGTGCAAACCAAAGACCGCCGGTTTATTATTTTACTAAGTTTTAATCTGTGGTGCTTTACTTTTTTTTAAATTTTAATAGTTTTTCCATCCTAACTTTCTGGTATCAGTGATATTTTGAGGTTTGTGAATTAATTGTTAGCGTAATAGTGCGTTAATTATGTATCATAATAAACGAAATGTGGGAAAAGAGATCATTCTGCTATGCTTTTTATCCATCACCCCAATCAGCCACTCCATAACCGCAACTAACTCCATGAAACAAACAATTTTTTATACTCAATAGCTGATGGCCTATACAACAAGTTTTTTTGTTTTTGAAATTGCTCCCAATCTAACATACCGCCTGGCAGGCATAAGAAATACATACCAAAATAAACAAGTTCTCAAATTGCGCATACCAAATGAATTCCACGGATTACCTTTAAGCATGTGCCCGCATCTTCAGGACGACTGGTAATCAGGACCAAAATGCCGTTAAAAAGCCAGAACTAAGGCCATTATTACGCATAAGACAACTATGACTAACATACCCTTAAGGATCAACTAGCTCCGACCTACGTCGGGACCAATTGCAGGCCCTAATCCAGTACATTTGCGTTACCAACATGTCTGTGATTGATCGTCGGGGGGTCGTTCCATAACGTACGTGAATTTTCATCCATATTTTAACGGAAAAATTAACATTAGCGTCCCATTTAGGAGTTACACTATGGGCTTCATTCATCCCTCTTTTTTTTTTGTACCAAATAAGCCGCGTTTGGCTTTGGAAGAGCGAAATAGATTGATTGGGGTTTCTGGTGTTTAGAAAGGGACGTGTGAGTGTTTAGCGTTCAGCTGCTGTGCTGCACGCTTCACGCTAATTTCGATCCAAATTCGGGTTTCTTTAGAAATTTGATTAGCACGGGTGTCACAGGGCCACCCTGTTCGTTCAACGTCAATGAAAAATGCCGTGGGATCACAATGGGTGGATTCGGAATGAGGAGCTGGGTGTTGATTGTTTACCAAAATTCGACAAACAATGGTAAGAATAATGGTTTCGCGCAGTCTGTCAGCAGCCGAAATTAGTGTTTTTAGGAACTAAGGCCCTAATTCAACTTATAGTCGTACTGGAATTCAGGTTCTTAATTTTTGCCCATGTATATGCCCTTATTTGTGTACTACTACCAAAAATTTGGGTAAACCCGGCTTTATTTAAAAGATGCTTATAATCGTACAAAAAACTATATACATCTGAACCCAATATTTTTCTGGGACATAAAAATGCAAATCGGTTCACGTATCTCACGTGTCGGCTTCGGAAATTAAAAAACGAAAACCATGGTGTGAACCAAAAAATCTTGACAGCTCCTAATCGTTCTTACGGATTGTGTTCCATCGTTTTAATAAATGGTGCCCATTTGTACCGAGATTGTTTTGAGGCCTAATATTAATTATCGAGATATTCGTGCTTCAAAAAGAATTATGAGCGGTTGTTGCTTTATGCAGGTATATGGGAGCAAATAACGCATACGTGCATAATGCGTAACATATTAGTGTAATACGTATATTGTATACATATTATAAATCAGCGGGTAGGAAATGAACGTTAAATTTGCATAATAAATATTCCGTCAAAATGCAGTTTTCTATGGACCACACTGGAGAATTTTAAAGGACAGTTTCTATTTGATTTTTTCTCTCAATTGAGATCTGATTCTCAATTTGCGTCAGTGTCGGCTATAGATCTTTACTAGATCTTCACGAGACCACCAGATAAGTCTCGGTCTTGAAGTACCTCTAGTAGCTTACCTACTCTACGCTACGAGAAGTCTCGAGACTACTAATCTCTGCAACAAAATCACCCATGATAATAGAGATTTCTGACTTTTTAGTGAGATGTAAGGCGGTTTGGAGTTGTTTGTGAAATGCTTCAACAACTTCGTCTGAGTGATCTTTTCGTTGGGGACCATATTACGAAAGGGCTTTATAATGAGTTCCTCTTTTGTAATGGTGTAACATCTGATTTTCATTTCTTTGCTGGTGCCAGTTCTGACCCACATAACTTGAAGCGATTTATTATTGATCAACAATTGAACTTGTTGACGATTGCAGTACTCGATGACCAAAATTAGCATTATTTTGGTCTTGTTCAGGGGTTTAAGTTAACTCAGAAAAGCTTGAAACCAGCAAATCGACGGTAACGACGTTTAAAGGGACAGGGTTTATTGTTTTCATATTTGTCAGCAATGCAGTGTTTTATGCTACTTGAACTAACCATTAACGCGTTAACTTGACCATTCCACAGCAATCAGCGGTTCCTCTTCCACTTGGATATGATTCTCATGAAGATGAACATATTAATACATTATAACATGATGAATATGAACATATCCATGGGGTCCAAGACGCTTTAGAAGGAGTTTAGCTATCAAGTTCTCGATGAAGAGCTTAGTTGAATGCAGAAATGACCGTTCCAAGAAAGTCGGATGACGTATTTAAAGTTTTTCACAGTTTGTACAGATCTTTTTGTAAATCCATTAGGTTATGGCATTCGTGGAGATGATAGAAACTGGGTCTCCTCAAATTCTCTACATAACTTGGATGAACTACATTTTTTTCCAATGTGGTTTTGCGAAGTTCTTACTGATCTCAGACTGAAGTTTTCTTGCATTTGGTCGAAAACAAAGAGGGATCTTTGTTGGTTTGGAGGCAACCGAAGCTCAAGGACTGCACTTCTGTTCGGTCTTTGTCCATTTTGACACAATAAAAGTCTTGCCAATTGTTTTTATGCGACGAGTTGCAGAATGCTGACGGTGACGCTGATCAAGGAGAAACTTTCTCAGTTCATCCGTATAATATCTTCCGGTAATAACTTGGTCGCTGTAAATGATGATGTTGTTGACCACACTCATGTCTTCAAAACGTGAAACACAAGGAGGCACATTAGAGCCTGCTTTTTCTAAGATATCTTTTGTACATAAATGGTGTAATTTTATTCTTCAGCTAAAGCCAGTAGAAATTGACATAAAACTACTTAAAACGTCCTAAAATGCATTTTTGGATATTATTGGTGTCTTTTTGGTGTAATTTTATGTTTTCAGCTAAAACCAGTAGAAATTGAGGAAAAACGACTCAAAACATCCCAAAATGCATCTTTCGAGTATTATCAGTTGTTTTTTGGTGTATTTTTATGTTTTCAGTTAAAACCAGTAGAAATTGACGTAAAACGACTTAAAAGTCCTAAAATGCATCTTTGGGTATTATCAGTTGTTTTTTTTGGTGTATTTTTATGTTTTCAGCTAGAACCAGTAGAAATCGACGATAAACGACTTAAAACGTCCCAAAATGCGTCTTTGAGTATTATCAGTTGTTTTTTTGGTGTATTTTTATGTTTTCAGCTAAAACCAGTAGAAATTGACGTAAAACGACTTAAAAGTCCTAAAATGTATCTTTGGGTATTATCAGTTGTTTTTTTGGTGTATTTTTATGTTTTGAGCTAAAACCAGTAGATATTGACGAAAAACGACTTAAAACATCCCAAAATGCGTCTTTGAGTATTATCAGTTGTTTTTTTGGTGTATTTTTATGTTTTCAGCTAAAACCAGTAGAAATCGACAAAAAATGACTTAAAACGTCCCAAAATGCGTCTTTGAATATTATCAGTTGTTTTTTGGTGTATTTTTATGTTTTCAGCTAAAACCAGTATAAGTTGACGAAAAACGACTTAAAACATCCCAAAATGCGTCCTTGAGTATTATTAGTTGTTTTTTTTGGTGTATTTTTATGTTTTCAGCTAAAACCGGTAGAAATTGACGTAAAACGACTTAAATGCATCCCAAAATGCGTCGTTGAGTATTATCAGTTTTTTTTGGTAGTAAAACCAATAGAAAGCTTCTAAAAACCAGTAGAAAATGACGAAAAACGAATTAAAGCATCCCAAAATGCATCTTTGTGTATTTTCATACAGATCATACAGACGTAACATGCTCATTGGTGCATATGTCTGTATCATGTTCACATTATATGGCCTGGAACTGAGCTGTAAAAACACTACTCTATCAGAAACCGGGATAGTGGTGTAGCTGGCACCTTAGGGGCCCTGTAGAAATCTGACTTAAGGGAGCCCTGGGCCTCTCGGAAAACTTTAAAACACATTTTTTTGTAACAAAACTCTATTTATTTAAACGTATTGCATTATAGTATACGGGTACTGCATGCAATACAGTCAAGCACTAAAACCAGGTACCGATAAGATGTAATTTTTCCCAAAATATTATAAATGATGATCCTCACGGTAATACATTGACGCCGTTTTGTCACATAAGCAATATTCACTTTCACTTTCAAAGGCACTGGTAACGTCATAACGTCTTACGTCAAATTATTAGAAAACAGTTGTTATTGTCTTTATTTTTATTATTTCTTATTTCCAATTCAGTCGAATATCGAACTTATATCTATCTCCTAGCTAGAGCGCTAGAGCTCCTATCCCTTAGCTGACCTAGCTCCAAAGTTTTTTAAAACTTGCATTTCTAACTTCCCACAAGAGGGCTGACGAAAACATTATATCGTGGGAACTTTAAGAGTTCCCGACTTCCGACCAAAAAACGGGACCATTTTTAAGGAAATATCGGCATTTGTTGACTCTGTTTATATTGTTACAGGATACGGGTTCGAATAATTTACCGTCAATTGACTACGCACTTTTATTTACTTTTAGCTATTACAATGCGATTAATCCCTCCAAATACAATTACTCTCTACTAACAATTCGCACTGTTCGCTTGTCCGCTTATTTCGCTTATTTACTTCACTGTATTCGATTCCATATCGCGCGGCTCGCTGGTTTATATACCCGGCCTGAACACACTCTCGTACTTTCGAGAACAGAGGCAACTGTTCCCGGATCTCGTTTACTCTAGATGGGTTTCCGGGGTCGCGGTCGGCGTGGCCGCTTCGGCCTAAATCTTTGTGGACCGACGGTTGGGCGTAACAATATTTTGGACGTCATTGCTCTTAGGTTAAGATTTTTAATTAATCAATGACCTAGGATATATGGATAGAACAAACAAATGCCAAAATTTTCATAAAAATGGTCCTATTTTTTGGCAGGAAGCTTGCCATTTTTAAGGTACCCGAGACTTAATTTCATCGTCACAGCACAAAAATCGTCTAATCACGATTTCCAATTATTCAATTTGCCGAAAATGGCGCCGTATTTCTTTGGTACCCACAGCTAAACAGAGGGGGGGCACAAGTGTAAATAGCATGGTCTCTGCAATGTAATATAATAGCTTGTTAAAATTAATCAACCAGATGTAATATACTAGCTCGTTTAAATTAATCAGCGAGTTGAAATATTACATCTGGAGAGACCCTCCTGTTTTACAATATTGGTTTACAGTGGGTACCTCAAAAATGGCGGCGACATACGCGCTTGAATTGACGTCACGACGTCTTACGTCACATCATTTGAAGTTGTGATTTTTATTTTTGATTTTTTATAATAATTTTTAGGTTTTGTGTTTATTAATTTGTATAATTCAATATATTGAAATAAGAAATATGTATTAAATCCTGTATAATTGATACAGCAAATAGAGCGGTTGCTACGTCCCTGAACCGGGACAAAAGATTTTACCGTTTTTTGCACTTGTACGTTTAATATGAGCGTCATTGTAGTGATTGACCTCGTCATTGCCACCATACTAGATATCATATTCGTCAATTTGACAATCTCCAGAATTTGGCCATCTCATTTCGCTGATCCCTAAAATTTCGATTTTCATTCTTTCCATCTCTTTGATGGCGTTGTAGATTTTACCAGATTGAAATATACTTTGTGCGTTCCAGGTAGCAATCTTCTTCATGCAAGATTCTTAGCAGTCACTTAAGACCTAGGGGCCTGTGCTTTTGGTTTTCCAGTCATGTTAGTGATTTTTCCTGTGTAGTGTAAAGAAGTGGTTTCCCGTTGCCTTCCTCATCGCAGCATTAAAACCGTTGAGACAGTCCTTGTTGCGCCTTCTCTCGCAGCGTCGAGAAGCGGTAATCACCAGAAAGATCCAGGGACAAGGGTCAATTAGGAAGAAGGATCAGTATTGTCACGACTTAATTACGTGGCGAAATAGTGAAATTGGTGTTGTTTCAGCTTAACTGACACTTTGATTTCCTGAGCAACACAGCGTTATATTTTCTACCTCTTACAGCTTAACAAATAATACACACTTTTCATAATTTTTAGAGATTCCCCCTCACAAGTCTTAGAGAGCAGAATCATTGGAATGTCGGCTTTGGTAGAAACATAGACGATTCACAGAATTTACTCTTTGGTGATATTTATTAAGGTTTTGGTACCAAATTGTGCCTTCATCAGAAGTACAAATTACAAAAAAAACAACAGAAAGAAACGAAATTAAAAATAAATATAGATAATAAGAAAGAAAATAAAGTAAAAAAGAGTGGAGAGATCAGTAGCAAGCACAAAAGCGCTTCTGTTGTATGACGATATTTTTACCAAAAAAAAAATCTGAAATATTGATAAATTTACCACCAAGTATCATGGCTTTTATGGTAAATTTGTCAAAATTTAAACGCTATCTAAAATATCATCATACAATTGACGCTTTTGTGCTTGGAATATCAGAAAATTACCTGATTATCACTGTGGAAATATAATACAAAATATTTTCCACTCTGTAGTGTTAAATACGATCGTAAATTCGTAAAAGCCAGTGAATCGACGTGGTCATATAAGTTCTTGCAATTATGATTCTTCTTGGGGCAATTTGAATTATGTCAACAATGATGGGGTTACAATCTAAGGTGATTTCCAGGCTTTGAAGCCGTAGTCCAGTGGAATTTCTTCTTAACGTTTCGTCTACAGCTGCTGCAGGCATTATCAAAGGCGATGAGGTAACGGACGAAGTGATCTCCCGCGCTTCCCAACGATGACTGATTCGATTGTGATGAGTTCAGTGGTATTTATCCCTAAGCCATCGCGCTTCAGTGGAGGAACTGTGGTTGCGCGGGGTTTCGGCGCTTGAAGTATTTCGTAGAACTGGCTTCCAGTTAACATAATTTTTTCTTTCCTGTTGAAATTGTTGTCGTGCTTAAAGATCTCAATGTCCTCTCTCGCTAGTCTTGGATAGAAACGCAGCGATTTGAAAAGGATGTTGTGACCTTCAGAGAAAGCGTGGTCTGCTACTGCTGACTTTTGTGTTTGTCCCAGCCTGCCACTCCTCTTGTGTTCTGTAATCCTCGAGTTGACACTGTGTTTTGTGGTGCCAATGTATACTGAGCGACAGCTGCATGGAAATAAGTAAACTTCGGCTGTCGATAGGGTACCTCTGCGGTCTTTGGCCGATCTCAAGCTCTGTTCTATTGTATGAGTGAGTTTAAAGACCGTTTTAACATTGTGCTTTTCCATCCAGGACACTTGTGGAACACATCATAGCAAATGTAGAGAGCGGAATCCGGCAGCTGTCAATTCAGATGGGGGGGACAGATAAAGATGGAGACGTCACGAATTTAACAACGCACAAAACCACTAAAAAGTAACCTCACCTTTGCAGAAAGGAAAACTTTGAAAGTCTTGAACGAAGACAAGGATATTCTCATTTTACCAGCAGATAAAAGAAAGGCAACAGTAGTAATGTCAACATCTCAACAACCGCCCGGATTCTGAGGGCTACCAACAATTTAATCAAGGACGTGGCATCGGATGAAATGACTAATCTTAAAAAATCAGAAGCCTTGCCACCAAGACTGAACGGTTTGCCAAAGATCCACAAACCGGATGTGCCACTGAGACCCATCGTGTGCGCCATAGGAAGTCCAACCTACGAAATCGCGAAACACCTCACAATACTGCAATCTAGAATAGGAAGTACTGATACTTTATAAAAGACTCCACTCATTTCGTCGAAAAACTGTATTCCTTGACTCTTTCTCCAGGACAAATTCTCGTTAGCTGCGATGTTGTTTCGCTCTTCACTATGGTCCCCTACATATTTGCAATGGAAGGAAGATTTCTACGAACAAACTGATGGTGTGCTATGGGCAGCCCCTTAGTCCAGTAAAAGCTAACTCTTTTATGGAAATTTTCGAGGCCAAGGCGATGGCAATGGCAAGTAAAGTGCTGCTTTCGATACATGAATGACACCTTTGTTATTTGGCGTCATAGCGAGGGCGAACTTCAAAACTTACACTGCAACTCTATCAACCCAAAAATTCAATTGACTATAAAGATAAAAAGGAAGGACGCCTACCGTTGTTTACAGCTTATGTTTTGGTATAAAGAAGCCCGAATGGGAAGCTTGCGCACACCGTTTATAGAAAACCAACACACATTGACCGATAACTGATCAAATCATCATCTCCGACAGAAAAGGAGAGCCATAAAAACTGTCTGTGAGAGGCAAGAGAATTTGTAAGCCTGATGTATTGGAACGGGAAATGAAGCATTTGGAAAGACCTTTTTGTTGGAACGGATACAATTCACTGAACTAGTTGAATCACCCCCCACTCCAGTTCCTACACTACAGCACGACGGCGGGGAAACAAATACCATGGAGCTAACCACAGTCAAATTAGTCAACATCGGGAAGCATGGGAGATCATTTCGCCCATTGTCTCAACGACTTTGTTAATGTCTGCCGCAGTTGTAGACTAAACGTCAGAAAGAAATGCCATTAGACAACGCCTTCAAAGTCGGAAAAATACTTTAGATTGTATATCACCGGCCGTAAAAGCCTTCCCAGTCTTATTAGACTTAGGGTAGCCCAGCACAGCTCCTTATATATCAAAAGAGCCCCTTGTTACGCGAATAGAGCAATAAGGGCTTTTAATATGCTGCCAAAAGGAAATAGTGATAAAGATAATCTCCCATCATCTTAAAAAAAATGTGAATCTTTACTAGCTGGATAAGTGCTACTATAAGTGTAACTATAGTTAAGCATTCTAAGCACCTGCTCGTAAACACCCATCTTCTTTCCCGCAGTATGCCTTCCATTCTCCCTCTTTTTCTCTTATTTCCTTTTTTCTGATGTTGCTATATGTTTTATAGTCCTAAAAGTATTGTAATTATTATTAAATGGTACAATCCCAGTTTTTGGTTCTTCAGTTAAAAGCAGCAAAAGTCCTTTAGAATAAATGGGGTTTTGATGATACACCAAATATTAACCACCAATAACAAATGAATCGAGTCCAATTGGCTGAAGTCACACCATCGGAAGCAGATGATCGTTGAGAAGAAGATTAAAGGCATAATCTCACATTTGTGGAGGAACTTCATCCACCCACTCACAGGTGGCAGCGCCGAAACTTTACCACTTTAATCCTTCATAACATCACACCGTCTTTCCCTTCGCCGAATTTGTCTTTAAATACAATTTGCAACTATGAACTCTCACCCCGATGTATAGCACATGGGTCTACCACGCCTTGGTGATGAGTCCAAAATAGACCCCGGGACAAAACGCAAAACGAGATGACAACAAAGCCTGTAATCTTGGAATAGCACCCTCCTGCACAACGGCTGCAGTTTGTTCAGTAGTACCAGTCGCAATGTTGGTTAAGACCCAGCAAGCCTCAAATTGCAAAGCTGGGTTGTGATTTTTGCTCAAAAACTCCACAAATCTTGGTACAACTTCCAAACGAATCTTGTGATCAATAGGTGGACTCCTTTCCCTGCTCAAGATCTTCCCGCAAACCTGAGTGGCTTTGAACTGGACATCTTCATCTTGATTCGTTTTGCCTTAAAAAAAAAACATAAAATGTTTTAAATGCTTCTTGAACCTTGAGACTACATCACATTATTATACATAATCTCCTCAGCACTCATGCTTACTGGGCTCATAGAGTTGCTCTCTTGAAGAGGGGAGCCAGGCTCCTCATCAACTACAGCAATATTTCTTCTTTTGAGAATTTGATCATCTTTCTTAGCTTTGCAAAGCTCAACTGCATGGTGAATTCTCCTGCGGCGCATTTCCTGAGCAAACATTTTCGAGGCTAAGACTATATTTATAAGAATTAAAAAAAATACCCTGAATCTTTCCCTTTGTTTTTGTAAGAAAGTACGGGGTGTTCGTTATAAACCTTCATCTAGCAGGCTATGAAAATTTGACAGAAGAGGATGACTTAATCAAAATAAATAGACTTTTGTTTCTCCATCCTTTTCTTTTGACATTTCACAGCCAGCTAGATGAACTTTTATAATGAACACCCCGTATACTATTCTCGTCTACTATCGTTAAAGCAATGTGATATTATAGACTACAAATACTTCGGTATTTGAAACACAAAGATATAAAACGCCGGGGCAAAACAACATAGATAAACTATAAATAACGACCTCAGGTCATCTTAGTTGTATTTCCCTGAACAACAAAAATATTTTCTGGGAATACGTTTCCCATCTATGTCATCATTTTTGACGCCATAACGGGTGATTCTCGACAAAAGCAACACGAAATCTTCTCGCACCCATCGCACGCAGCATTCAGCAAACTCTCTCTTTACTCACTGCACCGCGGAATTATCTTACACACTGGTATCATGGTATCACTTCCTGGTACCATTCTCGGCAACACTGGACATTCTCCATCACTTACCTCGCTCAAGCAACTGCAACACAACTTTGTCCCCTCAGTACGCAAAAAGAACCTCGTTTCTCTCCCATCATACGACCTCCGTTCTCGTTGGGAGGGGGTATTATGACGGAATTTCATCCAACGCCTTACAGGTGATAGCGCCAAGACTTCACCCACCGATTCACAGGTGGCAGCATTAGTCGCAATTCTTCATAACCTCACACCGCCTTTCATTCGCCGAATTTGTCTTTAAATACAAGTTCCAACTATGAACTCTCAACCCGATGTTTAAGACAAAGTTCTATCGCGCCTTAGTGACGAATCCAAAGTAGACCCCGGAAAGAAACGCCAACACCACATACATAGGCTATAAATAACGACTTCAGCAGCGCTATTCTGCTAAAAGACTATAACTTTGGCTAAAGTCGAAATTATGGTCCGATAGTTTTCTTCTTTGCTTGTTAGAATTCTGCTAGCAGAAATAGTTTCTAGGCTACTAATTCGAGGAGATACAAACCGAGGTTATAAAAATATAGTCGCCACAACTTGGCAACATTGTTATACTACGATACCAAAAAGAAATACCGCGAAAACTGACGTAAATAACTTCACATTTGCATATAAAGAAAACTAGTCAACAAAATAAAAAACAAGGAGTACAGATTCATAGATCTTATAGAATGCATGGCAAAATTCCAAAATTACAGAAATTCCGGCGTAGGCATATTGCATTTAGAAGGAACTAAGAAAGGCGGTGAAAGAAGTAATGGAGAGGATTCCTGACAATTTCAATTCCTTTTTGACTTTTCATCGCTTATATTGTTCGAGAAATTGGTCTTTAACCAAGCAGGGGTAGGTAAACCCCAAAAAATTACAGTTTATATTGAATTTTGTTTACTTTTTACAAGAGTCACTTCACCTATCTGGGGAGACACTGTAGGTACTTACCTATAATCACTTTCCTCTTCTTTGACACCCTTCTTCTTTTAAAAAAATACTTACTTTTTCACAACCTGCTTCCTAGGTACTTTGTGCTCAAATACTGTTATTTCTAAAACATTCTCGGGTAGTTCTGAATTTTATACTCCAATTTTTCAGTTTTTTTTATAACAGTAACGGCAGTGAGTGATTTTTTTCCAGCCTCCTCCATTGTAACAACATCTGCTTGTTTTTCTTCTTTTTTCTTTACAATTATTTTTAAATCTTTCTTAGGAGTATTTTCTCAATAATGGCGGTCTCTTGTATTTGCTTCGGGACCCTTCAGGAGCGCATTCTAATGTTTTAGGAATCTCCTCTTCAACTGTAACTATTGTTTGAAGCGTTTTACTTTTTTTCTTTATAGTAACAATAACCGTTTATTCGTCTTTGTCGTCTTTCTACTTTATTATTATTAGTTTTATGACAGCTTACTTAGTAAGTACTAATTTTTCTGTAACAATTACTGTCTATTTTATTTAATAGTTCTCCAACAGGAAGTTCCGGCGACATTAGCGTTTCTTTCTCTTCTAATAGAAAAACTAACAAATTATAACAATAAAATTTACTGTTTGGACTAATTTACCTTCCTTCTTTTCTTCTTCAATTGCAATACATATCCAATCTGATTTTCTTGCCGCCTTTTTCCTTATTTCAACCTTTCGTTTTCCTTTCTCATTGTTTTCTAATTTTTTATTTGTTCTTGTGTTATGTTCCTTGCAGCTTTTTGTCTTCATTTTTCTTCAACTTTACTTGGATTTATATTAATTTGTAATAAGAACATTTTGACTACAGTTAATGATGAAATATTATTGATGATTAAAGGTTTATAGATTTTGGCCAGAAATTAAACTTTAAAAAACGATTCAAAAATCAAATTTTTTTGAGGAAATATTGATTTGACAAAAAATTCTTTAAAAAGTTTTTTGTACTTCTAGTTACTTTTTTTGAACTTATTTTCTTATTATTCTCAGATTTTACCAATTTTCCTAACCTTTATATATATTTTTTTTAAGTTTTGCTTTTGTAGTTTTTAATTTTTCTTTGTTCTTATTGTTCTTTTACTGTTTATATTTCTCAACTTTTATTATTTATCATGTATTTTTAAAGTTTCTGTTTTTTTATATTTTTTTACTTCTCTTTGTTTTCATCCTTTTTGAGGTAATTTTAACGCAAACCTGGACTTTGTCAACAAGTGAGTAATTTGTAACGTAAGTTGATTTATATTGAGACAATTTTGGAATAAAACTGTGTGTTTTTATGATTAATGATTCCTGATTTTTCAATTTTCACATACGGTATAGAAAATATACCGAAATAGAAATTTTCATAGAGTCAAAAAGCAGTTTTTTTCTAAAAAAAGAATATAAACGATGGCCCGAAAAAAAAAACATTTTAGCACAATTTTCAAAAACTTTTAAACGATTTCGCATTAAAATTAAAAATATTTTAAGTTTATGTCTCTTTTGGGCGTACATTTTTCATAATTTCATATCTATTTCAAATTTTTTATTTTGATAGTTTTGTATTTACTATAGTTTCTGTTTTTTTATTTATTACCGTTTTTTATTGTTCATATTTTTTATTTGTTATTCTTTGTTTAATTCTGCAGATATCCCATCTGCTGGATGGCATGTCAAAAGAGGCCTAAGCCTATTTGATATAAACCTTGCCGTCTCCTTATCTGCTCTGAAAACCCTCCTAAACTCTAAACTGGACAAATCAAATGGGTTTGCCCTGTCTCTTAAATTTTTTTTTTCAATATTGAACTCTCGTACTCTTCGCCGTTCTATGTTCCTTATGTACAAAAGCGCAACAAAACCAGTATCGACCATTTCTTTTACCTCAATTTGCTTCTACTAAAGATTTAATTTATAGGCGGGTCAATTAGTTTATAGGCGGGTTGCCCATTGGTTACAAAAACTTGGAACTTCATTTTGGACTACACTGAATAGTAGAATATCACTTTGGGCGGGTTGCCCATTGGTTACAAAAACTTGGAACTTCATTTTGGACTACACTGAATAGTAGAATATCACTTTAAGCAAAATGACTACAAAGGGTAAATTAAGTCAACAACAAGGCTACATAATCCATATCTAGCCAGGCTACTATTTAGCAGCATAGCTCTGCAGGTCGTCCCAATGGTATTCCGCTGAATAACAAAAATCTTTTCTAGGAATACGTTTCCCATCTATGGCACGTCATTATTCGACGCCATACACTTAATATAAAAGAACTTAATTGAAACAAATTATTAGGATCAAACTCACATTTATCTCTTTAGAGTAGTCAACCTACTCCACTTGCAGTACGCATGATCTAGCAGTTACAGTGTCACTTTACCGGAAGTGGAAAGCAAACTAGATCACCTGAAGTAAAATAAAAAAAAAATAGTTTCTAAAGAAATATTTAAAAAATGTGAATCAGCATATATGAGGCTCGGGTAGCACTTGCCCCAAAAAAAGATGGCGGTATACCTACGTTTAATGGTACAGCTGAATGCTAAAACTTGTCTAAATCGATATCCAAGTGTTGTAGATTCTCTAATTGGCGAACTACAAATTTTCTACACTACTACACACTTCAGTATATAGAATTAACTGTGATCTTAGTTTCATTAATACCAATTAAACTAGATCAATGCAATTTAAATCTAAATGCTGTTTCGACAATAATACCATATATCCTATTTACGGGCCTCCCATAGCGACCTCCCAAGTACCAAAAATAGGTAGAGCTGGCACTTTGCTCGTCTAGAGCCCTTCTGTTTGACTCTTTGTCCGTTTTATGTCAGTGGCATTGTGAGACTTTGTCAACTACACCGTCGGGATTACCAGACCCATTGGGTCCGATGACAGGAAGACGTATGTCTTTTTTTATTAGGTTCGAATGACTGCTCCTTGTGAGATCGAGAATTTGCCTATCGATCATTCGATTGGACGTTTCAGAGTGCTACTGTTTCTTCCTTTTTCGCTCCTCGAATTCTTCAGGTGCAGGCAGGTGCTTAGAGGTCAGATATCAGAATAAATTTGTACTTTTGGAAATTATAAAGCACTAAACACGTTTATGACACTTTATTGTACAGTACTGGAAACGAACATAAAACCATTATAAACCGCCATAACACGATAATTTACTGTATTTTCGAATGCGAACGGCCGTTTCGGATTCGGGCATTGTTCATTCAGGAGTACGAAATTAGACCATTCACTTCACGGTTAAATTTCCAGTTTTCCTTCGATTTTACGATTCCGGGAGTTCTAGATTTACGGCGGTGATACCTTTCTAGAAATATGTCTTGTTTGCCACCTAAAAGGCGGTCGTAAAAACTGCACCACTTAAGGCTTTTACAGCCCGTTTTAATTGCCCATTTAGACTTCAGCAATAGAATTTAAATTTGTTTGAAATTCAAGTTATCATGGTATTTCAAAAGCGGAAGATAAACCGCCTTACTTTTCACACAATCTGCAAAATTTTTGGTTTACCTTGTATTGGTGTATTAAATGATTACGCGGCAAAAAGGTTCACATACTGGAGGTATTAGCAAGTCAATTGGCCATTGAATTTGTTCACGTTTGACGTGAGATGGTCAAGGATCATAGAATCTGTTTTGTTTTAGCCGACAACAGCTTACTAGAGAAGCTGCCTGAAGAATAAAAATTTTTGGTTTGCTTACTGTTAAACAAAAATAGAAAATTCCATTTCAGTATCTACCTATGTCCTAAGAATTTTTTTTCGAGTCACTTCCAACCATAATAAAATGCTTCAGTGTTACACAAAATACTTGAAATTATTCAAATTTTTTAATCAAACCACTCTTTTTCCCATTTTCAGTGTTACTACTCACCAAAAAAGGTCTTTAAACGATTGTGTCGAGGAAATTATCCAACATATTTAGTAACTCTTAAAGTATTTTGGAAATGCAAATTTGAAATTAGCGAACTCCAAGTCAACAGTCTCAAATTTATTTTCAAGTTCTTTGGCTACATGTTTCGCCTAAAAAGGCAACATCAGATCGCAACTAAAACACATGTTAAAATTGTTAAAAAGGATTGTGTGGGTTAAAAATGATTGTTAAAGAATAAAATACTTTTGACCGGTTTTTGAAATTCCCTCAAACTTTGGAGAATTCATAAATATGACAAAATGGTTAACTCTAGCCATAGAAGGCAAACAAGCGGGAGGATCTCCTTTCAGGAGTTGCACAGCCACAAATAAAAATTTGAGAAAAACAATGAGGAATCTTATACTACGGTGCACAATTTTAGCTGAGGGCCGTTGACACTTTTCTGAAGGGTCTTTTCGAGCTGACTAACCCCGAGAATATTGAAAAGAAAAGTAATTCTGAAAAGGATCTTGACTTGATAACCTGATAACACTGCCCATCTTATAAAAAAATTAAAAACATTACTGTGGAATCTTACCGTGCAAAGGTACTTGAGTGATCTGCGATAGCAAATGGAACTCTTTCTCTTTTCTGGAAATAGTTAATTTAGTGGTTCTAGAAGCGACACCAAATGTGGTGCTAAGACTCATCAACCACGCCAAGAGAAGCAATGCCCAGCTAATAATGGGCTGTGATGTGAACTACTTAACTTCCTAAGACAGGTGGACCTTCAAATTATCAACACAGGCAACACCCCAAATTTTGTAATTGTCAATAGACAAGAAGTTTTAGATCTCACGATCAGCACGAACATTATTTCAAACTGGACAATATCCCTGGAGCAATCTTGCTCCAATCACAAACATATGACCTTTAATCTAAAACCAGATATCAGACCTATGCTAACTTTTAAAGATACTAAAAGCACAAACTGGACTTCGTACCGAGAGTCTCTCCAGATACAACTGAATACGATCAACATCTCTTTTGACGGTCCTATTAACATAGAGCTAGCAGACGAGCGGCTGGCAAAAGCTGCTCTGCAGGCCTGCGAAGACAAATGTCCAACGAGAACAAAAAATGTCAAACATCCTGGTGGAATAACCGACTGGAAAGTCAGAAGAAAAACGTCTGACAACTCTTTAATAAAGCAAAACTAACCAGCGACTGGTACACTTACAGACAGGCCTGAACTAACTGCAACAAACAAACACACTGCACTGCAAAAGGAGAGTCATGGAGAAGGTTTGTGGCGGGGTTAAAGACCTGCCAACAGGAGCTCGAATCCGTAGGATTCTATCCAGGGAGCTCGTTCAGGAGCTTGGATTGATAAAACGGTCCGATGGAACCCACATCTCCACTGGTAGTGAAAGGTTAGAGATCCTGGCAAGCTGTCTGACAAATTTGGAGACTAACACAAGTTCCTTGGAATGATTTAAACGACCCAACAGGGCAGATTGGGAGCTCTCCAAAAAAGTGGTCAGACCAACCCTGCTAAAATCCCACGATTATGGCTGTTCAACCATACAAATCCCCCGGGCAGGATGGAGTGTTCCCGGCACTACTACAACAAGGCGTAGATCAACTCGCACCTCTATTAACAGAGCTGTTTAGAGCGAGCCTTGCATGGAGTTTTATTCCGAACTGCTGGTCCACGCTGAGGCTCCTCCATATACCAAAGATGGGATGTTGGGCAAACGATCGTAAATCGTTCCACGTTTAAATGCCGTCAGGAATGTAAATATGGTTCATGTTACTCCAGAGAAGGAAATGCTTACTTTTGAGTCTTTAGACAAGGTAATGGAACAGGAATCCACCAAGGTCCTTTCAGCAAGCAATTGACATACCCCGTTATCCCAGACGGTAAAATAGATAATAAGAAAGAAAAATTGCTTAGTGCAACTTCCTGCAATGAGTGGAGGAAATATTTTGAGACTAAAGATAATATAAAAAAAATAAAATTGAGGGAGGAATCAGAGAGAAGAAGGAATTGAGAGAACTAAGAAAAGTGGAAAATTCTGAAAAAAGTGTGAAAAATCATGTGAGCAAGCAAAAGAAGATGAGCGTCTCTGCACAAAGTCCTGTATTAGAAAAAAAAATTGATGAGTATAGAGGAAGAGTAAAACGTCCGAACACTCTTTAATAAAGCAAAAATAACCGGCGAGTGTGACACTTACAGACAAGCCGTAACTAACAACAAGCAGATCAGGGGTGCTAAAAGAGAGTCATGGAGAAGGTTCTGTGGCGGGATTGTAGATCTGCTAACAGGAACCCGAATTTCTAGGATTCTCTCCAGGGGGCCTGGGCCGATGAAACCTACACCTCCACTAGTTAAACGTTAGAGATACTCGCAAGCTATCATTTTTCGGCTAGCCGGCTGACAAATTTGGAGACCAACACAAGCCTCTTGGGACGATTTAAATGACCCAACAGGGCAGATTGGGAGGCTCTCCAAAAAAAGTGGTCAGACCAACCCTGCTAAAATCCCCGATTACGGGTTTTGAACCATACCAATCCCCCGGGGAGGATGGAATGTTCCCGGCACTATTACAACAGGGCCTGGATCAACTCGCACCTCTACTAACAAAGCTCTTCAGAGCGAATTTTGCATGGAACTTTATTCCAAACTGCTAGCTCAGGGTGAGAGTCGTCTACATACCAAATATGGGATGTAGGGGAAAAGATCCTAAATCGCTCAGGCCAATCAGTCTAACCTCGTTTCTGCTGATAAGCTTGGAAAAGCTTAATACGGAACAGTATGCATACCAGAGTAACAAATCAACAGAACCAGCACTCCACAACATGATGGAGAAATTCCAAGATACCGTGGATTTAAAGGGTGTCGCAATTGGTTCATAGACACCGAAGGGGCCTTTAAGAATACACCTACAGACTCCCTCCTCAGCGCTAGTAAAGCGAGAAAGATCGAACCAACAATAACCAACTGGATTCGAAACATGTTAGAATCCAGACTGATCACCACAGGGCGGAGTACTTTCAGCACTCCTGTGGTCCCTACTAGTAGGCGACCTTCTGGCTACTTTGGAACTATGAGGAGAACGAGCGGCTCTGTACTGTACGGGAGATTGGCTGGGAGTGTACGGGAGATCGTGCAACAGTGTTTCAGGCAGAGACACATGCCATTGAATTGTGTGCCCAACACCTATTAGAGGAGGGAGGTCACAGTATATATCAATAAAGATCTGTTCGGATAGTGGGGCAGCGCTTCTAGAGCTTATGTCCTTGCGCTGCAATTCCAAAACTATTTGGAACTGCCGCAGGACTCTGAACACACTATATCGTAGAAGAACGTCTACTTCACACTCATATGGATCACAGGCCATTGTGGTCACGTAAGCAATGAGAGGGCCAACTCTCTAGCTAGGAGGTCGGCGGGCTCTGCATTCATAGGCCCGGAGGCGGCACTGAGAATCCTATACTCTCTGATCAAGGCTGAACTCTAGAAATGGAGCAATGCCAAGTACCAGGACTGGTGGGAGAACCTACCCGGACTAAGACACTCCAAAAAATGTATCACGGGAACAGGGAGGGCAAAAGGCTAAACATTCCTCAGACTAAATAGGAGACAAATCAGAGTGGACACTGCACTGTACACAGGACATAGGCACCTAAGATTTCACACGCACGGAGACTCGGGCTGTCCGAAGAGATGGAGTGTCGGCTGTGCTTGGAGGACGACGGGACAGTTGAGCACGTCCTATGTTACTGCCCTGCTATTGCCAGATCGAGATACTCGCTGCTCTGAAACAAGATAATTGAACCTCAAGATGCAAACGCAGTGTCTCCCGAGAGACTCAACAGATCGTTGAGGGTCTGGGCATAACGTATGACAATTAGTGGAGAAAGCAGTGGCAAACCTTGCTGACAACACTTCGAGTGAACCACAATAGACCGTAGGTCGCGGTGGAGGACTGTGTAAGTCCACTCACATTGAATACAATGCAATGCAATAATTTATATACGGGGTGTTCATTATAAAACTTCATCTAGTTGGCTGTGAAATGTCAAAAGAAAAGGATGGTGAAAAAAAAGTCCATTTATTTTGATTATTGCATCTTTTTCTGTCAAAATTTCATAGCCTGCTAGATAAAGTTTTATAATGAACACTCCGTAGTTGCGACGTATAAAACGTACGTCGTTCTTGGACCTTGCCGTATATACGGGGGGTGTTTTTGGGGTATGGTCTTTCCTCGGAGGAAAGGAAAACCCCAAGAACACCCCCGTATATACAATAGTTTAGTAGCAAAACATTTAAAAAAAACTTGCATACCAAATTGTTTTCAACAACTTTCGTAACTGAATAACTCAAATTTGGAGTCTTTGGAGAAATTTTTTCGATAAATTGTAAGGTAGAAATGGGACAAAAATCGATTAAAAACGACAAACCCCGTTTAAAAATGCAAAATTTGACGTTTTTGTAGAAAATAAACTTAAGAACAAAATCAGGCCAATCTGATTAATATAATTGGTTAAATAACATTTTTGGACCAAAATAAGTAAAATTTGAATAAAAATCTCTGCAGAATGCGAATTTGATGCTTCCTAGACCAAGAGAGGGAATATTAGACCAAGACTAGGGAAAAGAACGGTGAAAAACTGTGCAAAAATCAAATTTTTGACAGTGTGTTTGTAGAAATTTAAAGAAAATCAGAGTTGAATATAGAGATAGAGAATATAGAGTTGGGATAGATTTGTCCCTAAATCCAAAAACAAAATTAGGGTCTCGGACCTACTTGTTCTAAAGAACATAAAGGGTTTTGTTTGGGCATAGTGAGTGGGAGAGAAGAGAAGTGATATATGGTGTTTTCCAAGGGTCCGTATCATGTTTTGCTAACAACGCCACAGTATTTTGGCACTTTTCGGACGGAAGTGGAATATATGAGACTTAATCGAACACTACAAAACAAAATGTATCACGTAAGCGAATATTGACTAGCTTTGAATGTATTGTAAAAAATTTACCCACTAACATAGATTTAATCAGAGCCAGATTCACAAACATTCTAACAAACTTCTTCAACTACCCGGTCAACAATAGTCCCTTAAACTTAATGTGTACTCGCACAAGACAGTTTTGAAAGATCACCAAGACATCATTGTGACCACAGCGGATAAGGGCAATTTAACGGTGTTGAAACCCAGGAACATGTACTTGCAGAGAGTATTAGCCATTCTAAAGGATGAATCTAGTTACACTATTCTTCCTTGTGATCCCACCAATACCTATCAAAACAAATGTAACAGATTGGTTTCAGGTCTCAAAGAGAGATGCCTAATTTCACGGCTCACCCAAGTTTTGTGGACTGCCTAATTTCCATATGCTCACACTCTCTTTGATGCCCATAATTTCGTTAACCAATGCCCCTAATAGCAAGCTAGCAGCTCTTCTTGCCTCAATTAATACAAATGCGGGCATTCCCTACTTCATCAACTAAAACAATCCGTACTTCATCAAGGACAGTTTTGAGTTCACTGGATTCACCTAGGACTTATGCCTCCCAGCGGGTTTCGTTCTGGTTAGTATGAATTAATAACCAATGCAATACACAAGTACTCGAAGCACTGAAAGAATTCACCACTTTCGAGGAATCGAATATTACAGAAATACTTTCATTGATTTAGAACACAACTTTCTGTTCTTTTAATGGACAATTCTACAAACAAATCATGGGCACCCCTATGGGAGCCTCACTGTCTCCAATCTTTGCCCAATATGTAATGGACGATTCACTCGATAATTGGTTGGAACACTTAAAATTTCCAGGTTCCATTTTTGAAGAAATACGTAGATGACATCATCACCGCTGTTCCTACTGATCAAATCAACCGCACACTAACAGTTTTTAATAGTTGCTGTGACGTATTTTGAAAAAGTTAAAAGTTAGCAAACCCACATACTCTGCGAACGGCAGCTTTGGGTAGGTGGAAAGATAGGTCGTGGTTCAAAATAAGATAAAAAGGGTTGAAGCTTAGTATAGTTAGATAAGCTAGACCTTTTAATTGGGCGCCACTCAATTTAAGTTACAGGTTATAGCTATAATATTAAAATTGAGAAAATTAACATAGAAATTATTGATGTTCATATTGTTCAGGTGATCAAACCAAAGTAAAACCAACAGGAATTATTAAAATTAGGCACATTTATTTACTATGGTGTTAGTTCTTACCTAAGGTTAGTGCAGCTACACTTGGTTTTTAAATCTACTCCTATCGGTTGAAATACTTGGCCAGTTTGTAGGGCTTTCGTGCTAGTTGAGGTAGAGGATCAGTGCATCATGTGTAACGGCTCCATTTTCGGCACACCTGCAAGATGAACGGAATACATTTGCAAGATCCAAAAAAAGGGTATTGTGTCTTATTACTGAAACATTGAACTACTCAAACATTGGATTACTCAGACATTGGACTACTCAAACAATGAACTACTCAGATATTGGACCCCAAAATATGAGTACTTTACAATAGCCACATGGCTAGGCTGTAGCCCTTTAGGGACAGGCTGACGTCCGATGTGCCCTGGACAGTGGTCAAGATGGAAAGGGGACTATCAAACGATTTTACCTTTACCACCTAGGCTCTGAATTGGCAAAAAAAACAGAAATTATAGTGTCAAAAGGGGGGAATAAAAAGGAGGAGAAAATGAACCGCGAAATATGAAAATCTTGCCATTGTTGCTAAATAAAAGATAAATTTAAGGAAAGTATTAGAAGAGCACATGAAGAAAATAAGGCAATCTAAGTAAAAATATTGGTGAAATTTGGCAGTGCTGTACAGAGAGCAAAATAATTAATCAACCCATTGACACATGTCAATGTCCAAAAGAAGTCAACTTTCAAACGATTTCTAACCATAGAACTCGAAGTAGAAGAATCGCATAGAAACGATAATCAAGGTGAACAAACATGGCGGCCAAGGTAGTCATATTTCTTTGGAAATAAAATGGTATTGTACAAGTTATTTATGAAGGAATGAAAGGGAAGCCAGTAGGTTTTCTTTGTGAAAAAGAAAACGCTACATTACAACCAACATATCCAACTTACAGCTGAGGAAAAAGCTAACATTTCAGTTCCTTTCCTTGACACACTGGTGACCAGACTGCAAAACAAAAATCAACTTGGTACTTGCATTAAAGAATAGAATTGAAAAAAATCTCTAATCATTCCTTCAGAGCCCAAAACCTAGAACATCTAAAGAACATCCTTATTAAAAACTCGTACCCTCTAAAATTAATAAGAAAATTTCTCTTCAACACCACACAAACAAACAAGCATTCATATAAATGACAGTTCAAAACGTGAGGAGACACATACTACATCTGAACATACAGTTAAATACTTTTCTTTTCCTTGCATCAAACAGATACATAGCAAAGTCAGTAAATTGCTCCGCAATGCACCAGACATAAGACTAGCACCAAGGAATCTTCTTAGTGTGGGATAACTCAACACGAAACTAAAGGACAAAGATGTGGCACTAAAAACATCAGAAGTAGTATACAGTATCCCATGTGGTAACTGCAGAGGGGTATACATTGGACAAAGCACCAATCTTCTTCAAAACAGAGTGGCCGCTAACAAAAGCGATTGCAAACTTTCCAAAACGTGTAGTGCACTCTACCAGCATGTACGCTATACAGGACACTTCATGAACTTTGACGAAGTACGTATCCTGGGCAAAGAACAGCAGTACGTACCAAAAGAGGTTATTCCTAGAAATGTGGGAAATAGCCGCACACACAAACTCAGTTAACAAGCGCACAGATATAGAAAATCTAAACAACATTTATTCGAATGTGCATACATAATACAAGCAACACAACCTCAGTACACATATTAACAACACCAACAACTCCCTAGATGTATCTTGGTTTTTCTCATGGTCCGTGGTCCTCAGCAGTGGTTAATTTTATGTCCTTGCTCTGGAGTGGCGTTTTGTTCACGGGGTTTTTGCTCGTTGCATTGTCTGCCTTGACGCTTGTTGTACCAAAGGGGTACTATGGTCCATTTCAAATAGATATGCATCTAGCAGGCTGAGAAATTGTCCTATTTCTTCCATGTAATGTGTCATTTATATGTAAATTTCTCAGCTTACTAGATGGATATCTATTTGAAAGGGACTTTAGAATTATTCGGACCATCTGTCACAGATGAATTTGATATAAAGAATTTCAGGGACACGCTTGACAGGCCTCTGTCAGCTGTCACGGTGACATGCGCTTCCCACCAAAACTGTGAAGTTGTCATGTAACTTAACCACAAAGAAACCAAAAAAAGTTTTCCACATATGGAGAGACAATTTTAAAAATTTGACCATGTAATCCTGTCTGTTTGGTTTTAAGAAATATGTATATACAGGGTGATTCACGTTACTCGACACGGAAGATTATGGCTAAACTTTTAGATTTTAAAAAAGTTTTGTATATGGAATGGATGGGGGTCTATTGGAAGTACATTTTAAAATTATTATCATTGAATACAGGTGGTCCCAAAAGTATAAAATTTATTAAAGTTTTATTTTTTTTTTATGAAATACCTAGTATATTAATGTATTTTCGGTATCTAAGGACAAAAGTAAAGATAGTTTTATTAAGGTTTATGGCATCTAAACCGTACCGTTCTTCAGATATTCGTGATTTTGTAAAAATGCAGCATCAAATTAAATGTTTAAAATCTCAACACTTGGTTTCTTTTCAACCACCAAAATTGGCTGGTGGGCTAATAGTACATTGGATTTTTTGCGGTGTGTATTAAATATTAACTACTGTGCACCAAATGTCAATAAATGAACACCACATTATTGCAAACTTCAAACAGTAATAACTAGTTTAATTTAAATTAGACACCCTGTATTTTATAGTATCATTAGGTGCAGAATTTAGTTTCCTATCAAAACTATTAAATGTTCCTTCCTATACCTTGGTCTTTGCGTTTTCTTGGAATTTTTTTTTTCTGAATTTGAGCTGACTTTGAACGAATTAAGTAATCTACTAAACCTGTTACAATATCTGATTTTGAGACACCCAAATTTATTATCATTAGTACTGGGTGTTCACTAGAAAACTTCATTTAGGAGGCTATAAAATTTTGACAGAAAAAGATGGCATAATGAAAGTAAATGTACTTATGTTTCTGCATCCTTTTCCTTTGACATTTCACAACCAACTAGACGAAGTTTTCTACTGAATACCCCGTATTTGTCAATAAAACAAACAAACATTATTTTACAAGAGTTCTTATAAAATTTAGCATCTCGATTACAAAAAAATTAAGTGCAATAATAGTGGCAATTTGAAATAATATAAATAACAAGTCAACATAAGAGTAAAACAAACAGTTATAAAATTTGTTCAAAATGACGACCGTCTGATTCTAAACACAAACGTATTCTGTTTTTAAATCCTTCACTCACATTGCGTAACCTGTAGGGAGTTATGCTTCTGAAGGCCTCTCTAATTCGTTATTTCATATTTTCTTTTGTGGTTGGTGGCGTATTATACACGATTCCTTTTACATATCCTCATAAAAAGAAATCGGGAGGCGTTGTGTCAGGGGACCTTGGTGGCCAATGTTGTGCTCCATTCCTTCCAATCCATCGATTTTGGAAACGAACATTTAAGAACTCCCGGACTTCACGATGATAATGAGCAGGTGCCCCATCCATTTGCAGCCACATGGTTGTTCATATATCATTGTCAAAAAATTTAGAAACGACATTCCGTTTAAATGATCGTCAAAAAAATCAGGTCCAATCACAAACCGTTCCATTATGCCCCTCCATACATTTACTGACCACCTATGTTGTTTATTAATAACTCTAAATTCATGGGGGTTAAAATCAGAATAATAATGAAAACGGTGTCGGTTAAAAGAACCATCGTTATGATAAGTACTTTTTCTAACACCCACATACAAAAGTCCACTGGTTGGCCAAAATCGTTATCGGAGAGTTCTTGATGTAGTTGTATCTTATAATCGTGATATTTATGTTTTTGAAAAATCCTTGATACGCTTGCTTGGCTAATATTTAAGTTTTGTGCAATTTCTCGTTGTCCGACATGGGGATTTTCAACTACAGAGCCAATAACGGCTAATTCAGTTTCTTGGTTTTCTGTAACTGGTCTCGTTTTGGCAGTCGTTTCATACTGAACACTACCAGTTGGCCTAAATTGAACCAACAGTCTTTCAAAAACGGCTCTATTCGGTCGAGTTCGGTTAGGAAACCTTTCAGCTTAAACCCTTGATGCTAAAAGACAATTTTGCAACCATTCTCCTATAATGAAGATTATATCGACTCGTTCTTCTGTGGTGTAAACCAGCATTTTGATTGCATAAAAAACTCCCTGTTAACCACCAATTATAACAGTAAAAAAATATTTAACTTTAAATTAATATGTGACAACTAGAAATGACAATAAATTTTGCTTTGTCAAAATCAGGTAACACCTGAACAGATCTGAACAGGTAATTTAGATTACTACATTCGTTTATGTCAACGCAAATTCAGAAAGAATCAATTTTCCAAGAAAATGCAACGACCAGGCTATAGGAATGTTTAATAGTTTTTGATAGGAAACTAAATTCTGCATCTAATTATACTATTAAATACAGGGTGTCTAATTTAAATTAAACGAGTTATTACTGTTTGAAGTTTGCAATAATTTAGTGTTAATTTTTTTACATCCGGTGCACAGCAGTTACTATTTAATACACAACGCAAAAAATCTAATGTACTATTAGCCCACCAGCAAATTTTGGTGGTTGAAAAGAAACCAAGTGCTGAGAGTTTAAACATTTAATTTGATGCTACATTTTCACAAAATCACGAATATCTGAAGAACGGTACGGTTTAGATGCCATAAACCTTAATAAAACTACCTTTACTTTTGTCCGTAGGTACCGAAAATACATTAATATACTAGGTGTTTCATTTAAAAAAATAAAACTTTAATCAATTTTATACTTTTGGGACCCCCTGTATACAATGATAATAATTTTAAAATGTTCTTCCAATAGACCCTCATCCATTCCATATACAAAACTTTTTTAAAATCTAAAAGTTTAGCCATAATCTTCCGTGTCGAATAACGTGAATCGCCCTGTAAAAAAAAATAAAATCTGTGGTCCCGCAGCAATGTGGAATTTTGAAACAATGTTTAACATCATTTACTGTAAAATATCCTAATATGGACCAAGACTAGATTGCCCCTTCCCGATAATGCAGAGCTATGACTTTCATCAGAAACAGTCTAGCACTAAGTCGAAGATAAAATAGTTTGTTTGTCTATTAATGTAGTTGCTCATCTTTCCTTCTTGATTGTAGCCCTGAAGATAGCAGCTAGGCAATAAAAAACTCTCGAAAGCTCGGTTAGCTGAAAAGTTTCTTTTCTTAACGCCCTGACCGATCACTTGACAAAACCCTTTCCTCTGTCTACAACAGTTACTTGGTAGGACATTATAGCTCGATTTTTTATTGATTGATATTTGATTTACTGGCTGGTGACTGGTGACAGTATTCAACTACACCAAACACCAAAATTTCGTCGTTTATTTTGACAACACAGAGAGAATCCCATGGTAAATAGAAAACAGTACTTATCCGTAAGACTGGGCATTTACCACCACTTAATTAACGTGTGCCATACAGCGGCATCTAATGGGCGCCTGCTCCACTTATAAGTAATGAAAGAACAGTGGTCTGAATATGGAAATTTTTACGGCTAAAAGTGTATTTTGTTACCTGAGCACTAATTTCTTTTTAACTATTATATTGACTACGATACTTATTATAATAAAAATTTCTACTGACAGTTATGGTTGTGCACCCCACTTTGACAGACCCCTTTACCGCAGCTCTCTGCGTTGTGCCATGGGTCCTTCTCAATTTGGATTTTTTTTTAGGAGTTTATTGACTTTATCGGGTTTATAGAATACATTTGAGCCGATTGAGGGTACTGAGATCAATGACTAATCAGGACTTTCTTCAAATCTGTGAGATAAAAGAAATAAAGTAAACTTCTACACCTTTGTAAAATTACGACATAAGGGCCTTAAGTTTGGAAAGTATGTTGAAGTTCTAATTACTTTTAATGCAGAATAGTCTTTATAAATACCTCAAATAAACGATCATTTCATAATAATAATTTCGAGGAAAAAGTTTTATTTTCTATATTATTGATTATTGATATTCATTTACAGCATCATTTCTTAAAAGAACCTCATGTTTAGTATTGATAGGGCTATTCATTTAACTAAAGGCAATGCTGTGATATACTTTCATGAGACAGTGCAATTACTTGTAATATACGTTCTAGGTGTAAACCCGAACGTTTTTCAACAAATTGACATTACTTCGGTAATAAAAAGACCCCACCGAGGTCGGTTTTCTCGCACGTCTGCGTGTCCATGGCGAATCCGCGAGCGAAAATAATCGACTATTCCAAACCCAGCTGAGGAACCTTACAGGTGTACCCACCTATAAAGTGTGCTCGAGTACCGACGAATACATTACAGTACCACTCATTTCCGAAGTTCGTGAAAATATCTCGCTTTCGCCTGCGAAGGCATGCGAAGCACTCCATAATGCGCCCATTATCAACGAGTTTACGATTTGTGACTCGTCACGGTTCAGTTTAAAATAAACGTATTATTAGGGATGTAAATAATAGCAGTATGGTCTAGGATTCAAATTTTAATAGTACCCGAGCTAATGGCGGACAAAGAAAACCGAGTAATTCCAATTTTCTACTCGGATTCTTCAGACTACACACCAGCCGAGAAAGTCTCGACGTAATTGTTCCAGCAAAGAGAGAAACCTTGATCACCTCGGACTCCGACTGATGTGCCCCTTTATTCTTCAAGATTTATAGGCCAAATAAACTCATCAACGTCAGCGAACAGGTTTACAGACACTATTAGTGTCAAATGATGGCCAATTCTGCTACTGAATTTTTCGAAATTGCTTTATAACCGTGTTCTGCTCTTTTTTCACAAAAATAAAGGCCAGTACCCGAGGTGGTTCCACGAAAACTGCTGCTATTTGGCTTTTTCGTGTTAACCTGAAAACTGTATGATGGGTAGGTTACGAATTGTCACGGTTGTGCGTAACTTTGGTGACACGCTGAGGCGAGATAAATTGATTTTTGGGTGTTGAGAATAAGATATAAGGAATGTTACGACAGTTATAAAATCATCAAAGTTTTGGTGCATAGGATGTGATTAGTTACTATGCCTCAAATTAGAAATATGCAACTAACCATGTTTTTTTTTTTAAATATCAACAAATTGTGTTTTTTTCTTGGAAAAATTTGTAATACAGCAAAACTCTTGCTGAGGTTATTTGTATTTAAATTTATGCAAAACTAAATCTAAAGATAGAATTTAATATAATGAACGAAAGATGATACTTGGTTAGTAATTATAATTAATATGTAGGTACATGGGTGGGTTGATCCTTTTCAGCAGAAAGACGTCCAATTATTTCTGATGAAAACCTAAATCAGATATAGAGAAAATCGATGCTTTAAAGTTTATGTCATCTCGATTTTTAAGGTTCTTTCTTTTTTTTAATACAATCTATAAAACAGTCTAAAATAAAAAAATCTTGGATGAGCCACTTCTTATTGAGCAACAAGAACAAAAAATTGAAAATGTACAACAACATCTACAGAGAAATAGGATAAATAGAAAGGCTTAACCTAACCTAAGCGTAAAAAATGTAACTGAACTAACTTAACCAGGAAAACTAGAACGGACTAACTTTTTTTTTATTTTATAGAAGATTAGAGAAATCTATTACCACACGTATCGGGTTGATGTCTCACAATGGTATCGACCGACTAAAACTTCTTCCATCTCTTCCCGGAACCACGGCGAGGCATTACTTCGGGGTGTCCGCCATCCAGAAGATGGAGGCCCTTGCGTCAATGAAAGTCCCTTTCAGATTCCCATTTGATACTGAAAAATTTGTGAGCGGCGTCATCCTTTGTTGCGCAATTCTCATCTTCGACATTTCCAACTCTCATCAGGTAAGACTGGAAGCATCCGTGCCCGGTTAAAAACTGCGATATAAAATTATCGCAGTCTCCTTTCTATCGCGTCAAAACAGGAATGAGGGTGCGCGTCCCACTTCCATCTTCACCCTTAACCATCTTTCTTGCAACGTCCTTACGGTCTTCTCTCTGGTTGCCTTATGCTCTTTTTTCGCTGCTTTATAGGTTTCACAGCGCTCTTGTATCACTAGGTCGATCGGCACCAGATCGGAAATTATTTCTAGAGTCGTCGCTCGATGCAGTTCTATAAGCCGAATTGATGCCCAGAGCAAGTCTTCTATTCACCTGTATCAGCATTCCTTGATACTTATTGTGTTTTAGAGCTTCCTTCCACACTGGAGTAGCATAGAAGATCGGTGACAGCCCTGCATTAGTCAGGAGTTTTCTACGTTGGCCACGAGGACCGTAAGATCTTGGCATCAATCGAGCCTAAAAGCTAGTAAGCTGAAGAGCTCTGTCGGAGATCATGACGATGTGATTTATCATATGTAGGTCTTTGTCAAAATAAACTCCCAAATACTTCACGGGCGACCTGCTAACGACTAGCATATCGTCCACGTTGATCCGCAGACTCCAGACTTTTCTCCTGCCCCCCTCCCCCCAGCAGGACAATTTCCGACTTTCTGCTGGCCACTATCAACTTCATATTTTTCAATTTGTGGATAGTCTCATTTACGGCATACGCGGTTTTTCCATCTAGTAAATATGTAAAAAAAAAATATAAAAAAGGACAAAAACCTTTTATATGCCACCCGCCATCTTCATCAATCAGTCGTCTAGCACTAGTAAAGAAATGCAAAATTTTAAGTTACTAAAATTTGATTTTATGATTCGTTTGAAACTTAAATTATATCATAAAAATACGAAAATCACGTAATGTGTGTTGTGACTGCAAAAGAAAAAATTGAGGCAATTTCCAAGTATGAGAAATGTATTTCCATAACTTCATTTTTCTATTTTTTTCTTGCAAAACTCGACCATCCAAGAATTTTTTTACTTAAATCGGCTAAACTTAAGACAATCTTTCGATGCTTGTAAAGTTTATGTCATCTCGATTTTCAAGGTTTTTTCTTTTTTCAATAGTAGCTTACGGTCTATAAAACAGATTGAAAGAAAAACATTCTTGGATGAGCCATTTTTCACTGAGAAACAAGAAAATAAAAATTGAAAATGTTTGACAAAATTGATGCGAATAAATTAATGCGACAAAATAAAAGAAAATTACATAACTGATATTAGGAAAATTTAAAGTATTAATTTAACACATAACGCTTACGAATATCACCAATGAAATTGCAGCAACGACTCGTGAGTTCTTATAATTCTCTAATTTTAACATAATGAGTAGAACTGAACTAACCTTACCTTACCTAACCTAAACGTAAGGAGTGTAACTGAACCAACCTAACCAGGAAAACTAGAACTGGACTAATCTGAACGTAAAAGGTGTAACTGAACTAACCTAACCAGACCTTACCTGAAGTAACAGAAAGTTACTACCTGTTCTAAAGATGAAGAAAAATTGTAATTATTATTCTTATAATTATATTATTCTATTATTCTATAGAAAGTTCTATATCTAGTAGCCATTCTATAGAGAAAATTCTATTTTCTATAGAAAGGTAACGTGTTCTAAAAATGAAGAAAAAAGCGGGCCCTTTAATCAGGAAAACTAGAACTGGACTAACTTGAACTAACCTAAGCTAGTCTAACATAAACGTAAAAGGTGTAACTGAACTAATCTAACCAGGAAAACTAGGACTGAACTAACCTAATCAGGGAAACAAGAACTGGACTAACCTGGACTAACCTGAACTAACCAGACTTTACCTTAAGTAACAGAAAGATAACCTGATCAAAAAATTAGGAATAAAGCGGGCCCTTAAGGGCCCGCTTTTTATATTTTTTCATTATTCTATAGAAAGTTCTATATCTAATAGTCATTCTATAGAAAAAAATCTATTTTTCTATTATTCTATAGAAAGTTAACCTGTTCTAAAAGTGAAGAAAAAAGCGGGCCCTTTCGGGCCCGCTTTTTATATTATTCTCTACGCCTAACATAAAGAGTAGAACTGAATTAACCTGAGCCAGCCTAACCTAAACGTAAATGGTGTAACTGAACTAACTTAATCAGGAAAACTAGAACTGGACTATCCTGAACCAACCTAAGCTAGTCTAACCTAAACGTAAAAGGTGTAACTGAACTAACCTAACCAGGAAAACTTAGGACTGATCTAATCTAATCAGGGAAACTAGAACTGGACTAACCTGAACTAACCAGACCTTACCTTAAGTAACAGAAAGTTAACCTGTTCTAAAAATGAAAAATAAAGCGGGCCCTTTCGGGCCCTTTATATTATTTCATTATTTTACAGAAAGTTCTATATCTAGTAGTCATTGTATAGAAAAAATTCTATTTTCTATTATTCTATAGAAAGTTAACCTGTTCTAAAAATTAAGAAAAAAGCGGGCCCTTTCGGGCCTGCTTTTTATATTATTCACTACCCCTAACATAAAGAGTAGAACTGAATTAACCTGAGCTAGCCTAACCTAAACGTAAATAGTGTAACTGAACTAACCTAATCAGGAAAACTAGAACTGGACTAACCTGAACTAACCAGACCTTACCTTAAGTAACAGAAAGTTAACCTGTTCTAAAAATGAAAAATAAAGCGGGCCCTTTCGGGCCCTTTATATTATTTCATTATTTTACAGGAAGTTCTATATCTAGTAGTCATTGTATAGAAAAAATTCTATTTTCTATTATTCTATAGAAAGTTAACCTGTTCTAAAAATTAAGAAAAAAGCGGGCCCTTTTGGGCCTGCTTTTTATATTATTCATTACCCCTAACATAAAGAGTAGAACTGAATTAACCTGAGCTAGCCTAACCTAAACGTAAATAGTGTAACTGAACTAACCTAATCAGGAAAACTAGAACTGGACTAACCTGAACTAACCTAAGCTACTCTAACCTAAACTTAAAAGGTGTAACTGAACTAGCCTAACCAGGAAAACTAGAACTGAACTAACCTAACCAGGGAAACTAGAACTGAACTAACCTGGACTAACCTGAACTAACCAGACCTTACCTGATGTAACAGAAAGTTAACCTGCTCAAAAAATTAGGAATAAAGCGGGCCCATTCGGGCTCGCTTTTTATATTATTTTATTATTCTATAGAAAGTTCTATATCTAGTAGTCATTCTATAGAAAAAACTCTATTTTCTGTTATTCTATAGAAAGTTAACCTGTTCAAAAAGAGAAAAAAAAAGCGGGCCCTTTCGGGCCCGCTTTTTATATTATTCTCTAGCCCTAACCTAGTAGAACTGAATTAACCTGAGCTACCCTAACCTAAACGTAAATAGTGTAACTGAACTAACCTAATCAGGAAAAGTAGAACTGGACTAACCTGAACTAACCTGAACCAACCTAAGCTAGTCTAACCTAAACGTAAAAGGTGTAACTGAACTAACCTAACCAGGAAAACTTAGGACTGATCTAGTCTAACTAGGGAAACTAGAACTGGACTAACCTGAACTAACCAGACCTTACCTTAAGTAACAGAAAGTTAACCTGTTCTGAAATGAAGAATGAAAATGAAAATGAAGAATAAAGCGGGCCCTTTCGGGCCTTTCACACTATTTCATTAAGTTCTATATCTAGTAGTCATTCTATAGAAAAAATTCTATGTTCTATTATTCTATAGAAAGTTAACCTGTTCTAAAAATGAAGAAATGAATGCGGGCCCTTTGGGGGCTGCTTTTTATATTATTCTATACCCCTAACATAAAGAGTAGAACTGAATTAACCTGAGCTAGCCTAACCTAAACGTAAATAGTGTGTGTAACTGAACTAACCCAATCAGGGAAACTAGAACTGGACTAACCTGAACTAACCAGACCTTACCTGAAGTAACCGAAAGTTAACTTGTTCTAAAAACGAAGAAAAAAGCAGGCTCTTTCGGGCCCGCTTTTTATCTTATTCTATAGAACTTATTATTATTCTATAGAACTGAACTAATCTGAGCTAGCCTAACCTTAACGCAAATAGTGTAACTGAACTAACCTAATCAGGAAAAGTAGAACTGGACTAACCTGAACTGACCAGACCTAACTTAAACTAACCGAAGTTAACCTGATCAAAAAAAAAATAAACTAAATTTTAAGTTGTAATAATCGAATATTTTCAAGAAAAGGACTTGACAATACTGTCTTTAAAAACGTCAAAAAACTTCATCTTTTATACGCTACCTGCCAACTTCATCAATCATTCGACTAGCAACTAGTACAATGCAAAAATTTGTAAGTTAAATAAAAATTTGAATTTATGAGACCGTTGAAACATAAATTATGTCATAAAAATTGAAAAACCATGAATTTTATAAATGTAATGTGTGTTGTGGCTACAAAAGAAGATTGAGGCAACTTCCAAGTATGAGTGATGTATTTCCGTACCTTCATTTTTCAATTTTTTTCTTACAAAACTCGACCATCCAAAAATTTTTTTACTTAAATCTGCTAATCTTAACATAAGCTTTCGAATGATATCAAAATTAAGGCAAAAATCGAGATGACGTTTTCTTT
This sequence comes from Taphrorychus bicolor, assembly GCA_951812265.1. NCBI lineage: Eukaryota > Metazoa > Arthropoda > Insecta > Coleoptera > Curculionidae > Taphrorychus > Taphrorychus bicolor. The sequence goes on along the minus strand of OX638298.1, from coordinate 32,090,692 downwards.
ACAATCACCCGATAACAAACTTCCTGAAAACCAAAAAGGAAAGAGACATATTAAATATATTATTTTCATTAATCTTAAGAACTTTTGTTAGAATTTCTTGGAATTAACTTTACTACTCGCACTTTTAAGTATGACAACACGTCAGACGCTGCTGACAGCCCATCACTTTACTTCTTTAAAAGTCAACTTTCCAGTAAAAGTTAATTAAGCTCGCCCCAACAAACATAAAAAATATCGCCCTTGGAGGTGCCCTAACAACGTCTTAATGCTAAACGAAATGTCGGATTACCACAGCCTTCAGAAAGGACTTTTGCAACAAACATTGTCGCACGATAATCTCATTCCGTGTCAGAAAGAGTTAAGGGACAGGATCAGCTTAGGCGGTAGCCACCCGCTGGGTTAATGTGTTGTTTTGTTTTGGTTTTTATTTCGAAAACCGTATAAGTCCTATTGTGGGGGTGAAGACGTTGAAATGGAGCCGTGTTTTTGTTGCCACGGAAGGGACGACAGCAGTGGAAGAAACCCCAGGGCTTTTAAGGATATCAATATTGGTAAATGTCCTATGATCTATCTCATTTAAATTTAGAAGACTGTAGTTGGTGGCGCAGGGTCATACACGACTATTAATTATCAAGAAGATAAGTCTGTTTACTACAAGAAAGTATCATTTGTATTTTAGAACCGTCACTTGTATTTCAGAATAATGATTTTGATTTTAGAAATCGTCAGTTGTATTTCAGAATAGTTACTCGTATTTCAGAAAACTACACTTGAATTTCAGAACAATCATCTAGATTTTAGAATATATCACTTGTATTTCAGAAGGCGTCACGTGTGGTTTAGAAGATATCACTTGAATTTCAAAAAATTGTTTTGGAAACAAAGTTTCTTATTTGTATTTGTGTGGAGTTCTTCAAAAAGGTAAGTACAGTGCAAAAGTGCAGAACTCAAAAACGACTTCAACTCAAAATATTTTCTAAAAAATTGGACTTTATTCGCGCAACTTAGCTCTTAATGCTGCCGTCTTAGTAAGGAAAAATGTACCAGTTGGATTAAATTTTATATTTGCCAAGGAGTAAATTGTTGTCATTGTTAAATTTTTTGTGTATATCAAGTATAATTTATACAATGTAAAAGAAGGAAACTCTGTTGAAGCTGCATAGCATGCTTTTTCAATCCAATTCTGAAGATAGTATGTAATTCATTCATTTTCTGAAATTTAAATGATGAATTCTGAAATACATCTGAACTTTTCTGAAATACAAATGAGTAACCTAAATTCCAACTGATGGTTTCTAAAATACATATGACGCTTCCAAATTTCAAATGATACTGTCTAAAATTTAACTGACTACTCTGAAATACAAGTGATGATTTCTGGAATACAACTGATATATCTGAAATCCAAGTGACGTTATCTAAAATACAAATGATACTTTTTTGTACGACCCTACTATTCTCGCATGTTTACCGTACCTGCTTTCGAAACAGTAAGGACAAGTTCCCAGTTGCTAAGGCTAACAAAACGGTAAGTGATTTACTTACTGTTCTAGAACAAAGTAAAATGTGGGGTAAATCCGATATTTTAAAGGCTTTTAAACGTCCTTCTTGCCATGCATTTTCAATATCTGATTTTTCCGATTCAGACATCTCGTCACACATGGATTGCAGTTTCAACCAGAACACACGAAATTAATAGTTTGTAATTCAGAAGTTGACGCAAATTGATTAATATTTTGACATCAATAAAGAGAAGGATCATTCATATCCTTAGCAACCAAATAATGGGCACACATATGGCCACGCGTCTGTGCTGGTTATGTCGATCTGAAAAATAATGTCGTGTATTTTTCAAAGATCCATCTTACTTAAAAAAATTATTATGATTACGCAAAACTGGTCGTACAAGAAATAGTATAAGCATCACAAACAGTAAAAGTTTTACCGGCCTCAGGGAAATTGGAGGCTTCGCTTTGCTCAGCCTCCAAACTTTGTCTTCAACCGCTAAAACTTCCCTACTGTTCTTGATACTTAATATACTATTTAAATTACATGTGAAACTGTTGTAGTAATAGTCTGGTTGCAAAGTTCCATACCGTTTGAAGGCAAAAGGAACCAATAAATTCATATTGGTGCATTTGTAAATTCTTGAATTTGTTCAGACAAGTTCAAACACTATCATGGTGGGTTTCTTTGTATCATCGTCACTTAAAATAAACACGTGAGAACCAGATGACCAACAAAGTGGCTCCTTCAACTCTCAAAGCAAGCAAGAACTCGTTTTGTACCAGCACTTGTCACTTTTGCAACCGTACATAATCATTGTAGGTGGTAAGAAGAATTTTCACTACGTGGTAAATAATCTCTACTGAATACTATCACATTTTAGAATAATAGTCATTTTATTGTTTGTAGAAAACGGTGCTTCATCAAGATTGAAATCTGGCACAAGGGCTGATGTGAGGTTGTGGCATATTTTAATTAAAATGTACAGTAAAAACTATGCTTCACACATAATTGCGAACGGCAGCTCAGTTTTTATTGGAAGCTAGGTCGAGATTCATATAAGCCTTGGACAAACTACACCATTTTCACATCTAGTTTAGAAAATATCATTTGTATTGTCCTTCTCTCTTGTCTTTCAGAATAGTCAGTTGAATTTAGATTAGTCATTTGTAATTCAGAAAAGTTCAGATGTATTTCAGAACTCGTCATTTAAATTTCAGAAAATTAAAGAATTACATACTATCTTCAGAATCGGATTGAAAAAGCATGCGATGCAGCTACAACACAGTTTCCTTTTTTTATATTGTATAAATTATACATGATATACACATAAAATTTAACAATAACAACAATTTATTCTTGGCAAATATAAAATTTAGTCCAACTAGTATATCTTCCATTACTAAGACGGCAGCATTAAGAGAAATGCTAAGTTGTGCGAATAAAGTCTAATTTTTTAGAAAATATATTGTGTTGAAGTGGTTTTTGAGTCTTCACTTTTGCACTGTACTTTCCTTTTTTGAAGAACTCCACACAAATGCAAAAAACAAACTCTGTTTCCAAAATAATTTTCTGATATTCAAGTCTTCTAAACTACAAGTGACGCCTTCTGAAATACAAGTGATATATTCTAAAATCTAAATGTATGTTTTGAAATTCAAGTGTAGTTTTCTGAAATACAAGTGACTATTCTGAAATACAACTGACGATTTCTAAAATCAAAATCACTATTCTGAAATACAAGTGATATATTCTGAAATCCAAGTGACAGTTCTAAAATACAAATGATACTTTCTAAACTACATGGGAAAATGGTGTAGAATTAGTAAAATTTGGCCGCCACTCAATTTTTAATTTAGGTATAATATTAAAATTGAGAAAATTATTATACGAAAAAAAGATGGTTTGATAGTTTGGTATGGCAAGGACACAAAATACAAAATTTAAAGGTTGTGTATTTCTTAACATAATGATCGAATATCTACAATCCCAAGAATAGGTCACCTGTACTGACTAACATTCCTCTCACTCATACTACTTTTATATTACCTAAGTACATATAAATGGTGGTTTCTCACCAAATTATAACTTTGGCCAGTTGTTATTAGACCTTGAAGTAGAAAAAGCAGATTGGAACGCAGAGATGGTCCAACAAACTCCTGTGCTGCCTCACATCCGAGATGTCCTGTGTGATGTCTTGCTTGGGAAAGAAGCTGTTTGGAAATCGTTGAGGTTGAAACTATTGCATGTGGCACATAGGTGGTGACTAGTGATCAACTAAGGCCATAGAGGTGGCAAAAAGGAGACTTGAAAACCATGAGATTGGTGATTGTGATTGTAATTAAAGATAAAAAGGGACCCCAGAATCGTAAAAATTGACTTAATAAACCATTGAAGGCACGTTAAGTAATAAAAGTTGGAGATCACACATGGAAAACGCTTGGATCACCGATACTACGCAATTGTCGAATTCACAACTCTAATGGATATAGAAAGTTTTTGAGATTTGATGAAAAATTTATTCAGTCTTTCTTCTTTTCTGGGAGAAGAGCTTCTGCTATAGATTCTTCGACAATTGAAAGTTCCTCCGAGATGTATGCTGATGAAATCACTTTTTAAATTGTAACTTCTTGTTTCTACACCACTCGATAGTGCGATATGCAAAAGGCAAAGATTTTCCGTTCATATTAGGATGCAACACAAATGCTTAACATAGTTTTTGGCAGCGCCGACACGAATGCGAGAGGTAATGTCCTACTGCACTACCTCGCATCGGAAAATCTAGAGACAGCCAACCGAAACGCAAAACCGACTCTCGTCGATCACATCCGACAGGAGATGATAGACTTGACTGTCGTCTCATAACCGATGGCCGAGAAAGTAAAAAAACTGGAGAGTATCTGAGGACATTTCGATGCCCGACCACAGGGTGATAAGATTTAAAATCGAGTCAGATTGGATAGATACACCGCCGAAAAGGAACCAGAGGACCACAGACTGGATAAAGTTCAATGAGCTTTAAGGTCAGGCTATGAGTTGCAGCGATCGGCGGAGGTCCACAGAGGAAATAGATAACGAAGTAGAAAGGCTCAACGAGAATCTTCCTTTGAAGAGTTGTGCCCACTTAAGAAGCCTGGGGCTCGTAGAGTTTCGTGGTGGAATAGTGCGCTGGAGGGTCTTAAGTTAGATGCCAAATGGGTCTTCCACCGAGCTGCCAAAAAGGGTGCGCAGGAGTGGGATGGATACAATGAAGCCTGCAGAGGAAAAAGAGTTACGGCAAAGCAAAAGAGCGAGCTGGCGGAAATTCTGCGAAAAGATAGACTCTCTTCTGCAATCGGCCAAGCTAGTCAAATTGCTGAGCTCAAGAAGAGCTAACCAACTAAGCTGGTTCGGATTAGCGCTCCGCAACCGTCGAGTTCTCTGGTAGATCACCGGAGGGAAATAGAGGTCGTGGCCGGCTGTCCACAAGGCAGCTGCTTAACACCTCTACTATGGTGACTCTTAATGGATGATCTTTTGGAGACAGAAAAGCTCGTGGGCAGCGTTTGTGATCGAATGCAAAGATCATGCAGAATAATAGAACAATGGTGTACAGAGAGGGGACTGACAGTATCCCGGCAAGAGAGAACTTGTGCTCTACACCAAAAGGAGGAAAACTTAATGATTCCGGTTACCCACGCTTTACGCGCTACCTCTGCTGCTGAAGCCTGAGACTAAGTACCTGGGGGTGATCATCGATAGAGGACTGACCTGCAAAAGTCTGGTAGGAAAGGCTTTCGATTCAATGAGGCAACAACACTGGTATGCGCAGGGCAGTGCGCAGAAGGTAGGTTCCTGCACTGGCTCTACAATGCGGTAATCAGACCGAGCATTAAGATGGATTTTTGAGGCCAGTGGAAGAAAACAGTCATGGGAAGCGGTCACATTTAGTTTCCCAGCCGCATTCAGCGGGACATCCTAATCGTCCTGCCGCAGGACGGGCGCCCTTGCCATCGGCTGTGACTAAAACAGCTATTTGAAATAAACATTGCAACAAGTGAAGAATTCAAAGAACAGCTGCCTCAGCAACCTTCTGAGAATAATCAGGTATGGCATACAGACGGATCAAGAATGGCTGATTCACAGCCGTCAAGAGTCGGAATGTACAAAGCAGACCATGAAGAGGGCGAGAGCTTTCCCTTGGAAAGCCACACGCCGATTTTTCAGGCGGAGATGTTTGCAATACTCGAAGTGGCCGCACGACCAGAAGTCAAACAAGGAACAGAACAGAACATGTTTATCTACTCCGACACCCAGGCGACCCTGCGAGTCATCTGCAGGAACAGGACGAGCTCGTTCGAGGCTTCAGGGATGCTCTAGAGCCACTGGCAGAAACAAAAAGGGTAACTCTGGGATGGGTTCCTAGACATAGGTGCATTGAGCGAAGCGAGCGCGCCGATCCGAATCGGCCAAGTATGGTTCCCAGACGTCCTTTACCGGACCGGGGCCATATCTAGGAGGTACGTCTCTCACACTCTAAATGAGTGAGCATGGGAGAGTACAAGGACAAACTGGACACAGTTAGGAATATGTAGACAGACCAAGAAAATCTACTCTAAACCGGCTAGATTCAAGGCCTCGTGGCTACTCGGGAGAAGTCGGCAGTGCCTGGGAGACCTTATAAAAATCCTCACTGACCACTACAGACTAAGCAGACACATGCACCTCCTAGAAATGGTGGACAGTCCACTTTGCACCCACTGTGGAGGAGAAGAGTCGTCATACCACTTTCTGGCAGGGTACTATAGGTGAGCGCGACTGCGCCACATGACACTGGGGGCCACCTTCCTCCGTCGAGAGGAGCTACCGACTCTGAACTGGGGCGCGATATTCTCCTTCATTAGAGAGACTGATCGAGGAGAGAATGAGGGCCCAGGCGGAGTAGGGATGAGTGTACCGGCGGACTGTGAAAAGAGACTTTAAGGCCTAATCGCAAGGCTTCGCCCCCCCCCCCCCCCCAATGTTTTATTTCATTAACTACTACTACTACTACACCACTCCGGGAATTTTTCTTTTCGGCAATGGCTTCATCAACATGCTCCGTTGGATGCAATTTCTACTTTTTTAAATTTAGTTTTTCAACTTCTTTACGTTTCAGAATTTTTCATTTTTTCCTCAATGATGACTTTCTTCTTATCAATCTCTTCTTTTCCTTTTTTATGTTGAACGGTAACTTTTACTTCAACCATTTTCTCAGATTTGGGGTGCTTTTTGCAATAAAACTCACTTCTCGAGACTCAGCTGGTTGTTATTTCTTTAGTCCGACTTTTACAGTTTTAATTTTTTTTTTACATTTAGTTCTACAACTTCCATATATTTCAGAACTTTCTATTTTTTTCTTCTTAATGATGACTTTCTCTTTATCAATCCCATATTTTTCTCTTTCTTTTGTATTGAACGGTAACTTTTCACGCCAACCATTTCCGCTTTCTCAGGTTTGCTGTGCTTTTTTCAATAAAACTCGCTTCTTCAGATTCCTCCTCTTGTGATTTCTTTAGTCCAACTTTTACAGTTTCGAGTGCTTCTTTTTCTGTTTTCTTTTTAAGTTTAGGTTTGGAAGCTTCCTGTACAGGTTCTTCCTCTTGTGGAGTTTTCTTTGGAAAATTCTCATCGTCTTCGGTAACTGCAGATTCCTTTAAAAACTCCTAGTTTAGTTTTTTTTTCATCATCTTCAGTAGAAATAATTTTTATTTCTTCCTTTGCTTCATCAATATTTTCTTTTCTTTTCTCAGACTTCTCTGACTGGGCCATATCACCGCCTTAACCACTTCACCGCCTTTTTTTTTCAGATTTCTTTACCGCATTAAGCTTGAATTCTTGAGGTCCATCGTCAGGTCTAGATGTCCTTGGAGCTTTGTTTGCTATTTTTTTTCGGTTTCTTTCTTCCGAAGCTTTCGTACACTTTTTTCAATGGTTATTTTCTTAGTTTCAGGGATCAGTTTTGTTTTTGTTTTTTCTTTTTTTTTAATGGTTTTATCTTGTCATATTTCTCAAGAATTGCTAATTCTAGCCTCCATTGAAAAACAACAAAAAATAGTGTGATAATTTGTTGAGACACCCTGTGCGATTCAAGTTAATTGAGAGTATTCCGACTTTATGCTTAGGTCTAGGAAGTACGGGTGGTTCATTATAAAACGTCATCTGGTTGGCTATGATTTTTTAATAGAAAGGAAGAGAGATATAAAGGCACGTGTCAACAATTCAAATCAAGTATTTGTCATTGGCTCTGCCCCATTACCTTTGAGTGCTTTAACCTTACTTATTACATTTTGTTCTCGCTTTTCAGCTTTTTGCTTTTTGTAGTGCTGCAGTTTTGCCAAGAATGTTTTTTGCTAAAATCTCAACTCCTTGTGGTTTCAAATTGCTCCTTCGGACTCTTCATGTTTTCATGGGGAAGCCAAATATTTTGATATTCTTTGACAATTGGAAGTTCTGCCAAAAGGTAAGTATGCTGATGAAAGCGTTCTTCGGTTGTAACTTCCTAAATTGGAACTTTTTTTTACCACATCGGAAATACATCTTCGGCAGTGACCTCATCTGCAGCCTCCGTTTGACGCGGTTTTTTCTTTCCTATATTTAACGTCTTCCTGCAGTGTAATTTTCCATTTTTCTCGATGACTTTTTCCTTAACAACCTCCACTTTTTTTCTTTTTTGGTTTGAACGGAAACCTTTCCTTCAACCATTTCTGCTTTCTCAGCCTTTGGGTGCTTTTTCAATAAAACTCACTTCTTTCGGAAGTCTATTTTTCAGTTTTCTCTAAAGCTTAAATTTGAAAACTGCCTGTACAAGTTTTTTTTTCTTGTGGAGTTTTCTTTGGAATATTCTATTTCATCCTTTTCGTTCCTTCTTTTTTTTTCACCATCGATAGTAGGAACGACTACTATTTGTCTTCTTATTTTAAAAATATTTCTTTTGTTTTCTCAGGCTTTACTGGCTGGGCGATCTTAACCACATCCCCATCTTCCTATCTCTAAAATTTCTTTGCCGGTTTAGGCTTGAATTACTCAGGTTCTTCGCCTGGATTTCCTTGGAATTTTGCTTGTAATTTCTTTTTCGGTCTCTTCCTCCCGAAGCTTTAGTACTTTTTTTTCAATGGTTATTTTCTACGGTTTCAGTGGTTATTCTCTAAGTTTTAAGTGTCGGGTTTGTTGTTTTTTTTTCTGGTTATTTTTCTATTTTTAATGGTTTTATCCATGGGCGTAGCCAGGACTTTCGCTAGGGGGGGGGGGGGCAAAAACAAGACAACGCAATAAAAAAATAAATTGTTTTATTTCGATCTCAAATTTTGGATTTCATTGGATCTCAAAAATTACTCACGAAGCTTGCGTAAGGGCCATTATAATGTTGTGTGAAGTAGAAATAATTAGTTACTAAATTGTTCCACGCACATAACTATCTTGACGTGCACTGATTTGCACGAAACTTAAAATGTACTTTTTTAGATTTTAAGTATTTCAATTTTTGCTTTTTTTTTTCTTTTTTATTAAGTTTTTTCCTTGCCCAGGGGGAGGGGGGGGGGCAAGAGCCCCACCCTGCCCCACCCTGCCCCACCGTGGCTACGCCCATGGTTTTATCATGATGGTTCTAATATCCTCTCGGGCTATTCATGGGAAGTCAAATACTTCGAAATCTGGACCCTTAACGGCGGCCTTCGGTTTCTTTTCAAATCTGTTTCTTTATTTGTATAATTGACTTATTTTAATAGTTTATATCTGAATTTCCTCCTCTTCCTTTTCTGGATGTTTCTTCAAAACAACCATATCAACCTTCTCTTTCTTCTTTGGTTCTCTTTTCTTCTTCATAATCTTGACTGTAGCGCGTTCATCAGTTTTTTTTCGGGCTTTTCTTTAGGTTTACTCTTATATCTGAACGCCTCATTGATTTCTTTCGGCTTTTTATTCTTGAGTTCTTCAACATCAATTTCGAGGTTCTCAAGTTCTGCTAAACCTTTCTCGACATACCACTTGTATAACTCAAAGTGAACCGTCGATAAGAGTCTTCTATTGAGGCGTTGCATAAAATCTTTAAATCAAAGTTGGAGAGAAAAGGCGGTGTGATGTTATGAAGGATTTCGACTAATGCTGCCACCTGTGAGTCGGTGGATGAATTTCCGCCACAATAGTCCCCTGCCAGTGACAACGAATAGGGAAGTTGTATGATGGGAGAGAAGCGAGGCTCTTTTTGCGAACTGAGAGGACAAAGTTGTTTTGCTGTTGCTTGAGCGAGGTGAGTGGCAGAGGATGTGTCAGTGTTGCCGAGAATGGTGCCAGAGAGTGATGTGCGTGAGATTATTCCGCGTCGCAGTGAGTGAAGAGAGAATTTTGCTGGATGGTGCGTGCGCTGGGTGCGAGAGAAATGCTGCTCTGGATGCCTTTTGTTGAGGGCCACCAATTATTGAGTTGTAAATGATGAACTATGTTTGTATGGTAAATGTATTTCCAGAAAAGATTTTTGTAAATCAGGGAAACACCACTGGGACGACCTGAGATCGTTATAGTCTATGTATGTCGTGTTAGCGTTTCGTCCCAGAGTCTACCTTGGAGTCGTCAGTAAGGCGTGGTAGACCTCTGCGTTATACGCCGGGGTGAGAATTCATAGTTGGAACTTGTATTTGAAGGCAAATTCGGCGCAGAAAAGGCGGTGTGATGTTATGAAGGATTTCGACTAATGCTGCCACCTGTGAGTCGGTGGATGAAGTTTCGGCTCTGCCACCTGTGAGTGGGTAAAAGAAGTACTTTTATTTTAATATTAGTTGGCAACTTTAAACCGTAAAACATGATAGAATTTAAATAGAGGTCAATTTATCTTCCAAATATCGATTATTGTTGTTATGCCACCTAATACTGAAATACGATGTCAATTTTCCGCTTCAGAGATCCCTATCCCAGTTTTAAATCTACACTATATTGTTACACTAAAGAAGAGTTCGAATGAACGTCGAAACATTGGCCGTTTTGCAAGTTTAAAGTGCAAGAAAGTTGCTTTGTTTGTCCTAAGCTATCTATATAAAGAGGACGCAAATATTAATTTTTTATACGTATTTGAATTGCTTCTGAGTCTTGATCAGACAAAAGGTCGTTATCAAAAATATTAATTAAACAAATATCAAACATCTTCAGTAAGTTCTACAGAGTAATTTCTTGTTTTAATAGTATTAGTCGAAATTACTTCAAACGTACTATTGCTCATGTTCTTCAAAATTTTCTTTTGTAGAACGTCAATGACCAATTGAAGTTTAAACCGCACTTGAACTGCCGGTATCGGTTAATCATCAGTTTTCTAGTCTATGCCAGGTTATAGAGCGTAAATTTTGTTTTATATGAAGTGGAAACATCAGTTTGGGTTTTCCGATGCTCAAATTTATTTAAATAAAATTAGAGTAAAGCCCTCTATACCTGTAGTTTCCATAACTAGGAACAAAACAAACTTCGAACGTCATTTCGAGCATCCATAGAAAACCAAATTGGCCACATTTCGTTAGGCCCGTACGCCATATTTACTGTGAATCACATTTGAACACAATAAGAACCCATAGGGGTGTTATTACCAATCGACGTATTAACGACTATAGTTTGAATTCCTTATTGGTTCAAGCACAAAAGAGTTTTTGTCGGATTTAGAGGGGTGACACATTTCAAACGCGCTTTGTTAGATGAAATATGACTCTGAGATTGCGTCTCGTTTTATACTAAGAGTTGCTCTCCCGGATTGGGGTAGGATGCGGCGTGGAATATGGGGCAATGAAAAGTCGGGAGGGATGTTTTCCAAGGGCGCAGACGATGGCCGTTATTAAAAAAACTTATTGGGCCTTAAAACTAATTAAGAACGTAAAAGTTTCCCAGTAAAGAGGTCGCAAAAGTGCATCCGAAAAATAAAACCTTGCGCATTTACGGCTGTTTTTGCACCGGTGCAATCATTTTTGAAATCGATCCGTGATTGTGCAGTCTTCACGCGGATCAAGCGCGCCTTTGCCCGTGCCGACAACACGAATGTTAATCGCCTCCATTGTTTCTGAGATTTTTATAGTTTTCGGAATTCTCCGCAGTTTTATGTTATAATAATAAGGATAAACCGCGATGTTTTGGCTTGTTTTATGGGCTTTTGTAATTGTTGTTTGAATAATGCCCGTTCGGTTAGAGGTGAACCTTTCCCGAATGTTTATTAGCTAGCACACGGACTGATGCATGCATGAAATCGTATGTCAAAAAAATAGAGGAACAATGGCCAGTGTTATATTATGGGATTTACTCTAAGCTTTACCTGAGGAAATAAAATTAGGTCAATATCTGCTCAAGTTTGGCTGAGTTTTATATTGGGGAAAAAGAAATTAAATTTTACTTAATTCAGATATACCTACTTAAGGTAATCATATTAAAATCTGGTAATTGAAATAAGCTTCATAGGAGGAATCATTAAAAAGAACGAAGAGGACGCTGCATGATTTTAAATTTTATGCCCTGACTAACATTTTTTCCCTTCCAGACAACAAATATTTAGATGGAAGTTATCTTTATAGTTATAAAAAGTGATTTAACAATCAACATTCCAAATGTTAATTTAAAATGAAAATTGAACAAATTTCAATACATGAACATATGTTGGCAGCAAGTTGAAACTTAACCCCCTGTATGTCAATAATAAAACACCATTATTTGGAAGATTACCTTGCTCCTTATTTGAAAATAAAAAGAAGAAAAACACAAGGATACTTTGCTTATTGACTGTCTTTAGACATTCGCCGTCGGTAATGATGCGATATTATCCTGTCTTCAGGAGCGATCTTAAACTAGGGGTCGCCCTTGTGCGAATCGATTTCGGCCGCCCCCAAATGTGAAAAATAGCTACCATGTCTACAAGGAAAAAAACGTTTATACAGAACGAACAAATATAAGAAAAGAAAATCATAAATAAGTGAAAATAATAGGAAACTGAACAACAAAATAAACAATACTTGAAATTATGCACTTGCCTTTCTCGCTTTGACAGCCGCTAACTTGATATTAGTACGGGGTGTTCATTAGAAAACTTCATCTAGCCACTTATGAAATGCAGTATTTGTTATTTTGAAGCACGTCGTGAATTTCTTCGTTCTTTGTTTGTCCGTCAAACTTTCAAATTTAGCTGCGATCACATTTTGCGAACGTTTTACTGGTTACATACTCTTACGCGCTCCGACAGTGTTTCCATCCTTTTTTTTTCTCAATAAGAATCTAAGGACGGAAATACTCAAATAAATTTAACAAAATAATTATAAATGGCAATTGACATTGACATTCCACTACAGAATATTGATAAATAAATAAGTCGGCCTTAATTTGTTTGATTTTTTAATTATTTGAATATTTTTAATATTCTAGATTTTATAGGTTTCAAAATCTACTTGAGGGATTCCCGAGCTAACGTTTTCTATACAGAACTTAGAGAGATACCCCACTCTTTGTGCCAAATTATGTGTTCGTAGACGGCGATAGTGGACATTGGGAGGTGAGATTTACCAATGAATCCTGAGGCATATTCCAGAAATCCATGAACATATCAGTATTGACTTGAGATTACGAGCTGAATTTGTTTAGGTTAGTTGGTTAGTAAATGTTGTAGACAGATATTAAGTTTACAATGATAAATAATTAATAGTGTTAGATGGATAATCTTGGTCAATGATCAGATCTGTAGTTTAAACGGTTGGTGTTCACCATATTTCAAATCAATAATTTACAAATTGGTTGGTTAAAATTTGTTTATTCAAAAGCGAAAGTGCTCAATTTCTATGATCATAAAAGTTCTTCTCGAAAATTGCATTCCAGATTGGGTTGATTATTTATTACTATAAGCTTATTTTCAACCAACTCGATTGGCTGTCCTGTTATCAGTCATCAATCTGATCCAGGTTTACCCTTTCCAAAAAGTTCCACTGTGTCTATACTAATAGGAATATGAATGATCAAATTTGACTTATACACTGTGTTACCATAGGACTTTTCGGAAATATTAATCCTGGATCAGACTGATCCTTACAGGTGATTTTCAGGAAACCAAATTGATGACAGTTTGAATCTGATTTCCTCTTAATATGATAGGTAGAAAATCAGCTGATAATTATCAACCTGTTCCGAATTGCAGTTTTCGAAAAGATCTTGTGCGTCCTAATGATATATGGAAAGTTGACATATAAGTTCAATGGTATATCTGTTTAATGTGTTCGATAAAACTTATATAAATAAAGCTAATCATAATTTATTAATTTATTTTGATTTTTTTCTTGAATTTTGGGAAGTCATGATTCTATTCACTTATCAACTGTTTAATAATAAATTGATCTTAGTTATTAAACATGTTTTATATATCAAAGTAAGTTGAATAAATACTTGGTGTATATAACTGACAATTCAAATTAAAAAAAAATAAATGAAATTAAGGAAGAATTTTGTGTAAAATACTTTCTCCACGTCCTAGCAAAATCTAGTAGCTTATAGAGGTACCCAGTTGGTAATACTTAAAGTGTCCTAATGATCTACCGCATTCGAACAAAATTAGATCAATCAGTCGGCGAGCTGTGATTCCTGCTCAAACTTCATATTTTTCAGGGTGTAGTCCTTATTTAATGATTTGATGGGAGTTTTCACTACTCCAAGTTTTCATGTTTTCCGAGTTGACATAACTACTTAACTGAAACAATGCCTCATCACTAAATATGGATTTTTGGAAAATGTTCTGGCTATTATCCCTATCAATATACCAATTGCAAAATTGCAGTCTTTGGGGAAAGTCAACTTCATGTAATTCTTGCACTACTGTGAAGCGATATGGGTATACATTTGTTGCTTGTGCAAAATTGCGTGGGTGGCACCTACAGAAAGGCCTATTTGATGGTGTAACTGTCGTATTGAAGTATCAGGTGCATTTTGCATTATTGTTTGTGCCTGTGCAACCACTTCATTGGTACATTTCTTGTGATCCACTGCCTGGTCGTCTTTTCGGTCTTCTAACCTGTTTCTGTAAATAATTCTAGAACATGCTCCAAAGTTTTCTTGAACTGCATATCTTCTTCTCCTTCTTCTTCTTCTTCTTGTACTTTATTCTCAGTGGACGTTGGCGATTACTATGGCCCATCTGATTTTATTTGCTGCAACCCGAAACTGGTCCATAGAAGTCATTCCTGTTCATTGCCTCAGATATCGCAGCCATGATACTCGTCGTCTTTTGGAAAGTAGGCTATATTTCTGGATGTCCGAAGTATGAAAGTTTGCGTTCCTTGATTACGTTTAAAACCTCTTTCTGTTTTCTCATACTCTGTATGACGGTTTCGTTGATAAATCCATGATATTCTAAGCATGCATCTATACATTTACTTGCAGCCTCAGTCAGAGTCCAAGCCTCCACTCCATATGTTAGTGTTGAGAAAACGTAGCACCTAAGAACCTCTGACTCTGAGATGCAAGCCTATATTTAAATTGCACAGCACGCTTCTCATGAGATTAAAAGGTGCTCCACTCTTTTCAATTCGGATCTTCCTCTTCTTCTTCTTCTTCTCTTCAAACTCCACAGAGATCGCATTCTCCACCCGAACACGAGCCCTTTGTTTCCAGTAAAGGTTAGATATAATGCGAATGTCCCCGTCACCCAGGCCTGAATGTCTGAACTGTATATAGACCACAGCAAAGTTTGAAAATTCGGCCTGGAAATCCTCCATGCAGTTTCGAATGGAATAAACCCATTCGCCATCCACTTTGATTCCAGTTCGATTGTAGCTATTCAGCATAAAAACTTTATATGGCAAATGGTATAGCGAGGTGAGGACAGTGAATAAAGAAAACTTCTACTTTACGCAGAAATTGCCGATGTGTGCATCACATCAAATTAACAAATATCTCTAACTGATGGTTTTGCAGTAATTCAGTTGTATAGGCTGCGTGGTCGTGTTTAAAGCATGTGAGAATGCAGATTTGCCCGATAGATTCGCGCGGAATTTGTTTTTTTGTTTGCCACCTATATGGAAGATTTTTACTTGTTTCCTTGTGGAGCAAACATAGTTAAATTTTGTGTGTGCTGGGCCTGAGTTATTGCCTGGGGTTCAGACGGCACCTTATGATTGTGTTTGTTCCAATACGTATTATTGTCATTGTCTCCCGTAGTTCTTCTTGGGCAAAAAATGTATCTCCGTGCTTGTGACACGAAGACTTCGACGTATTCTGCAGAATAGGTAAGGGAGCTCTAATGAATAGTTATGTTTATTTTATTTTATAGATCATTGTAATATGTCTTAATGTGTAAATTGTAGTTTCATGTATTCAGTTATCTCTACCAATTTTATCCAGATATTAATATTGATCTTAATGTCTAATTTTGACATTTTGTGTTATTATGATTTAATTTTATATTTACAAACGCTTACGCACGTCTTCCTCCATTTCAGCCTTGATAAAGACGTAAATAAACTTCGAAAAGTCGGCAGTTTCTGCGTAAAGTAGAAGTTTTCTTTATTCACTGTCCTCACCCCGCTATACCATTTGCCATCTACTCTCCTGAAGGACGCTAATCAACCTCACTATAAAAACTTTATGTTCTAAGGCAAAAGCCATGTTGTCCAAACACAAAACAGATTTTATAGCAATAAAAATTACTGTTTTTAGGAAAAATTTTCTTGGTAAACTGGAAAAGAACAAAAAAAAATTAGGAAACCGGGAAATTACTGTATAGTGATCAGTTACTAATGATTTTAGTGTATGAATTTTAGTATATGAAGAATATTCAAGTTTAGATCTCTGACTTTTTTTAAATATATGATCAAGGACAGAACTGGCAGCAACATCATCTCCAACGTTGGAGAGGTTATTGCTGGAGCAAAACCATACTTAGAGTTAGATGCTAAGATTGTTTTTTGCACTAGTGCAAAAGGCACCTTTACAAAATTGTTTTAACCACATTTCTAAACTGCCTTCCTGAGTTCCTGAGTATTCCCTGTATTCCTGAGTTTAAGGTAATCGAATCAATAGAATAACAGAATCTCTATAAGTTCTCTGACACTGACCAATTTTTTTAATTCTGAGCAATATGAGTTTACCATTTTCAATGATAATAAAAGACATTTCTGAGACTCGTCGCAGACTGTGAGTGTAAGACTGTGAGTTCTTACTTTTAAAAAATCTAATATTTCTTAGAATTTTCTTTCAAATTTTTTGAGCATCTTTAGGTAAGCCCGTGATTTTAAGGAAAAGGGGTACCAGAACCAATTTTACAAAGGTTAAAATGCTCAAAAAATGTTTGATTCTTGCAGAATTTAAATTAAATTTTGAAGTTAACCCCTTAATAATATTCAGAGAAAAGGGCTATTGCAAATTCACGGATTCTGACCAATTTTATTAATTCAAAGAGATATAATTTTAATTAAATAATGGAGGTCTTCTTTTCCAGGACCAGACGAAATATCACAATTTTTGTTATCTGATATCTAATCTTGAGTGCATTCCTAAAACATAAAATTATATTCATAAGTTAAAAATAATTTTCTGATTGTGTTTCTGATTATGGAAAAAAAGCTTTATTGGGTATATAAAGAGTTTTTAAAATAACTACACTCCGTTCCAAAATTATGGAATATTCAAAAAAGTATATGAATTTCAATCTCCAATATTTTCCTTAAATGTTATTCGATATTAATTTTTTTCCCGTTGAAAGAGCATTCCTTGCTTAATAATACAGGGTACAAACATACAAACAAAAAATAAATCAACATCCTACAGGGAGAACCAATAAATACTAATTCATGTCGAAATCAGGTCTTTTTAAAAAAAATCTGTGGCAAAGGAGAAGAGTTTAAAATTTGGCTCCTCTTTCTGTTTTAGGTTCCCCTACTAATACGTTTAATAGTTGTACTTCAATTTTTAAATTTTTTGGAAATTTTAGCTTTTTCGTAAATGTCTGTCGAACCAAGTTATACCCTTACAACGTTTGTTTGAAAATGGCATCAACATGGGGTTGCAAAAACTAATATACAGGGTGAAATGAAAACCGCTTAGTTGGTATCAAAAATGTATCAACAATTGAAAAATAAAAATTGACAATAGCAAACAACAATTAAAAAGGATTAATAGCGCGTGTTTCCACCTCCAGCATTTCTAACTGACAGGCAGCGGTTGGGCATAAATAATATCAGGTTTCGGATATCATCCTGGTCTATTTCTTCCCATATCATCTGCAGCGAATTTCTTAATTCTGCTAAGGTTTGCGGAAGCCGATTCAAATCCCTCACTTTTTGATCCCACAAGTGCTCTGTGGAGTTAAGGTCTGGGCTTCGAGTTGGCTAATCCATCACTGAAATCACCAGCTCGGTGAAATACTCCCGCACAATTCTTGCTACATGTGGCCTTACATTATCATGCATGAATAAAAAATCATTGCCTATGAATGGAGCAAATGGCACAACATGGGGTGTGAGGATTTCATTGATGTATCGGTCAGCTGTCAACCGTTCTATAAAGACAAGTTCCGTTTTTGCTTCTAAATTAATTTCGCCCCATATCATAATCGAACCACCTCCATAACTGACAGACGTCTTAAAGTTACCTTGAGCGTATCGCTCACCCGGTCTATAAAAAACTTTAAGACGTTTGTCATTACTATAGAGACAAAAACGACACTCGTCGCTGAACAGAACTCTACCCCATTGGTCCTCACCCCAGGGGAAATGGTTTCTAGCAAACTCGAACCGTTGGTGCTTGTGTTGGGGTAGAAGCTTGGGACCGACTGCCGCTTCATACGTTCTCAGCTGGTTTTCTGCTAATCTCATTAAAACTGTTTGTTTGCTCAGGTGCCTGTCGCGAATTGCAGCAAATTCCGTTTGGAGTTTAACGCTAGAGGTGAATCTGCTTCTAACAGCCTGTAGTCTTAAAAGCCGGTCCTGGTGTGGTGTAGTAATTCTTCTTCTTCCTTGTCCCTCTCTTCTTTAATTCGTTCCGGTTTCTCTGTATCTAGCCAGAACTTTGGAAATGGCACTTTGGGTTTTTCCTAAATCCAATGCAATATCGGACTGGGTCCTTCCTTGCTCATGTAAGCCCCTAGCATAAGCGCATTCTTCAGCGGTTAAAAATCTATTCATTTTATTTTAATACAATTAAAAGGGTGTCTATCAAACCGAAAGTATGATTATCAAAGTGACAAATGTACCTATAGCAGGGGTTTGTATTGTGATCAAATGATCAATACTTAGTGTCGGTCACAATCAAAAGTTAAAATTTATAAAAAAAAATTTTTTAACGAGTTAAAGATGTAATGTAACTATTAACCTATACTACTGTTAACTAACCATTACTCTTATTAGTAGGGAAAGTTATGAGGTAACTAATACAGATAAAGAAGCCAAGGTTTCAACACTGCTTTATTGCCACAGTTTTTTTTTTGAAAGTGATGATTTCGACGTGCTTTTAAATTTATTGCCTATCCCAGTACACCATCGATTTATTTTTCATTACTAGTTCCATGTATTGTTAAGCAAAGAATACTCTTTCAATGGGTGAAAAAAAAATTACTATCGAATAACACTTAAGGGAAATATTTGAGATTTAATTTGATACACGTTTTTGAATATTCCATAATTTTGGAACGGAATGTATTTGTAGGTGTTAGAACAAAGAGTAAAATTCTTATATTTTTTGATTTTTTGGAATTTAAAATTAGACTTTTAAAAGTTTAAAATTTTATCAGAAAAGAGACTGGGGTGAGGGTGTAGTAGTGGGGCGGGGTTTCGCAGCGCCAGCCCCGCGCCACCAATTCCCCCATCCGTCAATTGCCTCAAAGCCTTTCGCCGTTAATAATTTTGCCAGTAATAATGAGTAGGATAGAGAAAAAATTTACGGAGACGACAGCGTTTAAACTAGAGATGCATAAATCCTTTTTTGCAATAGTATCAAAAGCACAAGTCTGTCAACTCGAGGGTGGTAGAGTCAAATCAAAACTTTCTAGCTCGAATCTACTTATGTCATTTTCTAGGAAAACATTACTTTTTTTCTTATTATAAATTCTGAAATAGTAAACACAGTTAAGGAATATGTCGATTTGTATCGAAAAACTTTTGTTTGACATTTGATAGAGCAAAAAAAAATTTTTTTCGCGCGAAAACAAAGTTTTTGGAACCATTTTTTATTAATAATGAGTAGGATTGAGGAAGACAGCCTTAAAAAGAGAGATGCATTGATTTTCTTTTTGCCCACAACTAAAATCAAAATCATCTTGTTGTGTTAAGTACTTGCAACTGATTATGGTTTTGCTATATCTAAGTATAATTATATTTTGGCCCTAAGGATGAGTTCAATAAAGTTTGAAACGTTGGCAATTTCGCCAACTTGAGGTGGTTTTTATGTCGTATATCCACTATTTACCGATTATATTTCTAATACTTTAATTCACATTTTTGCAAGTAAAATTTCTCATATTTTGAAGTAAAATTAAAATCTTTGGCTACCCCTAACTTTGACCGCCTGGGTTTTTTGCAACCCTTTGCCTATAGGTAGGATCACCCCTGCTCGCCTTACTCTATCAAAGACACTCAGTTTTGATCAATGATGTTCCTCATAAGGTCCATGCTATCTCTATCACTGTCCATACCCAGCCACCACATAGAAACGCAGAGTTTCACCGAATCGAACTATTATACTCGTTTCAAACTTTTTTTAGATGACTAAAAACAACTACATCATTTCCTCTTGTCACAGTGCAAATATCGAATGTTGCTGACTTATTATAATAGTTTGATCAACCCATTGCTTTATTTTTAGTAATTCAACATCATTATTTTATAGATTTTGATGAAACAACACAAGTTTGCAATTTGGCTTGGCTCTGCCTGCTCATTAACTTTTTAATACAGGGCGATTTATTGGGAATTGCCTTTAGCCTATTTCATATCACCCATCTTTAGTGGGTCAAGTATCCTTAATTACAGAGATACAGGGTGTTTCACAGATTTTGCCTATCTCTGTATTGGGCCATATTTTAGAAACCACCAGGTACACCGATTTCTAAATTAATCTGACTTAAAATACATGGTCGGGCTGAAAAAATGGGCTTAATTTTTCAATGTCAAAAACAACAACCTGTATAAAAATTTTCAAGTATTTTTTTCTGAGGTTCAGAAACAGCGTGTAAAAATTTGTAAAATAAAGTACGATTTCAATAAGTTTTCCGGATTATTTTGTATTAACTTTTTTAATTTAAAGGCAACAAAATTTCAATGCTACAATAATACAAATCAATGTAATTTGTCACGAGAGGGATATCGTTGCGATTTCAGTTAAAAGATAGCAAATTATTTATATCATTTATGATATATTTATTGTTTCTGAAGTAATAATTATGTCTTTGTTACACTTTTATCGCCTATATTTCACATTTTGCTATCAATAACTAATAATCATAATAATAATCCCTTAGCTATATCTCATAGAGTCCAGTAAGTGCCTAATATTGTTGCATGCACGGCAGAGGAGGGCTTTGGGCTGGGTTCTGCGTATCGGGCCTCGAGTGCCAGACACAGAGACTTGGTGAAAAATACTAAAAAATTCTTTTACCAACGAAAGGTAGCAAATTCCGACGATCCCTCGAAGGTTGTATGGTAGAAACGGTTTCTCGAAAAGTATGAGCGTTCGCCCTTTCACAGAAGAGGAGGTCCGTGATATAATTGTGGGAAAATTGAAAAACAAAAATTATAAGGGCCCTGATGGAGCTCCCCTAGTTATCTTTAAGCAGAGTATGATAGCATGTGTTGGACTTTTAATACACCTAATCAACCTATCTTTCGAGAAAGGAATATTCCCTTCCTGTCTTAAATTAAGCAGGATAGTTCCCCTATTTAAAAAAGGAGATCCCCTTGACAGGTTATTATTGTATTTAGATAAGAACGCCATATTGTCGCCTCAGCAGCACGGTTTCGTCTTCGGTAGATCTACCATGTCAACTCCAATGAGCTTTTTGAGCCAAATTTTGACAGAAAAGTATGACATAATCAAAATAAATGGACTTTTGTTTATCCATCCTTTTCTTTTGACATTTCACAGCCAACTAGATGAAGTTTTATAATAAACACCCGGTAGATGCTTTAGAAGCGGGCGAGCGCCCAATTGGAATTTTTTGTGACCTGAGCAGGGCATTTGACTGTGCCGATCATTCTGCCCTTCTGGAGAAACTGGAGTGGTATGGGATCAGGGGTGTTGTCTTGAACTGGCTTTCCACATTTCTTCGAAAACGTAAACAGTATGTGGAGGTGAAGAGTCGGGAGTCAGGGTCGGTGCGATTCGTTCATTCTGGGGAACTCGGCGTGGACTTGGGAGTGCCACAAGGTTCTGTGCTTGGGCCTGTGCTTTTTCTGATTTTTATAAATTCGCTTTTCTCTGAGGTCATGCATAGTAGTATCACCATGTACGCTGATGATACGTCTGCCATTGTTAGAAATGAGGCAGGAGGACCATTGGACTTGGCTGCTAAGACGGCCTTAAACGAATTGAACAACTGGTTTGCATCCAACAAGTTGTTTCTAAATAGCAATAGAACAAACTTTATGGTATTTCATACAACCCGAATACACCAAGATTATAATTTTGAGTTGGTTTCTTGTAATGGTAAAGTGCAGCGCGCGGATTCTGTGAGGTTTCTTGGTCTGCATCTGGACAGTTCTCTCTCTTATAGGGTACATTGTGGGAAGCTGTCCTCAAAGTTAAATAGTCTCTGCTACGCAATACGTAATTTAAAACAAATTTTGGAGTTGCCTCAGCTAGTCTCTGTTTATTATGCCCTTATCTACTCGCGAATCCGGTACGGAATCCAGTTATGAGGTACTTCATCGTATTCCCAGAAGGTTTTAATAAGTCAAAAACGTATTATACGTTGTATTGTTGGAATTAATCCAATGACATCGTGTAAGTCTTATTTTAGAAAATTACAGATTTTGACTGTGCCCTGTAATGTTATTTTTGAGATATGTTTGTTTGTTTTTCAAAATAGACTTTTATTTTTTACAAACGACCAGTATCATAACTATTGTACGCGTCATGCTAGTGACTTATTATTGGTGTATAGTAGGCTAAATACATCTAAAAAGTTTATTATGAGGCTAGAATATTCAATAAACTGCCGGACGATGTAAAGTATAGTAAGAGCATTGTTTACGATTTAAGAAGGCCCTTAAATCGAATTTATTGAATAGATGCTATTACACTATTGACGAGTTTTTGAGTGATGTTATTGTTACCTAGTAATGTGTATTTTACTGTTTTTATTGTTTGACATATTCACATATTTTATAATGTCTTGTACCATATTTGTTTGACGAATTCCATACACCTTGTGTCTGTTGGATAATAAAAGTATTATTATTATTATTATTATTATTCATTCCCTTATTACTGCCATCAAGTTACCTTTGAAATCTTCTGTTTTTACAGTCATCTCCTTTCAGCACACGTTGGGAAAATACGATAAAAATGTCAAAATAAGATTTCGAACGCTACACTAGATACCAATAATAAATGAATTAGATATACGAGGATGGGATGAAAAGTTTCCGGCCTCGATGTGATTAAAGCAAGATAAACCTAAAAATTCAACTTGTTTATCTAGTGGCGTGTGATATTTCCTTGAAATTAATGTTTCGTGTGAATATGTCAAATAGTTTTGACGTTTTCGTTTTATTTGTACTCATAAGTATTTTATTTCCTAAGTATGGAAAAAATAAAGTTTGCGCTGTCATAAAATACTTTTTTCCTACAAACGTCAAATAATGACGCATTTTAC
This sequence comes from Taphrorychus bicolor, assembly GCA_951812265.1. Classification (NCBI taxonomy): domain Eukaryota; kingdom Metazoa; phylum Arthropoda; class Insecta; order Coleoptera; family Curculionidae; genus Taphrorychus; species Taphrorychus bicolor. The sequence continues at coordinate 32,067,366 of OX638298.1, read as the reverse complement.
GCTTTCATTAGACAAACGAACACCTAACCATTTTTGAGGATCAGAATGTGAGTTTACTTTTCCGCGCGTTGCCCAGGACAGCAAGCGAAAAAGATTTTATCGCTTGCTGTCAACAGCAACTACCACCACTCAACCAATTATTTAAAACGTCATTGTCACTTTGATTTAAATTTTCAGATTGTGACTTCAGTTATGCTCGGTTGTGATTCACATTATTTGAAATTGATCGTTTGCAGAAAAAACGTTGTATGCATTACGAGCAAAAAGTAACTTTTTTGCTCTCGAGTGATTGCCGCTCTCCGCTTCGCGTCGAGCGGCAAACTTCACTCTCCGAGCAAAAAAGTTGTACTTTTCGCTCTTAATACATAATAGTTATTTATCAATTATAGGCAATCACTCGAGAGCAAAAAAGTTACTTTTTGCTCGTAATGCATACAACGTTTTTTCTGCAAACGATCAATTTCAAATAATATGAATCACAACTGACCATAACTGAAGACACAATCTGAAAATGTAAATCAAAGTGACGATGACGTTTTTAATAATTGGTTGAGTGGTGGTAGTTGCTATTGACAGCAAGCGAAAAAAATTTTATCGCTTGCTGTCCTGGGCAACGCGCGGAAAAGTAAACTCACATTCTGATCCTCAAAAAAGATTAGGTTTACGTTTGTCTAATGAAAGCGTAAAATGCGTCATTATTTGACGTTTGTAGAAAAATAACCATTTTATCAAAGGTTTACTTTACATTAAGGCACGGGCTGCAGATTTTAAGCGTTGCAGAATCAGCACAAAAGACGCCCCACGTTCAAGAAGGCCAAAGTCAGCTATCACTGAAGAAGTTAGCGAAAAATTGCCCCAAGTTGTGTTAGGTGATAGAAGATTAAAAATGACTGAAATTGCTGACTTTGAGGGGATATCTAAAGAGCGGACACATCATATCTCCGAGTCCTTACACATGAGAAAGTTGTCTGCAAGGTGAGTGCCGCATCTGCTTACCACTGAAGAAAAACTGATTCGCTTGAACATCTCGCGGCAATGTTTGGATAAGTTTCAACAGAATCAGGCTGAGTTTTTGCAGCGCTTTGTTACAATGGATGAAACATGGATTCATCACTATACACCGGAATCCAAAGAACAATCCCGACAATGGGCAGCCAAACATGAACCTGTTCCAAAGAAAGGCAAAACTGTTCCATCAGCCGGTAAAGTTATGACGAGTGTTTTTTGGGATTTAAAAGTTATTCTTCTTATTGATTACTTAGCAAAAGGCAAAACTATCAACGGGGAATATTATATGAACCTCTTAGAAAAATGTTCCCAAAGAGTTCTAGAAAAACGACCTGGATTGGCGAAAAAGACGATCCTGTTTCATCCGGACAATGCACCATGTCATAAGTCTCGCGTCGTGATGGCAAAAATAAAAGAATTGTGGTTTCAATTGCTGCCACAAGCACCTTATTCAGCAGGTTTGGCTCCCTTCGACTACAGTTTATTTCCTAATTAAAAAATATTTCTTGCCGGTAAGAATACGGGTCTGATGCTGAACTGACAGCCGCAACTAATTCTTATTTTGAAGGGTCTTCTTTTAGGGATGCCACAAGGCCTTAGAGTATCGTTGGAGTAAGTGCAAACTTACCGGAATATCGACCTTCACTTATTCGATCAGTCATCTGCCTAATCTATCATTAAATTGCTAGATGACCATCACATGACCTGCTTAACCGGTAGGCGAACCGGTGAGTTCTGGAAATTGCCCTATTTGAAATAAAGATTGGCATACCACTCTACTGTCAAATATTTCACAGTTTCTACATTAGTTTGTCATTTTAATCAAGTAAAGAGCGCAGCATTTAAAAAGAACTTGAAATGCCTCAACATTTCTCTAATGAAGAATATGGAAATATGTTATAAGCAAGAAGCTTTCCAGGACGTTGCCTATCCAATCATCAGTCTTTTGCAAAAGTGTTTGCTCACCTCAAGAAACATTGCAGATTTACAACAGCTACTCTAAACGAACGCCAAGAAAGACGTCACCTCGACCTTGAAGATAATATAATCAACACCTTGGAAAATTATCCAGGAATTAGCTCCCGAAGAATTGCTAATAGACTGAACATTCCGCAATCGATCATTTGACGGAGATTAAAAAAACACCGACTTTACCCACTTCACATACAAGAACTGCAAAGAGTCGAATCTGAAAACTATATCCCTCGGAAGCATTTCAGTCGATGGATACTTAGGCATTAAAGAATTCTTAGTTCGACAATGTTTTTCGACGAATCCCAGTTTACCAAAGATGGAGTTATTAACTCCAAAAACACACATGTTTGGGCAGAAGAAAATCCTCATGTTGTAAGGCAGTCCAATTCTCAACATAAGTTTTCTGTCGATGTTTGGTGTGGAATTTTTCATGGACACTTAATTGGCCCGTACATTTTACCTAAACGACTAATAGATGAATTAATTTGGATTTTCTCCAAAATATATTGCCCGTCTTGTTGGAGAACAAAAATGTGGAGAGAATGTTTTTTCAGCATGATGGCGCCCCACTGCAATTCAGAATAATTTTGAGCAATTTTTTAAATAAAATGGTCGAGATGGGCCCGTTCTGTGGCCACCTAGAAGTCCCCGCCTCAACGTTGTAGACTACAGAGTAAAGAGTACTTCTACCTTTGTTGTAGGCTACTACCTTTGGTCAGACCTAAAAGCTAAGATATATGCCGAAGAAATTGTCAATGAGGCGCAACTGCGAGAACGCATAAACAACGCATGTGAAGAAATTCGAAATGATTCCGTTAAAATCAGAAATGCTGTTAAGAATTTATTGAAAAGAGCTAGAAAATTTACTAATAGAAATGGCGGTCATTTTGAACAATACTTCTAAATACCATTTAAATTTTCATTAGTTTGTGTTGTGGTTGTTATTGGTTATTGTGTATTATTGTTAGTCACATTTTACCAATTTTTCTATAAAAAACTGTCTTCATATTTATCGTCATTATCCAAATATTGAAAAAATTAAATTTTTAAACGTAAGTCAGAGTACACTAATTATTTGACTTACTGTTTGACACACTTTCTCATGACAAATTAATTTTTATTGCCAGATAGAAATTTTGTTAAAAAAAAAAGAAAAATTATCTATTTAATTTAGGAATGGATCTACCTCATTACTTGAAATTATACAAACAAACTTGCGTTTCTTGTACCTGGTGGTTCCTAAAATATGGCCAAGTACATAAATAGGCAAAATTTGTAGAACACCCTGCATCTCTGTAATTAAGCATTAGTGACGCACTAAAGATGGGTGATATCAGAGCGGCTAAAGGTCCTACATATAATATTAAAGTATGTACACTTATCAATGAATCACCCTGTATAACTCTTCTCTGCAGATCCATTGGTTTGCTTAAAATTTGGATTACGACTAATCACATCAAAATTATATTTTTAAGGTCTTAAAAAACTAACCGATATGATGTTGTTTCACAGCAAAAAGTGTGTTTCACTTTCACCACATTTGCTAATGTACATTTTTATATCCGCAGCAATGTTAAGCCAATGGAAAATATCCTTCTCAGGGACTTTTTGTCTTTTGATCCCAATATGTCTTGAAAAAAATTGTCTTTGAATCGACAATTTATCCAACTCAAATTTTCAAACATACAACGAGCTTAGCATTATTTTGACATCATTCTGATTAAGATTTCCAGTTTCATGAGGCAAAAACTTAACTTTCCTTTAATTGAACGCATGGGATTCTAAAAAGCCGCACCAGTTGGCGAACTTTCCTTCTATTGGGTTAAGGGAAAGTGTTATTGTTGACCACTTGGAATATGGAGGGATCATTACACTCGGGTTTTACGTTCGTAGTTTACCTTTTACAGCGCAGCTAAAACTAATAAATTTCCGGCATAATTTTCTGAAGTGGAGAGGTGCCGGGGTCGCAGCTGCTCCGGCCTGAAATCAATGCAAATTCGGCGGAACGGTGGCCGTTTTATCGAGGAAGTTATTCGGTTTTATGTTTTCCTTCGACATGGCGGCGAGAAAAGGGACATGTGCCCCGATACTTGAGCGATGGTTGGTCGTTTCGCAAAAAGCACCGGAACTAAAAAGCGTAACAGGAGTTTCTAAAGGCGGCAGTCTTTTCGTCGGTGTTACGAAAGTCGAGGCAGGATCACCTGGAAACAAAAATGCGAATTGTAAAAAAAAATGAAATAGTGGTTTTTTGAACTGAGTTGGTTTATAAACGAAGTGCAGAAAATAGATTTAAATTCCACTTGAATTAGAAGAAAGTAGTGAGCAATAAGCTGAGTAAGCTGTGATTTAATAAGTACCTTATTATTGAAAGGTAGGGAAAGGAAAAGAAAAAGGACGCAACAACTGACATACTAAAAGTCAAAGATGTAATAAACATAACCGAAACCAGGTCAAGAAAATCAAAATCACAAGAGCTGTAAAACTGAATGGAAATATAGTGGGAGAACAAAAAAGGTGATGAGGTTCTCTACGGAGGAACGAAGCAAAGATAGACCCAAAACATTTGCCACATAAACATGCACCAAAAAAAGTGTAGCCCTGAAGAGACAGTTGCCCCTGAAACGGGTATAGGTACCCAAAAAGTTGCAGCCTACAATTTTTTAGCCCTGAAGAAAAAATATTACTTTATATCGAAAGCTTGATAGCTGAAGAGTATTGTTTCCACAGCCCAAACCGCAAACCCAAGACTACTTTTTTATTTAATAATTTTGGTTCTAATTGCTTGGTTTGGTAGTTTTGGTTCTATTGGCCTAAACTTAGTGACTTTCCGGTCTTCTGTGATATTGTTTCGGTTGCTGAATTATTGGTGTATTTAGTGCTCATTGGTGGTGTCTTTAGTGTTTTCTACTACTTCTTGTTGCTGAGCTTCACTTGCTGGGATCTTTATTTTGTTTAAAAAACCCACACTTTAATTTTTGTCTCTTTCTCAATATCGCTGTTTTCACTTGACAAAACAATTTTAAGTAAAACTCGATGCTTAATGCGCTTCATCGCACAGCCCTATTCTTTTTTTCGCTCTCAGAAAGATCGCTGTCACGAGGCAATGCATTCTTATTAATTGGACTCGTAGAATTCTGAGCCTTTACTGCAGCTCCTTTCACCTGTTCCTCGTGGCTATATGCCTCCAGAGGCTCCGTCTTTACTTCCCCTCTAATTTGAATTTCTGGAACCACTTCTTCTGGAGCAAGTTCTGCGTTAATCTCAGCAGCAATATCCTCAGTTCTCTTGATACGTCTAGTGGCTTTGGATTGCAATTCTTTAACGAAATTATCACAGATCGACCCGAAAATATCATCTTCCAGGTTGGAGGGCATATCCAATTTTTACTTCAGTGGCTTCTACGCTAAACAACAACCTTGAGTGCTTTAATGAGTTCCTTTTGTCCTTTCGCGTGGCACCCATAGTCTGCCTTTGAAAGGAGTCCAAATAGAGACATGACAACAGCATTTTAAAGAGCTTTATGATGCTGAAGGCACGCTGATTATAAACTAATACGAAACAGACATAAGTGGTACAGTCACTGACGAAGAAACAGAAGCAAAACTCCAAAAAATATAAAACCGAAAATCACCCGGGCCGGACTGCATCTCCAACGAGCTTTGAAAATAGGGAGGCCCTGAACATGCAAGAAAACTATCGCAACTATTTAACAAATTTTTGAACGCAACGGAAACACCAGAAGAATGGCATAATAGCACCACCATACCGATATTTAAAAAAGGACTAAAAACCTGCCAACAAAACCATAGCGGAATAACCCTCTTAAATACATCCATAAAATTATTCACGAGTATTCTCAAGGACAAAGTGGAAACGCAAATTAAGAATGAGGAAGAACAACACGGCTTCACAAAGGGACTTCACAAAGAGAATAAAAGAACTAAAAGAAAAATCTGCAGAGTACAATATGCCAGCGTATACAATTAGCTTCAATGATCTAACAAAGGCGTTTGATAAGGTTCGTTTGGGAGACGTTCTACATATATTCATAGATAATAACGCGCCGGCGAACAGAACAAAGATAATTCATAACCTAAATGACAATAACGTAACAAAGGTTAAAGCAGGAGATGAATTCACGGAAAACATCCAGGAGAAATTGGATTAGGACACAGCTTAGGTCCCATTTTGTCTCATGGATCTTCTCATGGATAAAATTATAAATAAAGTAACAGGTCTTTTAACCTCGGATACAGACTGGGCAACAAAAAAATTGTTATGGTGTGTTACGCCGATGATGCAGCAATTATTGCCGAACCAGAAAACGACTTGCAGAGACAACTCTTCCAGTTCTTCCAAGTAAGCCGCCAACTCAATATAAACATTTCTATCAACAAAACCAAATGTATGACAATCGCGAAAGTGTAAGCTAGTGGTGAATGACAATCCCATAGAACAGGTGAAGCAATTCAGATATCTGGGCATAGACATATCAAGCACTCACGACCCAGTTAAAGGAGCCAGATTAACAAAGCATCCGCACTATCAGGATGGCTACGAGATATAGTGTGGTCAAACCCGTACATGCCCAAAGGTAGCAAAATTCGAATCCACAGATTTGTATCAGACTGATCATGATGTACAGTACAGAAGTCCGTGAAGACACCAACAACACGAAACACATGCTAAGGGTGGCCGAAATGAAAACACTGAGAACAATAGTGGGGAAAACGAGAAGAGACAGAGTAAGAAACACAGAGATCAGAGAACAATGAGGAATACAAGACATTGTGAGATGGAGAAGACAACGTAAGAGGCAGTGGTACAACCATGTAAGACGGATGGACGAGAACAGACTTCCGGAAATAGTCCTAGAAAACAACCCGCCCGGCTCAAGACCTCCCGAGAGGCCACCTAAAATATGGAAAGATAGTTGGCAATCCACCTCTTAGGAAAAGATGCAGAGGCAGCTTCAGAATAAACAGATCGACAGTTCTCCAAGAAGTAGAAGAAGAAGAAAGAAGAGTTTTTTGTTCGTTTCAGTTATATAGCGTTAATTATTTCATACCCTCAGTAAAGACGTGCTATGATTACCTTAATTGCTGCGTAAAATGTAATTGAGTATTTAGATGTTTTAATGTTACACCTCTTCTTTCTCTTAGGCAATATCAATCATTCTAAAGCGTTTTCCGAGTTTTAAAGCCGCGGTTTACTGATTTCTTTTTCTGGAAAGAAAAAACTCCTTCAAGGGAGGAATTCTAATGGTTCATTGCTCCATATTCCGGAAAACTTTATGATCAGATAATATCAAACAGGTTGTCTGAAATCCAATGTTGGTAGTGACCTGAACCGATTTTAGGAAAGTCGTTGCTGACCAAGTGGAGACCTTCTGAGCCACCACTAGTAGCAGTTTCGGCACGGTAACAACGTCGCTTACGCCATGGAATTTCTTGGTTTTTAGATTTCGTATCAAGAGTGATCTCCATTCTTGAATCTGGAGACCAAGAAAGTCTCTGGGAATAACTTCTACTTAATGTCGAGTGCCTTGAAATGAGGTTCTCCAGGAGACAGTACTGCAAATCTGCAACTTACCAGTCACAACCAGCTTGCCAGTTAACAAACCTGCAACTTAACACACTCAAAGGTTACTTCCTGTGAATTCCTGTTATTGCTGCGACTTTCTCCACACAGTCTTGTTTCCTTTTTCATTTGTTTCGAGTCTTGTCTAGACCTGGAAACTTTCGTCTTCGTATTTTCTAATTTTTTCTACTTTTGTCATCTTTTAAAATGTTGTTTGATTTTCAATAACTAAGTTTTGTAATCTTAAAAGTGTCTTGTTTTGAAAAATACGTATCTATAGTGTGTTGAAGATAAGGATGCACTGCATGGGAATCTCTGAAACGATACAAATTCGGTTAAATCAAAATATAGTAGGGTTTTCCGGGCTTTGGAGGCGTGGTCTAATGGAATTTCTTCCTGACGTTTCGTCTACAGCTGCGCCAGACATTATCGATGGCGACGAGGCAATGGGCAAAGTGATCTCCCGTGCTTCCCGACGTTGACTGATTGGAATGTGCTGAGCTCCGTGGTATTTATTGTTTTGCCGTCGCGCTGCAGTGGAGAGACTGGGGTGGGAGTAGTGGTGGCGCAAGGTTTCGGCACATTAGAAGTATGTCTTTGAAATGGCTTCCAGTTTGCATTTCTAACGTAATTTCCTCCTTCTTGTTGAAATTGTTGTCGTGTTTAAAGATCTCAATGGCCTCACTCGTTACTCTAGGACAGAAATGTTGCGATTGATATAAGATGTCCACCTCGTTGAAAAGGATGTCGTGACCTTTGGAGAGAGCATACTCTGCTATTGCTGACTTTTGTGTTTGACTCACCCTGCAACTCCTTTTGTGTTCCGTAATTCTTGTGTTAACAATGCGTTTTAAGGTGCCGATGTATACCGAGCCACAGCTGCATCCGGGTGCCGATAGGGGATCTCGGCGGTCTTTGGCCAATCTCAAGCTCTGTTGTATTTTAGGAGTGAGTTTAAAGACATTTTTAACATTGTGCTTTTCCAGTAGCCTGCCGATTCTATCCGTCCTTGGATGGACGGCCCTATCGAGCTGTTTCCATTCCAACCAAAAGCTCTTTCCAGATACTTCGTGTCCAGTTCCAATTCGGCCGGCTCACAAATTCTCTTGGCTATCACAGACAGAGTCTTTATGACTTCGCTTTTCTGTCTGGGATGATGTATTGATCCATTTTTAGATATCGGCCAGTGTGTATTGGTTTCGGTGTGAGCAAGCTTCTCATTCGGCCTTCTTACTACCAAAACTCCCAAAAATAGTAGGCTTCATTCCTTTTCTATCTCTATAGAGAATTGAATTTTTTGGTTTGTTAGAGTCTCGCCATGGCTCCAAAGAACAAAGGTGTCGTCCACGTATCGGAATCAGCACGTTGGCTTCTTAATTGTTGCCAACGCCTTGGCCTCAAAAATTTCCATAAAATAGAGGGTTATTACTGGATTAAGGGGGCTGCCCATAACTACACCATAAGTTTATTCGTAGAAATCTTCCTTCCATTGAAAATATGTATTGGTTAGGCAGTGGTGGAACAGCTTGGCAATATCTTTTAGAAATTCCTAGTTAATATGTTCCATAGCTCCATTAATGGGTACCATCTTAAAGAGCGAAACAACATTGAAGCTAACGAGAATTTCTCCTGGAGAAAGTCAAAAAATCCAGTTTTTTGACGACATGAATGGAGTCTTTTATAAATTTGATATTTTAGGTTGCAGCAGTTTTGTGAGGTGTTTCGCGACGTAATAAGTCGGGCTTCTCATGGTGCTTACGAGGGGTCTCAAAGGCACATTTGTTTTGTGGATGGTTGGCAAACCGTAAAGCGTTGATGTCAAGGTTTCTGATTTTTTAAACTTAAACATTTGATCCGATGCCACGTCCTTGATTAAATTGTTGGTGGCCCCCAGAATTCGGGCGGTTGGATCACGATTTAGCCTCTTGTAGATGGTGGGATCTAACAGTATCTTGATTTTTTCTTCGTTATCCGATTTTGAAAGAGTTGATGAGAAAGCGGAGTCATAAAGATTCTGTCTGTGACAGCCAAGAGAATTTGTGACCCGGGTGAATTGGAACGAGAAATGAAGCTCCTGCATCTAAAAAGAGCCTTTGGTTGGAATGGATGCAGCAAACGCGAGTTTGATAGGGCCGTCCGTCCAAGGAATGTAGAACGCGAAGAAGGAACAACGGGAGAAGATGGAGAAAAGAGCGGATGGAGAGAGCGCACGGTTGAGTATACATCAACAAAGTAACGGACAGGATCGGCAGGCTACTTTAAAATCACAATATTCAAACTGTCTTTAAACCTACTCGTACAATACAACAGAGCTTGAGATCGACCAAAAACCGCAGAGATACCCTATCGGAACCCGGAGTTTACCGAGTTCCATGCAGCTGTGACTGGGTATACATTGGCGCCACGAAACGCAGTGTCAACATGAGGATTACGAAACACAACAGGAGTTGCAAACACAAAGTCAGCAGTAGCAGAGCATGCTCTCTCCGAAGGTCATGACATCCTTTTCAATCAATCGCAGCGTTTCTGTCCGAGAGACACACGAGAGAGGCCACGGATATCTTTAAATACGACAAAAATTTTAGGAGGAAGGAGGAAATTACGTTTCTAAATGCAGACTGGAAGCGAGTTTTATGACATACTTCAAGTGCGCCGAAACCCCGCGCCACCACTACCTCCACCCCACTGTCTCCATTGCAGCGCGACGACGAGGTAATAAATACCACGGACCTCACTACAGCAGGAATCAGTCAACGTCGGGAATCAATGGAGATCACTTTGCCCACTGCCTCATCGCCTTTGGTAATGTCTGCCTCAGCTGTAGACGAAGCGTCAGGATGAAATTCCATTGGACCAAAGCCCGGAAAATACTTTAGATTGTATTTTCACGGGGCGTGACATTCACAATTATATTTATTTTTTTAGTTACTTTAAACAATATCGCAGAAATAAAATTTCTCACTGGATCTTTTTAAACTCATCCAACTGGCTTTTATTAATTTTTATTCTAACTTTTCGTTACTGATATATCGTCATAAACTTCACTTTTTCATAAGCATCAAACTAAAAATTACTATGTGATTGGTCGATTACATCCGCATCCATATAAATCGATTTTTTTCAAAAAATTACAAGCTAATCATTTTTGCAAACCCCCCTGGTAACACATCTCAATCGACGTAGAACAGGTACGTCTATAAGAGATCAAAACACGTTGCTTCTAGTAGATATGTTTATTTTTTTACTCAAGCCTACGGTTGCTAAGATATTGAACTAAGAAATTGCTTTAAAAAATAAGCAAAATCCCTATTTAAGTGCCTAATGCAAAAAAAATCTAATTTTTAAAATTGAAATTTTTAGTTAACATAAACTTGAAGTGACAGGGCAGCTTAAGCAGGGGTGGTTTAGAAGTCAGAATTAAAAACCTTTGAAGATTTTCAACCATTCAACCATGAATTAAATTACGATTTTGGTCTCCCAGCTTATCAGGTCCAATAGAAAATTGGACTAAATAAGTATTTTTTTTAATTCTTATTAATTGTTCGAGAAACTGTACATTTCTGATAAAACGGCGATATTGTGATAAGAGCCAATAAAAAAAATAAAAAAAATAAAACAAAATAAAAATTCATGAGAAAAAATTATATTAAAAAAACCAACTGGTTTTGATATCCTCTACACTCTCTTCATGTACATCCATTGAGTTGTGAATCACCCTGTGTATATTACTATCCGAAAAGTCACACCAATTAATCTCATGTTCGATAATGTACTTTGTGATAGGGTCTCTGCTTCTTTTTTACCAGTCATTTGTGACTAACATTGCTGTACAGAATTTTTCATCATAAACTATCATTAAATAGAGATCCTTGGGGACAGAAATATAGTAGAGCTCTGGGAAACTGCATAAAGCTTTATTGAAGAAAAAAAAACTCTTAATACTCAAATTAGAATAAAATTTAAGAATGCTGGAAAAAATGAGATTTTTTTTACAGATTACAAACTAATTACAAATGCATAAAAAAAATTAAACCACAAAAACCTGCAGACAGTGATATAATTTAAGTGTATACCAATAAGGTACATACACGTTTTCAAAACGAATGCAGTGACTCACATCATGAAGAAAATGATTGTAAAAAGAGAGTGAAAAGGAATAAGAAATATTAAAGGCCACTGGGAAATTTGACAATTTGGAAATTTGACACAAACCAATTTTGGGACGAAAAAATAACACTTAATGTCTCTATGGATTCACGACAGGTTAATGAATCGTAGAATATTAAGTAGTCTCAACAGAAAAAGAGGATGGATAACCATAGAAATAGATATTGGATACCAGAACAAGCCAGTGGAGAGAGTAACCAATGCAATGCAATGTTTTGAAGTAATTCTTCGCGTGAGCTCCAAAAGGAGAGGAAAGAAAGTTGATTAGTTCGTCTCTAGATGGACAATATAATCTCTACCTGACACCAGTTGGGTAAATTTTAATTCTAAAATAGCATAACAATTCTTAACTTTCTTATCAACTTTCGTAATGTAAGGTGATAGTTCTCCCGTTTGTAGGCAGACGGGAGCAATTGCTAGGAGACGATGATAAAGTCAAAAACGATCAAGTACCATTGAAAAGACCGATTCATAGTGTTGAAAATACATTAAAACTAAATTAAAAACTTTAAAAATTACTGAAACCGATAAGAGTAAGCATACCATTGCATAAAGTATGTAATTCTCACTACTACAAAGGCGTAACATTCCTCTAGCTCTGAAGAAATAGTCTTAAGAGCTTGGCAGCTGAAGAGTTCAGTGTCCCAGAACACTAGGACTGCAACAACGATATCGATCAAGCATTTGTTTAAAGGTGGTAGACAATGATGTACTATTAAGCGGAACATCTTGGACTTCCATTCTCTATATTGAGTTTTCAGGAAAGGAACTTCAGAAATATTTCGACGCATCGCGAAACAGTACAACATACGAACGGTTTTCAAAACTGAAAATATATTAAGAAGCGTACTTTCTAAAACCAAGTTTCTGATACTGCGGACAAGTGCTGGTCGCTAGAGATGTGTCTTTCTCACACCGGTTCTGGTTGCTACTTGTCAGAAGATCTGCCATTTTTATGTCAACCAGATCAACCAAAGCCAGAATCGGTGTGAAACGACTTTGAAAACAAAATTTGAATAATGACCAGTGGGCGAACTTACTGTTTTATATGGTGGAGGATTAGTTATGGTGTGGGGTGGGTTACGTTTAGGGGCAGGAACAGTGTTGGTAATTGAATGAGCTTTCAATGTAGGAGGAGAACCTTAAATGCAAGAATTGAAGAAGCCTTCATGTTCAAATATTAACCCGATCGAACATGGTAGAAAGATGGACTTCTGGAAGATTGTGGCCCCTAATTTTTTCAGCACAAAATGCTTACCAAGAAATAGCTGCGATGAGATAATCTGCTTCAATAAATGGTTGATAAAATGGCATTATCAAAAGTGTGGGACGATGCATGATTGATGTGATGAGAGCACGTAAAGGACACACGCAAAATTAAAGAAAAAATGCGCATTGATCCACTTTTCGCTACAATTTACAACCATCCAGAGATTTTGCTGACTGTTCGATTTACAGTCCAAAACTTGTGTCGATTGAAGGATTGTGTCGTTAAACTTTTAGCTAGTTTTATTGACAAAAGTAAAAAATAAAAAAACAACTTTGAACCAAGCAGAGATCATGGTACTAGAAGCAGGTCAAAAGAAGCTGTGGCGGAACTACATCTACCAACTCACAAGTGGCAGCGCCGACACTTCACTCACCGACTCACAGGTGGCAGCATTAGTTGAAATCCTTCATAACATTGCACCGCTTTTCCTACGCCGAATTTGTCTTGAAGTACATGCTACAGCTACAACTATGAACTCTCACCCCGGCGTATATGGCAGGGGTCTACCACGCCTTCCTGACGAGTCCAAGGTCACACCATATACATAGGCTATAAATAACGACCTCAGGTCGTCACAATGTATTTTTACTGATTAACAAATCTTTGCTGGGAATACATTTCCCATCTATTGCATTTCACTATCGACGCCATAAAGCAATCAAAGTTTTCAAGCTTTGGTCGAACCACCTCGACAAATTGTCACCAGATTTGGACTCGATAATCCTTATTATTATTTTTATTAAGTTCAAAATTATTCCAACATTCCAAAGTTATCTCAAATGTATCTCATATGTATCTCTAAAAATATTTGATAAGCTCAAAAGGGCTTATCAAACCAACTGTCAGTCGTTCTTTTAATTTAGCAAACTGCTTTCGTTACCGGGATGACGTCACGTTGGTCAATCAATGATTTAAAATTTTTATTAGCGCCCTTTTATTATTCCATAATTGTCTATAAAAAATTCATAGCAATTTTTTTTCATTAGCCTGATATTTCCAAATAGACGCATGCGCAGTTTTGTTTCTGCTCTCAATTATTAATTTTGGCTTGAATTTTCTTTGAATTGTCAGTAGGTGTACACCATCCAGACCACTATTGTTATATTTCACTATTTCAAAAATAAAACTAGACATTATATTTTATTTACTTATTTATTTATTAGTATTATTAATCTAAAATTTATTTAAAATTGGTATGAAATGTTACACATATTTACACCGATTTACATATTTCTTTAGAAGAAAAGCGCACCTACTAAAATATTAAAGCTGTACAATGTTTCTACTCTATTTACCCAGTAATTTCATATTGCAAATAACACACCTTCACTTCGACAACAATAATTGCATTAGGAAACGTGATATCATAATCCGCTGAGATATGTATTTATTTTAGCCAGCCCGTTTACAAAACGTACATTATAACATTAAAGTGAGAAATTCAGATGTTTTGCTTAACGGTTTACAGCTATTTTACACCTTACTTAACGTTAACATATCTTTTTGTTCCAACCAATGGCAAAAGAGTCGTTACATCTTTTATGTACAACAGGAGGTTATTGTTATTAACGTGAGATTGAACAAGAGTAGGTTTAGTACCTGATGGTTTGTTATACAGAGATGGTTTAGCATCACAAAATATTAATCACAAAAATAATATAAATGTAGGGTATACACAAATCTACAATCTCTAACTTAATATACAACATATAGCTATATAATTATTGATTTTATTGAACACAGATTTTGATATAACAATTATTAATTTTTTTTATAGGAACAAATACTGTTATTATAGATTTTGACTTTTGTCTTTACAGCAGATACATTTATGTCTTTAAAGCCTAGTGAACCCTGCTGGAACACATTTCCATTGCTCCGAAGTATGGATATCCGGATTTGGCTTCTCCAGGCGAGTGGGCTCCATAATGGCTACTTCCCCCGAATAAACTGAAACAAACAGAAAAGAATACTTAGAATTTATGCCACTTTTCAGTTTTTTGAACTATCTGACGTGTAATTTGTAAAGAATTATGGTTTTGCATAAATTCAGTAGGATTTACTCGATCAGGCGTAAAGCAAATTATAATTCGCCAGAAAACATGGGCAAATAAAATTACCCACGCCTATTAAGTAATTAATTTAGCGAAATTGTTAAGCAACGGCCTCATGGAACGGGTTTCTGTGTGAAAGACATGGAGCATTCATTACAACCGGACAACACGTTATTAATTACGCCAAGTAGCACCTTTGGAGATGTATACGTCGAAGCGTCAATTATTTGCACAGGTCTGGATTGGAACGAAATCCGGCACTACATGTCATTAAGGGTTTCTTAAAATTGCCTGCCACCTGCCTTAACATCTAACTTGAATTTAGTATTTTTTTTACATTTACACCATCAAGAAATTCTACTCTGCGACCGAAATTATAGGCTTAGACTCGGTTTTACAGTGTGCTGCTAAGCTTATAGTCGAAGTCAATTGTTGAGAGTAAGAATGGTTTAAAGGCTCTCTTATACCTAAAAAATATTATTGCTGTTAGTCGTTAACAGTTAGACGCCTTGACTGCCAGTTAAAAAAACCGGTCCTTATGAATTATACGTTTTTAATTTAAATATACCAACAAGACACATTCATCGGCTCGATTAACATGCCCTAAGTCGTATAATTTTTCAAAACTTTTGTTTTTGTAGATTTTTGCGACTGTTCTGCTAATAGTTAGTTGCATGAGTGACTGCCTGCTTTTTCTATCGTTTCAGCATAATTTGCGTTCATTTTGAACGAAGCACTTTCTTTTTAAAACTGGGGGCAAATAGCACTTTCTATACAGCCACATTTGATTATTACTTTGGCTAGTTATTTTCCTAACAGGAGCGGAATGTTGATGATACGTTTATTTACATATAGTATGTACATTATAACTTTACCTGCGCAGGCGGCCATGGTATTTTTCCTTTAGATTGGCAATCCTGAATTGTTACCTCTTGGTTTTCACCCTGGTTCTTTAGGTCGAATTCATAACTATACCCATAACGTGACGCCAAATTAAAATCTCCCAATAAAACTGGATTTTGTCAAAATTGAACCAATCGTCATCAACGGATCTGTTTACCTATGAAATTAGCTTCATGTCAGTGTCAAATAGGCCACCAGCAATCACTCTTTAACAATTGGACGTTGTCTATTTTTTTGCTATTTTCGAGTTCGTTGTTCGAGGAAAAAGGTTCCGTTTTTTGTCCATCATGACACGGATTTTCTCTACTGTGAAATTCACAATTGTTTTGAGATCTGTTTGTCTTTACGAGGACCCGTGAGGCCCGCCTTTGGACCTTGTTGCAGCGACCCTTTAGGGTTGACTATAGTAGAATGCTGTACATAAGTGTGTGCTCTATTGGTTAGTTTAGTTCAGTTTTACTTTGCCTTTGGTTAGTTCAGGTTAGTTCTGCTCAATTTTTTTTCTGCCATCGTAGAGCACGTATTTTCTGTAGAGCATCAAAAAGGATCTTTTATAAGATTCTTCGATGATATCAAAAGATGTTACAGAATGCTCCTTAGAAAATATGATTTTTATGATGATAAAATTGTTCCTATCTATATGTCATTCTGGTGAGCTCTTCTCGTCGACAGATATCAGAAAATGTAAAATAGGTAGCCACTTTCACTATAAGATATAGTTTATCAGGTACACGAATATACTTTGTCGTTGCCTTCTGCATTCAAATTCAAATATTTCGCTTCTTGAATATCATATTATTAAAAAGATTTTGCACCTTTTCTACCTAAACTTATCAAAATCAAAACACTTCTTTCAGAGGTTGGATGTGGTTCTCTAGAAATTATCTTGGTACCCTCTGTAAACCTGTCCACTTCCTGCTGGGCTTTGTAATCTTTGAGCGAAAACCCAAACTACTTTTTGAAAAGGGCTTATATGCCTTTGCCCTTCGAATAATTGTATGTAATTTGGGGTGGGCATACATATATCAGCACAGAACTTTCCGCCATAAACGTTCAAGAGTTCGGTCGTAATTTATTCCTTCATGCGCAGAATTCTCTGACAGCGAAACACTAACTACACATAACTTACGATTAATATATCCTAGCCTTAACAATGGAGCGGGTTTTCTTATTATATTCAATACACGGACTGAGTTAATTTAAACCGAGCCGTAGCCGTGAGTTATGGCGTTTTGCTGTTATCATGAACCGCTTTATAGTATCCGTTTTATTTCTTTTTCGTGTTTAATCGTTAAACTTTAACTTTTCTCCGAAGATATTACATCGGAGAGTTTCGGTATATCCGCCCCCGACTCGTTACTTTGTGTGCCAAGTACTGTCTCTCTAATTTTCTGAACATCAATTCTATAGGGCATTGTTGATGTCAATCATCGACAGAGTCCTTCATGTTGTTTTTCACAAAAAGTTCACATTATTCAATATCTTTTTACCAAAAACTACTATATGGTGTTCGTTGGCTCTAGATCTCTCCGATGTGAAAATTTTTAGCTTGAAATTATTTTTGGAGCAACAAAAGGTGGTAATAGTCTCAGGGCGCTCCTAATCATCACCTCATATTGTTGAGAGAAGTTTATTGTATTCTATGTAGATATATTGGTTATACAGCGACCTTATTGAGAGCCGATTTCATACATTCGGTAGTCCTTTTGAAGAACTATAATTCTTTAGTCCCAGTCATCTCCAGCCGTTGCAACACTTATTAAAAATTTTAGGCTCCGGTCCAGTGAAATTGTTCTTCAATTAGACTTTGAAGGCTTTCACGGCAGGTCAACATGCAATCTAAAGTTTTTTCCGGGCTTTGATGCAATGGGCGAAGTGATCTCCCGTGCTTCCCGATGTTAACTGATTCAACTGTGGTGAGTTCCGTGATATTTATTCCCCCGCCATCGCGTCGTGCGATGCTGCAGTGGAGAGACAGGGGTGGGAGTAGTGGTGACGCGGAGTTTCGGTGCACTTGATGTAAGTCGTAGAACTCGCCTTCAGTCTGTATTTAGAAACATAACTTCCTCCTTCCTATTGAAATTTTTGTCGCGTTTAAAGATCTCAATGGCATCTCTCGTTAGTCTCGGATAGAAAGGCTGCGATTTTGCGACATTTATACCACAAAACGCAGTGTCAACACGAAGACTAGCGGAGTTGTAGACCGGGACAAACACAAAAGTCAGCAGTAGCAGGGTACGCCCTCTTTTAAGGTCGCGACATCCTTTGAAACGAGGCGGATATCTTATATCAATCGCAGCGTTTCTATCCAAGTTTCTATCCAACTCAAAAGAGAAAGGCCATTGAGACCTTTATACAAGACAACAATTTCAAGAGAAAGGAAAAAATTACGTTTCTAAATGCAGACTGGACGACATAATTCAAGTGCGCCGAAACCCCGCACCACCCCTACTCCCACCCCTGTGTGTGAATCAGTCAACGTCGGGAAGTATGGGAGATCACTTCGCCCATTGTCTCATCGCCTTTGAAAATGTCTGCCGCAGCTGTCGACGAAACGTCAAGAAAGAAAATCAATTGAAGCACGGCTTCAAATCCCTGAAAACATTTTAAATTGTGTTCTTCTATTTCCTTGTTTCACCTATTTCTTCAATTTATCCATCTACTTACAGTGAACGTATTTTCAAATATTTGAAAAGAAATATTGGTTATGTACATCCTGAAGTTGTTGATAAAAAATAATCTTGATGAGCAATCCATCACCGTATGTTCGGTCCTCTTCTTTTGCGCAACACTTAGTAAAGTTTTCAATCAATTCTGAAGTCATTTTTATCATGTTGAGTATTACATGCTTCTTTTTCCCCTTTCCCCCCTTTCCCCACAATTCTTCTTTGTTCAAGTGTCGAAACCTACTTCTTTTGTGCTTCGCCCTCATATGCTCAATTTCTGTGCTTGTTACCCTCTAGTAAGCCAGCGACTGTAAGAGTAGCCACTCACTGAATGATTTACATCACCACATACACCTGAAGATCCCTCAGACCCTCTATGCTGGCAACAACCAATACCACTTGATCTAGGACTTTTTTGTGTAGTAAAATATAAGCAAAGTTCAAAAAAACGCAATGTAAAGCACTAAAGGGCCTTAGGACAGTCAGATAGACTAGGCCAATCAAATAAATCGCCATTGGGCTTTGAAATACTGGTCACTGATTGCACTTGAACCTTTTTTCAGTTTTTCTTTTTTTTTAACAAAATTTTGTTGTTGAGCCCTTTTAGCAGCATTTAGTGCAATTAACCAATCATCTTATTGATGCATAGTGATAGTTCCAAGACTCGAACATGGTACATGGTTAGAAAGCTTAGAACAAAGGCTACAATCACGGCTCAGGTTTGGGGAGAGTAGGCGTAGATTGGGGTAGCCAGGCTGCACACAAATTGATTGAAACCTTCATCCAGGGTTGGGAAGTGTGAAGGTGTACTCGGGAGAAGCCAATCTTAATTAAACTTCTTTTGGTGGAATGTCTTGCAATGTAGATATAAAGGGCTGCTGGTGATAAGCACGTGATTCTTGATTTTACACTAAATTTCGATATGTCTGGATGGCAACTTCCATCTGCATAATGTGACTTAGGCTCACTTTTCCTTCCTTCACCAAGTTTGATTTAAATTTAACGATTTGAGCTAAACGAAAGATTTTAATTTCCGACAAGCTTAAATTAGAGACGTAAAGGGGAATCTCAGCAAAACCAAATAAAAAAAATATATAAAATTAGTCAATGAGAGTCAATGAGCTAGCTATTCGATTTACCACCGAACACATTCCATATGATTGAAAAAGATGTCTACAACGTTGTTATTTGCAGTTCGTCACATCGTTCAGTCACAATTAGCTCTTTATGAAAGCCAAGTGTTCAATCGCACTAATTTGTCCAATAGCTCAGGTTTCGTGTTCACCATTTTCATACTGAGGGTTAAACCTCCTCCCCAATATAAACATCTAAAGGAGTAGAAATTGACATTAGTACCACGCATTTTATTGATTTTTTTGTCATTGCATTGAAGTCAGTCTGTGACTGACAACATGTTGAGAGAAGTTTCACCAAACTCAACTTCTCCACCTTGTCATTTGAAGTTTCACTGTAACTCTTCAAGAGTTCAACCTCACTACATTCACAATGGTTCTTCAATAGTTCTCGTGTTCATCATTTTGACGTAGCAAAGATGGTTAATCCTCTTCCCCAATTTAAACATCTAAAGGAGTAAAAAATGAAATTGAAACTAAAATTTTTTTTGATTTTTTGTCATTCTATTGAAGCCAGTGTGTGACTGAGAACATGTTGAGAGAAGTTTCGCCAAACTCAATTTCTTCACCTTGCCATTACACCACTGTTAACTCCTCAGGATCACCAAGAGTTCAAGCTCTATAAATTCCCAATGGTTCACTCATATCTCAGATTTCGTGTTTATTATTTTGATGTTGAAAAGATGGTTCAACCTTCTCCCCAATATAAACCTACAAAGAAGTAGGAAATTATATTACAATCACAAGTTTTTAATGATTTTTGGTCATCGGATAAAAGCCAATGTTCTGTGACACAAAATATCAGAAAAGTGTAACAAAATTCCAACTCTCCATCCAGCTCTGAACATTGTAGAGGTCATATGTACGTTCTTCTGACGTATGTTAGTTTTATCATTGGTTCAAAGAATGCATCGAAATTCTTATTAATTGTAACTATAAGGGAACTTCAATGCGTGTAGATTTCATCAAACAAGTGACTCACTTAACTCTTCACGATCGATGAGAGTTCAGCCGCACCAAGGTCCGAATGGTTCACCGAATTTTTTCAGTCCATCATTTTTTTGGTTGCAAAGATAGCTTAACTTCATTCCCAATATAAACGTCCAATATAAGCAGTAAGAAATGAGATCTGGACCTGGTCTGTGAGTCACAACACTTTGAGCAAAATTTCACCAAAGTCAACTTTGTCATCTTGTCAGTATGTCACTCTTAACTCTTTAGAATCGCCAGGAGTTCAACAGTACAAAATTTCAATGGTTTTCCAATTGCTGTGTTGTTTTGTTCATCTTTTTGATGTTGCAAATATGGTCGAACCTCCCCCCCCAATATAAACGGCTAGAGGAGTAGGAAATAAGATTAGAATCAGAAGTTTTATTGCTCTTTCTGATTATTTTGAAGCCAGTATTCCGTGACTCAGAAAATGTTGAGAGAAGTTTCAGCAAATCCAACTTCTCTATCTTGCCACTGTTAACTCTTGAGATCTGCAAGAGTTCAACCGCCCTAAATTCCAATGGTTCTCATATAGCTGAGTTTTAGTGTTCGTTATTTTGTTCTTGCAAAGATGGTCGAACCTCATCATCACAACATGCTGCGAAAAGTGTCACCAAACTCAACTTCTCTATCTTGTCAATGTTAACTCTTCAAAATCTCCAAGGGTTCAATCGCATTAGATTCTAATGGTTCTCAAATTGCCGAGTTTTAGTGTTCATCATTTTGTTTTTGCAAAGATGGTCAAACCTCCTCCCCAATATAAACGCCTAATTGAGTAGGAAATGAGATTAGAATCAGAAATTTTATTACGTTTTTTCTCATCGTCTTAAAGCCAGTGGTCCGTGACTCAGAACATGTTGAGAGAAGTTTCATCAAACTCAACTTGTCTATCTTGTCACTGTTAACTCTTCAAGATCTCCAAGAGTTCAACCGCACTAAATTCCAGTACTAGTGAAGTAGCTAAGTTTTCGTGTTCATCATTTTGTTTTTGCAAAGATGGTCGAACCTCCTCCCCAATATAAACGCCTAATTGAGTAGGAAATGAGATTAGAATCAGAAATTTTATTACGTTTTTTCTCATCGTCTTGGAGCCAGTGGTCCGTGACTCAGAACATGTTGAGAGAAGTTTCATCAAACTCAACTTGTCTATCTTGTCGCTATTAACTCTTCAAGATCTCCAAGGGTTCAACCGCAGTAAATTCCAGTACTAGTGAAGTAGCTAAATTTTCGTGTTCATCATTTTGTTGTTGCAAAGATGGTCGAGCCTCCTCCCCAATATAAACGCTTAATTGACTAGGAAATGATATTAGAATCCGAAGTTTTACTTCATTTTTATCATCATTTTGAAGCCTGTGTGTATGTGAGTCAGAACATGTTGAGCGAAGTTTCACCAAACTCCATTTCTATACCTTGTCCGTAAGTTACTGTTACATCTTTAGAAATGCTAGGGGTTCTGAAGTCTTCAAAATAAACATCTAAATGAGTAGGAAACATGATTAGAACCAGTACTTTCATTAATTTTTTGTTATCATATTGAAGCCAGTGATCCGTGACGTGCCGAGAGTTGAACCGCATGAAATTCTTCAATATCTCAATTTTCGCGTTCTTCATTCTGATGTTGCCCAGATGGTCGAATTTCTTTCCCATCCTAAACGGCCAATGAAGTAGGAAATGAGATTAGAATCAAAAGGTTTATTGCCTTTTTTTTTGCTTTTTTTTTATAATTTTGAAGCCAGTGGTGAGTGACTCAGAACATGTTGAGAGAAGTTTCAGCAAACCCAACTTCGCTATATTGTCACTGTTAACTCTTGAAGATCTCTAAGAATTCAACCACACTGAATTCCAATGGTTCTCACATAGCTGAGACAAAATGTTTTAGTGTTCGTTATATTGTTCTTGCAAAGATGGTCGAATCTCATCATCACAACATGCTGTGAAAAGTGTCACCAAACTCAACTTCTCTATCTTGTCACTGTTAACTCTTCAAGATCTCCAAGAGTTCAACCGCATTAAATTCTAATGGTTCTCAAATAGCCGAGTTTTAGTGTTCATCATTTTGTTGTTGCAAAGATGGTCGAACCTCCTTACCAATATAACCCAATTGAACCGCATGAAATTCTTCAATATCTCAATTTTCGCGTTCTTCATTCTGATGTTGCCCAGATGGTCGAATCTCTTTCCCATCCTAAACGGCCAATGAAGTAGGAAATGAGATTAGAATCAGAAGTTTTATTGTATTTTTATCATTTTGAAGCCAGCCGTCCAGACTCAGAACATGTTGTGAAAAGTTTCACCAAACTCAACTTCTCTATCTTGTTACGGTTAACTCTTCAAGATCTCTAAGAGTTCAACGGCACTAATTTCCAATGCTTCTCAAATAGCTGAGTTTTCGTGTTCATCATTTTGTTGTTGCAAAGATGGTCGAACCTCCTCCTCAACATAAACGCCTAATTTAGTAGGAAATGAGATTAGAATCAAAAGGTTTATTGCCTTTTTTGCTTTTTTCTTCATAATTTTGAAGCCAGTGGTGAGTGACTCAGAACATGTTGAGAGAAGTTTCAGCAAACCCAACTTCGCTATATTGTCACTGTTAACTCTTGAAGATCTCTAAGAATTCAACCACACTAAATTCCAATGGTTCTTGTATAGCTGAGACAAAATGTTTTAGTATTCGTTAGATTGTTCTTGCAAGGATGGTCGAATCTCATCATCACAACATGCCGTGAAAAGTGTCACCAAACTCAACTTCTCTATCTTGTCAATGTTAACTCTCCAAGATCTCCAAGAGTTCAACCGCATTAAATTCTAATGGTTCTCAAATAGCCGAGTTTTAGTGTTCATCATTTTGTTGTTGCAAAGATGGTCGAACCTCCTCACCAATATAAAAACCTAATGGAGTAGGAAATGAGATTAAAGTCAGAAATTTTCTTGCTTTTTTTCTCATCATTTTGAAGCTAGTGGTACCTGACTCAGAACATGTTGAGATAAGTTTCACAAAACTCAACTTGTCACTGTTAAATCTTCAAGATCTCCGCTCAACTGCACTAAATTCCAGTACTAGTCAAGTAGCTAAGTTTTCGTGTTCATCATTTTGTTGTTGCAAAGATGGTTGAGCCTCCTCCCCAATATAAACGCTTAATGGATTAGGAAATGATATTAGAATCAGAAGTTTTACTTCATTTTTATCATCATTTTGAAGCCTGTGTGTCTGTGAGTCAGAACATGTTAAGAGAAGTTTCACCAAACTCCATTTCTATACCTTGTCCGTAAGTTACTGTTACATCTTTAGAACTGCTAGGGGTTCTGAAGTCTTCAAAATAAACATCTAAATGAGTAGGAAACATGATTAGAACCAGAAGTTTTATTGATTTTTTGTTATCATATTGAAGCCAGTGATCCGTGACGTGCCGAGAGTTGAACCGCATGAAATTCTTCAATATCTCAATTTTCGCGTTCTTCATTCTGATGTTCCCCAGATGGTCGAATCTCTTTCCCATCCTAAACGGCCAATGAAGTAGGAAATGAGATTAGAATCAGAAGTTTTATTGTTTTTTTATCATTTTGAAGCCAGCAGTCCAGACTCAGAACATGTTGTGAAAAGTTTCACCAAACTCAACTTCTCTATCTTGTTACGTTTAACTCTTCAAGATCTCTAAGAGTTCAACGGCACTAATTTCCAATGCTTCTCTAATAGCTGAGTTTTCGTGTTCATCATTTTGTTGTTGCAAAGATGGTCGAACCTCCTCCTCAATATAAACGCCTAATTTAGTAGGAAATGAGATTAGAATCAAAAAGTTTA
The DNA here is from genome assembly GCA_951812265.1 of Taphrorychus bicolor. Lineage (NCBI taxonomy): Eukaryota > Metazoa > Arthropoda > Insecta > Coleoptera > Curculionidae > Taphrorychus > Taphrorychus bicolor. The sequence goes on along the minus strand of OX638298.1, from coordinate 32,042,821 downwards.
TTGCTTTTTTTTGCTTTTTTTTTCATCATTTTGAAGCCAGTGGTGAGAGACTCAGAACATGTTGAGAGAAGTTTCAGCAAACCCAACTTCGCTATATTGTCACTGCTAACTCTTGAAGATCTCTAAGAATTCAACCGCACTAAATTCCAATGGTTCTCATATAGCTGAGACAAAATGTTTTAGTGTTCGTTATATTGTTCTTGCAAAGATGGTCGAATCTCATCATCACAACATGCTGTGAAAAGTGTCACCAAACTCAACTTCTCTATCTTGTCAATGTTAACTCTTCAAGATCTCCATGAGTTCAACCGCATTAAATTCTAATGGTTCTCAAATAGCCGAGTTTTAGTGTTCATCATTTTGTTGTTGCAAAGATGGTCGAACCTCCTCACCAATATAAAAACTTAATGGAATAGGAAATGAGATTAAAGTCAGAAATTTTCTTGCTTTTTTTCTCATCATTTTGAAGCTAGTGGTCCCTGACTCAGAACATGTTGAGATAAGTTTCATAAAACTCAACTTGTCACTGTTAAATCTTCAAGATCTCCGCTCAACTGCACTAAATTCCAGTACTAGTCAAGTAGCTATGTTTTCGTGTTCATCATTTTGTTGTTGCAAAATGGTTGAGCCTCCTCCCCAATATAAACGCTTAATGGATTAGGAAATGATATTAGAATCAGAAGTTTTACTGCATTTTTGTCATCATTTTGAAGCCAGTGGTCTATGAGTCAGAACATGTTGAGCGAGGTTTCAACAAATTTCACATATCTACCTTATCCGTAAGTCACTGTTACCTCTTCAGAAGCGCTAAGTGTTCTGAAGTCTTTAAAATAAACGTCTAAATGGGTAGCAAACGGGATTACAACCAGATGTTTTATTCTTTTCTTTCTCATCACTTTGAAGGCAGTGGTCCGTGACTCACAACATATTGAGATAAGTTTCACCAAACTCAACTTCTCTATCTTGTCACTGTTGACTCGTCATGAACTCCAAGAGTTCAACCGCACTAAATTCTAATGCTTCTCCAATAGCTGAATTTTTAGCGACTGTGACCCAGAACATGTTGGGAGAAGTTTCACTAAATTCCACTTTACATCCAACTTTGAGCATTCTGGTGTAGAAGCCTTAGAAATATAAAATATGATAATACATTCGTAGATTGCAACCGTATCAATGTTTCTCCTTATTACCATTACCACGGAATTTTCATCATCTAGAGGACTTCAGTACAAATGCTTAAGCAACCTTTGGTTCAATCCGGTTAGCACAATAAGATGCTTGTTTGATAATGTGAGTTTACTAAGATAAAACTTGTTTAAAAATAATAGCCTACTAGAGGCTTCTTCCGGTCAGGCACTTTAGTATCTACCGGTTTCCCACCGTGATAGCACAGGGATCGGTTATTATGGGTTATTACCGAGATAATTCGATCCCAATGATAGTGGGTAATTAATCAATGGCGAATAAATAATAATTCATTCCGGTAGCGCGAGAAGCAGTTTTTAACCCTAAGTAAAGAGCGGTCGATCGGGCATTAAGATGGTACCGTATAATTTTGTTTAGCACGATTTTCATTGATTGCCTACCGCGGTCCCATATCGAAGGGAATTTATTTCAATGACAAGCCTCTCGTGCAGTTTGAGTAATTTGCGTATACAGGACAGGCCTCTTGGTTTATAAAAATAAAACCAACAGAAATTTCAATCAGCTAACTACCCCGGGATCACTAGAAAACTTCATCTACCAAGCTATTAATTTTCGACAAAAAAGAATGTCATAATCAAATTAAATCAATTTTTCTCTCTCTCGAACTCGATGAAATTTTCAAATGAACACCCTCTACATAACAATAATTTTAACTCACCTGTAATTTTCATGCCAACTACCAAAATTGTCCGCCATCTTGTTGGTTTGTGTCATGGCGGCTGCGTGTCTCGCCCACGCAGCTGACTGCTGAGCTGGCGTTATTGAGTGCTGACTTGGCGACCCTTGCGCCCCCATGTTGTAGGCCCCGAACTGGTTTACGTTGCTCTCCAACGCTGACGGATTTCCCGACGGGTTATAACTTCCATACAAAGACGAAGGGTTCTTGTCGTACAACGTACTATTGTGAGTGTTGGTTGGACTTGAGGAGGTACTTGACGTCTCCACTAATGGAGTAGCGTTGCTAGCTACGGAAGTAGCGGCAAGCGCATGCGGTAAGCTACTGGAAGCCAGTGCAGGATTCGTACTCAGCGATGAAGCGAGAGTACTGTAGCTTTGTTGAGCTGTCCACGGGGACTGATTGAAAGCTCCGGCAGTATCGTACTGATGTTGAATGGCAGCCGGGAAGGCGCTCTGCAGCGACATGGTGTTGAAGGCGTTCAGCTGCTGAGAATTGAGCTGCTTTCTGAGTCTGGCGCGCCTATTTGAAAACCACACTTGAACTCTCGCCTCAGTAAGCTTGGTTTTCTGAGCCAGTTCCTCGCGGGTATAGACGTCAGGGTATTGGGTTCTGCCAAAGGCTCGTTCGAGGGCTTCCAACTGCTCTCCGGTGAAGGTGGTACGCGATCGTCTTTGTTTCCGCTTCAGGGGTATTCCAGGCTCTAGGTCGGTGTCGGATTCTTCGCCAGAGGAGGTGGGACCTGGAGCAACAGAATTTTTCTAAGTTATGATGAGTAGCTTTTGGAATATGAAAATCAGCAAAAAATGATCTAGTAAATAATTTTCTTATAGTTCAGAATGATTTATAAAAAAAAATCATTATTTTTTGACTTCAAGGAGTAGCTTCAAGGAGCTTGGCATACAATCTCATAGTTTTCATAGTGCACACACTGAATAGTAGGGGGTGTTCATTAGAACACGTTCGACGTTAAAACAAATTTGGTTCACCCCCATTTATTATGACGTGGTATCATGCGTTTATTAATTAAAAGAAAAATCAAATAGGCCATGGAATTAGAACAGTAGGTCTAAAATGACTTCATAAAAAAATTAAAGTCGAAAATGTGATAAAATGTTCCGATTTTCATTTTTTTTTGAACTTATCTGAGGCAAAAGTTTTACTTGCATGGCTTGCTACGAAGTTTTTTTATGAACAACTTTTATTAAGTCTAGATGGAGTTTTGTCGATTTCTTTATAATGTTTGTCTTAATAAGACAAGACAAAACAACATAATTAAAGCATCTAAAAGGACAAATTTAGAGTTTTCGAAGAAACTAATTAGAATTAGAACCAAAATCGGTGTTAAAAATGAATAAAAATGTTTAAAAATTATAATTTATAGTTTAGGTTAGTTTAAGAAAAAACAATTTAGAGGTTTATGAGAATTGCGGGTTAGAATTAAGGCCAAAATGGGGTAGAAGAGGTAGAAAATGACGCAAACCGTCTAAAATGCAGATTTGGAAACTTTGTGAAGAAACTCAGGTTAGAATTACGGCGAAAGTCCGTAAAAATTACTAAAAGCGTGTGAAATAGTTTCTAATAAGAAAGCAATTCAATATATATGCAAAATAAAAAACTAGAAATTATCTAAAGGGTCTAAAAATTAAAAATTTAAATTTTTTAATAAAAAACGGTTAGAATTAGGCCCAAATCTGATTCTAATTTTGGGCTAAAATTGCTTAACACCAACATTGTCTAAAAATGCAAATTTTGATGTTTTTGGAGAAATTTAATATTAAAACAAAGATACACATCTTTTGGTTTTTTTGGTAAAATAATTTTTGAACCAAAATAAGTGAAATTGAACTAAAAATGTAGGGATTTTTTGAGAAATTCAGGTAAGGAATAAAGATAAAAATCGTTGAAAAATGGCTCGCAACAGGTAAGAATACAAATTTGTAGTTTTGTGAAAAACATTCAGATTATGATTAGAGCCAAGGTTGGTTAAAAATGAATACAAGCGTTAAAAAAATGTTGTTTTTGTCTTTGGTTAGTTCAGTTATGCTTTTTCTTTGGTTTGATCATTCCAGTTGTAGTTACATTTTGGGGCTGCCCGTTAGGGCCGCGTCTGTTTTTTTGTCGCAGCTGCTCTTTAGAGCCATTAAGGAGCATGTTGATTGCTGCATATAAGTGTGGGCTCTGTTGGTTAGGTTCATTTAGTTTTGCTTTGCCTTTGGTTAAGTTCAGGTTAGTTCAGTTCTGTTTTTCCTTTATTTAAATGTGTTCAGTTATGTTTTTCCTACAGTTTGGTTAGTTCAGGTTTACTTGTATTTTACGGCGGGCCATGGACTGATTCTAGACCTTGTCGCAGTTAGTTTTGTTTTGCTTTACCTTTTGTTACATTATTTGACGTTATATCAGTTCTGTTTTTCTTTAGGTTAGATTAAGTTTAGTTATTTTTTTCTTTGGTTTGATTAGTTGAAATTTGACGTTAGTCCAGATTATTTCTTTATTTTTTTCTTTAAGTTTTCTTTAAATTTTTCAACGGTGCATAGGGATAGGAACACTACAACGATATGTCATTGTCATGTATGTCATTTCATATTTGTTTTTTTGTAGGTTGGAAGACAAAAATAAATATAATAATTTCATCATGGTACTTCGCGTCCTTATATTAATATATATTAATATAATTTTAATTAATATTATATATTAATATATAATATTATATTAATATATATTAAAACGATATATATTAATATAATTATTGCGGGTGTAGGACTAACCCTACACCCGCAATACTTTCTACACAATAATTTCAATTTGATCTCTCGTTTGGTAAAATAATTATTTAGTGAGAAATGAGAAAAAGTTTTGTAGATTACATTACAAGTTTTATTTCAGTTCAGTTTTGGTGCTCCATAAGTCTTATTTTGTCCTACAATATATTGTTTAGTTTTTTAAGTATAAATATTCCGCAAATTTTTTCGCTTTACACTGCTTAATTTGATGCCCTCTTTCTTCTAAATTTCAAAAATCCTCGAAATTCCGTAATGCTTTAATCTGACCAGACCCAATTGTTGTACCATTTAGATTCAAAAAGTAATGAACAATAGAAACACAATGAAAATGACAAACTAATCCACACAAAACTAAACTGGTTTTCGTTTCTTGTTTAAATTACCAGCATCGTTCTTGGTTGCATACAATGGTTGAAGGTGTCTTCTCTTTGCTTTGTTAGTTGACGGCTCACAAGGTTGAAGGTGTCTTCTCTTTGCTTTTTTGCAAAAAATAAGCCAGAAGAACATATTCAGAATACACATTTTTGACGTTTTTTCTTCTCACACCACTCTCGAGACATCGCCAGTAGTCTTCACGTACCAAGACTGACTCATTTCAGGCACTAAGCCCTTTGCTGCTACATTAGCTGCCTCTTTTAGTTCAGGTGGAGTGCAGTGCATTGGCTCTTCATCCAACCACATTTTGAAATTTCACGAAATTATGCGTTTACAGTACCTCCACACTTTGATTGTTGTTGTATTACTTTGACTGGTTTACCAACAAATTTGCTTGTTAGATTCGGGGCAGTGACATATGCCTAGTAGCAGCGTCTTAGATGAGACAGTTAATTGGTAATTTAATACAGAAATATAAATTCATGTTAATATGGTCGTAAACAAAATAGTATATAAACCTCGGTAAGTAGGAAGTTTCCTGTTGTCTCGAGATTTTATAGTTAACCTCGACGCTACGCATCTCGTTAAACTATGAAATCTCGACAGTAATGAACGATTTCCCATCTCGGTATGTAATATACTATTATAATTTGTACAAAATTTATTCTGCAAAAATGTATCACTGTACTTCATAAAAGGCTTGGCAACTTAAACAAATATCTATTATTTTTCAACCTTTTGTTTTATTTCTAATGTGTACCCTCTGCCCCCCCCCCCCCCAAGCCCTTGGGTTATAGGTTCGAAAAGTATGAAAATTATGGCACTTAGATAACTTGAGATTTTATATTTAATCTCGACGCTGCGCGTCTAGGTAAGGTATCAAATTTCTCGACAGTAATGAACGATTTCCCACCTGTGTATGTAATATACTATTATTCGTTCTGCAAAATTTATTCTGCAAAAATATATATAGTGTACTTCATAAAATGCTTGGCAACTTAAAGAAACATGTATTCTTTTCCACCCTTTTATTTTACTTCTAGTGTATACCTCTACCCCCCTCTTGGGTTACAGGTTGAAAAAGTATGAAAAATATGAAGTAAGCTATGAAATTTCTCGATAGTATGAACCATTTCCCACCTCGGAATGTAATATACTATTACTCGTTCTGCAAAATAAATTTTGCAAATAGTGTATTACAATACGAGATGGGAAGTCTTTGATTATTGTCCAGAGATTATGTTATTTATCGAGACGCGTAGCGTCGAGATAAATAAAATCTCAAGACCGTAATGAAGCTTCTCATCGAGTATATGTATATACCCTAATAAAGCTTCTCATCGAGTATATGTATATTATTTTATTTTCAACAACACTTTTTGCACAACATCAAAAAATGTTCTTGAATATTATTTAATCATATAATATTCTGGCTCAAATCTTCACTCTGGAGGAGGAGGAATTTTGATGGTTGCTATGGTATAGAGCAAAACCAACAATAAGGGTTTCTGTAATTCCCTGAGGTTTTTGTGCTTTGTTTGCATGTCCATTACTGGTCTGGGACGAGAAGTAGTTACTTCCCGTATACGCCTCTCGTTAAATAACATAATCTCTGGACAGTGATGAAAGACTTCCCATCTCGTATTGTAATATACCATTTGCAAAATTTATTTTGCAGAACGAGTAATAGTATACAGGGTGATTCACGTAACTCGGCACAGAAGATTATGGCTAAACTTTTAGATTTAAAAAAAGTTTTGTATATGGAATGGAGGGGGGTCTTTTGGAAGTACATTCAAAATTATTGTCATTCTATACAGGTGGTCCCAAAAGTATAAAATTGATTGAATCGAAATTGATCATTGTAGTGCTCCTGCCGCTATGCAACCTTGCAAAAGTTATAGAAAAATTAAAAATAAAGAAATAATCTGGACTAACGCAATTTCAACTAACAAAACCAAAGAAAAAAATGACTAAACTTAAACTAACGTAAAGAAAGACGGAACTGATATAACATGAAATAATGTAACAAAAGGCAAAGTAAAACCAAACTAAGGCCAGATTGTACAAGTCGGGTTCAGCTAAACTCGACTGGTACTTGAACCCGCCCGTAAGAATCGCATTGCTCTCAAATTAATTTCATTTGTTACACTGGTTTTTCTTATAGGCGAGTTCAAGTACCAGTCGAGTTTAGCTGAACCCGACTTTGAGGGTGACTTGTACAATCAAACCTAGGTGTGACAAAGTCTAGAGGCAGTCCATGGCCCGCCGTAAAAGACAAGTTAACCTGAACTAACCAAACTAAAGGAAACACATAAATGAAAACATAAATGAACAAAGGAAAAAGAGAACTGAAGTAACCAAAGGCAAAGCAAAACTGAACGAACCTAACCAACAGAGCCCACACTTATATGCAACAATCAACATGCTACGTAATTGCACTAAAGAATTGCTGGGACAAAAAGCTGACGCGACCCTAACGGGCAGCCCCAAAAGGCAACTATAACTGGAATGGTCAAACCAAAGGAAAAGCATAACTGAACTAAACTGAACCACTCAAAGAAAAATTAAAACTGAACTGACCTAACACGCTTCATGTGTAGCAGCAACAGGCTCTGTAGCGGCCCTGCAACAAGATGCAGAGGCGCCCCGCACAGGCCACCGTAAGGGAGAGGTTTAACTGAACTAACTAAACCAAAGGGAAAACATAACTGAACTAACCTGAACCAACTTTACCCACCCAAAGTAAAACTGAACTAGAATTTTACTTTGCCTCTGGGCCGCGCCGCCTAAACTTAGAGGCCATTGTTTGAAAAAGGACCTTACCAAAATAATAATTACTGGTAGTCTATGAAGTAAAGCAGTAAGGAAAATACACTATCAATTATTTAGTGACAAAATATCACTGCAAAACAAGAATAGTAGACGTAAAGCAAAATAAAAGGCTTCTTCAGTTGACTTATATTGACGCCATTGCATTGGCTGCAGAATGACGCGGATTATTGCAGGCAACCAATCAAAACAAATACATTTGTAGACGATTTTCGTAATTCTTAAACGATTTGGCCCTAATCATAGCATTAATTTTCAAAAACCTTTTTAAAATTTTTGTTTTTACACGTTTTGAATTATTTTTTTTTGGTTCCAATCCAAGCCTGCATTTTTCCAAAAATTAAAAATTTTTGTTTTTAGATACTTTAATTTAATTTTAACTGATTGTAGTCTTAATTGTAACTTGAATTTTTCTAGAAACTAGAAACTTCTAGTTTATGAAGTTGGCTCACTTTGGTGATTTGAAGACAATTTTGAAAAAAAAGCCAGTTCTGATTGTTTATTAAAAATATTCGTACTTTGTTCTGGTTTTTCCTCAATTCCTTTCACATTAATTTCTGGTAACTCCTCAACAGTAACAATTTCAGTTTTTTTTTCCTTTCTATCCTGGTAGCTCTTCAATAGCATAGCTTGGATTCTCTTCCACAGTGACCACGATATGAAGTTTTTTGCCTAGCTTCTCTATATTTACAGCATCGGTTTCCTCATCTTTGTCAGACTCATTCCTTTTAAAAATTACTTTTCTCTTCAGAACCTGCTTCTTAAATACTTCGTGTTCGAATACTGTTATTTCTTAAACATCCTCGAGTAGTTCTTGAATTTGATATTCCGATTCTTCAGGTTTTAGCTAGTAGTTTGCATGTGCATTACTGGTAATTACTTCCCGCCCTAGACCAGTAATGAGATATTTCCAAGATTTTTAAAAGACAGAAATATCATCATATTATACCACAACCCCATATGTAATGTAACACAATAATATGTAACACATATTACATATGTGGTTGAAAATAATAGTATATTACATACCGGGGTGGGAAGTCGTTGATTACTGTCGAGAGATTTGATAGTTCACCGAGACGCGCAGCGTCGAAATGAACTATAAAATCTCGAGACGGTAAGGAAACTTCCTACCTAGGTGCGTATACTATTTTATTTACAACCTACATAATATGAATTTATATTTTTCGTATAAGATATTTATAATATTTTTAACTATCTTTTTTAAAAATTACCAGTTAACTATCTTATCTAGTTCGATGCTATTAGGGCATTGAACCTTTTATTGGGACATATTTTTAATTCTATAAAGACATTAAATTTTAGTGGCCAAGAAGTAAGCATGGAAAATGAGGGTTGAAAGAGAGGTTGGTAATAAGCCAATGAATACCCATTACCTATGCCTAATTTAGAGGTAGATAATAGGTAATTTCCCACCCTCCTATGAAGTTTGTAATGATAGCATTACATATATTGTTGTAAATAATAGTATATTGTTTAACGAGTGACGAAAATAGCATTTTCTCTCGCAAGAGAACAGTTTAACAACCGAGGCGAAGCCGAGTTTGGTAATGTTCTCGAGCGATAGAAAATGCTTTTTTGACGAGTAAAACACTATACTTTTTCTTCGATCCTGCTAACACTAAGTCTTCATTAACTTTAAAAACAATGCCTATAGAGTATTTCTTTCAAAAATTAAGGCGCGTCATTGTCAAGATGACACCTCGACTGTCATGAATTCAGTTTGGTAAATTTCAACATTTTGATTCACTGTTCTGAGGCCCGGGCTGGCAAAATACACATGTTTTTGTATGATATCACAATTTTTCATGGTGTTTTATAATATTAGACCAGTTAAATCGCATTTAATTGGCGATATACAGGCGAAATTAGAACAACTTACTTTCGTTACTAGAGACGAAAGTTAACGTTATGGGATTTTCTCTCACTAGCGACGAAAGTTACGTTTTCGGCTAGGGCAAGATATGACGAAAGTTGTTTATTTTTACATGGTCGTAGAAAATAGTTATTTATGTATTAAGAGCGAAAAGTACAACTTTTTTGCTCCGAGAGTGAAGTTTCTCGATCGCATCACTCGAGATCGAATCACTCGAGAGCAAAAAAGTTACTTTTTGCTCGTAATGCATACAACGTCTTTTCTGCAAACGATCAATTTCGTTATCGATCAATTCGATAATGTGAATCACAACTGAAGACACAATCTGAAAATTTAAATCAAAGTGACAATGACGTTTTTAATAATTGGTTGAGTGGTGGTAGTTGCTATTGACAGCAAGCGAAAAAATCTTTTTCGTTTGCTGTCCTGGGCAACGCGCGGAAAAGTAAACTCACATTCTGATCCTCAAAAAAGGCTAGGTTTTCGTTTGTCTAATGAAAGCGTAAAATGCGTCATTATTTGACGTTTGTAGAAAAAATATATTACTATACTTCATAAAACGCTTGCCAACTTAAACAAATATCTATTCCTTTTCGTCCTTTTATTTTACTTATAGTGTGTACCCTCTGCCCCCTCCCCTTGGGTTACAGGTTGAAAAAGTATGAAAATTATATCACTTAGATAACTCGAGATTTTATAGTTTAGTAGTAAGCTATCAACTCTCTCGACAGTAATGAACGATTTTCCACCTCGGGATGTAATATACTATTATTCGTTCTGCAAAACTTAATACCTCCCCCCCCCCCCCCTTGGATTACAGGTCGAAAAAGTATGAAAATTATAACGCTTAGATAAATATTACCTTAAACGCAAAACCCACTCTCTGCATAATATTCCGAAACCAAATAACCGTATAATACGGCTTAAACAAATCGTAGCTCAAATTAATAATGGGCTTTTCTTTATCTCGTAAATGGTTAAATCTAATAACCGCCCATTAGCCGTTAGGCTGGCTTCACAAAGCGCGCGGAAGCGTACTCATTTAATTTATTAATTACGTACCTCACATAAAAAATGTAAATTAATTTGGGTGGCATTATGAGGTTTAGAAGGTGATTTATTCGATGTCTTTGAGGCCGCGGCACCTATCGGGTTCTCGCTTTAAATGATGATTTATTCGGATTGGTCAGATGATTTGTTAATGATATTTAGTGACTGTTTATTTCTTAAGCTAGAGAGGACTTTAAGGAGTGAAAAGGCAGGGTATAGTTTTTTATTATCCAAAACATGATGCTGAGCAAAGACAAATTAATTGTGAAACAATGTCAAGAAAAGAAGCCGAAACCTGACTTGAACAAAACCTTTTTAGCAACTTAACCCTACTTTTTATAGCTGTCTCCCAGAACGTGTGTTTACGTCAGAATTGCCGTCCTATAAACCCAACATAAATCAAAGGTCGTCAAGGCAACAATAACCATGCTGATGGCAAAAACCGACATCATCAAGTGAGGCCCGAGCAAAAAGTAAAAAGCCGTACCGGCGTTAAAATCGACAGAAAATTTGAAATGGGAAGGTAATCAGGACCTCACAAGATGCCGACAATGACTGGCCGAAATCGAGGTAAATTCAGAAGATAATAACGGATCATTTTATCATTAACACGTTTTAGTGTAGTGATTGATTTTCATTATCATCAATTTTAACAGCTACCGGTGGTTGATCGGTCGATAGATGCCGCTTTTTTTCTGCGCCCAGGCCTTTGGCGGCTCTTTGTTTCGTCTTGATGGTTATTCAATGAAATTGTGTTTTTTATTCGTGAGCTTGGTGAGAAGACTCCGTTGTGACACCAATTTTGCTTGGACCTGTTGTCAGGTTTTGGAGCGTAAGTAATCATTCACACCACTAGTGTTGCTGCGAGACAAGACAATACGATATATAGCTTACTTCTGTCTTTTCTCGAAATCAAGGTAAACAGTCATCAAGCGATACACAAGACAGCGACTTACCTTGTCTGGAGTCTTGTCTTTTCTCGCTCATGCGTCGTGATAATTATTTTTTAATACTATAATAAAGCTTTTGATTAAGTTTTTCGCGACAGTTGGCCATGGCAGTTTGCCCCTTGTGTAACACTATCAGTCTTATTTGTTAGGTCATGAAAGCCGTAGAAAAATGATTCGCCAAGAACGCAAAATGCGACTTATCCATAAATTGACTTGCCGAAAATGAGATTGATACGATCCTAACCTTCTTTTCCTTCTTCTTTTCGGAAGCGTTAAGGTTTGTTTTATCCACGCATTTGCCCCTCTTGTGATGTCGACTGCCAGCTGTCCTTCCACTTCTTAGGAGGCCGTCCTGATGGTCTGCTGGAAGCTGGTTTTCTATTCCTGTCGATTTTTGCCAGTCTTTAGTTTTCCATCCTGGAAATTTGTTCGTTCCAGAAGCGTCTTCTGCCACTCTAGCCCGCACTCTTTCTTAATGTCTCTAATCCTTCTTTGGTCCCAAAGTGTGTTCCCTGTGATCATTCTTAGTATTCTCATTTCGCTGGTTCGTGCAATCCTTTTGTCTCCGCTGTATCAGCTCGTGTTTCGGCCCTGTATGTCATTACGGGCCTGATACATGCTTTATATATTATAACTTTGGTCGGGATTGATATGCATGTGTTTTTCGTAGAGCTTCTGCTATCTTGGCTGCCTTATTTATCTGGTTTCGTACACCAGTCTTGAGTTCACCATATGGTGATATTGTTGTTCCCAGATAGTTGAATACAGAAGCCTGGTCTATTGTTCTGTTGTTTAGTTGTAGTTTGCATCTGCGTGGTTTCCTGGCGATCACCATGCTTTTTGTTTTGATGCTTGATATTTCCATGTTGACCTTTTTGGCCTCTTTCTCAAATGCCTGTAAGAGCCATTGCAGCCCGTCTTCCGTGTCCGCGAACAGCGTTACGTCGTATGCAAGTTTGAGGTTTTTGGAGAAATTCAATATTACCTGATTTTTCTACAGAAAAATCAGATAAGATTGCTTTCTTATCGACTAATTTGTCGTTTTTGTTGAATCTACATTTCTGGGACAAAAGGGATTCAATTTGATTCAAGACGTCTATAAATGCAAATTTTGGTGTTTTTTGAGAAATGCAAGTTATGATTAGGACCAATTTTGGTTAATGCGTTTTTTTTACTTAAACATATTCAAATGCAAACTTGGAGTTCTTAGACAAATTCACATTGGAATTACAACAAAAATCGGTATAAGTTTAATCAAATAGTCTAAAAATGCAAGTTTGACGGTTTCGAAGAAATTCAAATTTAGAAGAAAAATCGGGTTAAGTTGATTTCATATCGGCTAATTTGTTTTCTTTGTTAAAATTGTAATTTTCTGGCCAAAATATGTTAAATTTGATTCAAGACGAGATTAGAGCCATAATTGTTTGATACTAACTCAAGGCGTGTAAAAATGCAAACTCGGAGTTCTAGGAGAAACTCAAATTAGGATTAAGGCCAAAATCGGTTAAAATTGAGTCAAAGAGGCAAAACTTGCAAGTTTTTGTTTTTTGAATAAATTCAACTTTAGAAAAAAAAATCAAATAAAATCGATTTCATATCGTTTAATTTGTTGATTTTGTTAAAATTACGTTTTTGGCATAAAATAGATTACATTTGTTTACTAAAAACATGTAAAAATGCTTCTTCAAGAAATTCGAGTTAGTATTAATACCAAAATCGGTTAAACCCTAATCAAATAATCTAAAAATGCAAGTTTGAAGTTTTTAGAGAAATTTAATTTTAGAAGAAAAGTTCTTGCAGAAATTCAACTTGGGATTAGGATCAAAATCAGTTAAAATTGCATCAAAAAGAAAGGAAAAATGCAAGTTTGAGGATTACGGCGAAATAGAGTTTTGGAAGAAAAATCAAATAAAATTGATTTCGTATCGTGTAATTTGTTGTTTTTGTGGAAATTTATTTTTTGGGCCAATATAGGCTAAATTTAATCCATGACGTCTAGAAATACGCATTTTGGTACTTTTTGAGAAATTCAGGTTAAGATTAGGGTCAAAATTGAGTGAAACTTACTCAAAGCTTGCAAAACTGCCAACTTGGAGGAAGTCAGGTTAAGATTACAGCCAAAATCGGTTAAAATTGAATAAAAAAGTCAAAAAATGCAAGTTTGAAGTTTTTGGATAAAATCAATTTTCCTGGTTATTCTACAAAAAAATCTCGTAAAATTGATTTCCTATCGTCCAATTTATTGTTTTCCTAAAAATTACATTTTTGAACAAAAATAGGTTAAATTTTTCTTCAAGACGTCTAGAAATACGCATTTTGTTGTTTTTTGGTTAAGATTAGGGCCAAAATTGGATAAAACTGTCCCACATCGCCTAAAAATAAAAATTCGTTGCTTTTGGCAAAATTAAGTATTTTTAATCAAAATGGTAAGTAAAATTCTATATTAGCCCTAAAGTAGGTTAAAGGACTCAAAGCGCTTAAAAGTGCAAAATTTGAGTTTTTTTCTAAATTCGTGTTAATATTAGGGCCAAAATTCAAGGATTTATAGATAAATATTTAGCTATTTGAAAAAAGATCCTTAATTATGAAAAATCAAAATACAAAAATAAAGAAGGAGAGAGTATTCTCCAACTTGTACATTCCTACATGTAATGCTCACAGCAAATTATAAAGTAGTAGATGTAGAAGAAGAAAGCATCTATAAGTCTAAAAGAGAAAAAGAGAAAAAATAATTTGACAGTCACTGCCGTCATGGTAAAAAGTGTAATGGTTATTTAGTGTATCTAAGAAAGGAGAAAAGCATCGAAAGAATTGAATCGAAGGTATTGAAAGATCTTTATAAAAAAGAGAACACCTAAAGTATTTTTGACTTCTGAATGAAGAAATGGACGACCCAATAACAAAACTTCAGGTAAAAAATACGGCTTTTAAACTAAAAACAATTGAAGAAACATGTGAAGGGTACTTTCAAAAATTACATATATCTAGCAGAGCTACCAAAAAAACGTAAATACGAAATAGATCGTATATTTCAAGGTTTTGACTAAGTATTTGGCTTTTTGAACAACGTAAGTTGAAACAAGAATAATTCTTTAGGATTTAGAGAAAGTGAAGAAAAGCTGAATAGAAAAATATTTGTGGCTAGAAAATTTAAAAAAATTGTAACTCTCTGCACATAATAAAAGTAGAGTCTTGGATAAACCTGAAGACTCATTACAACGAAAGGAACCCCTAAAGAAACTGTGATATCTAATGGAGAAATAGAAGAACCAGTAACTGGAAAACTGAAGTAAAAAAGATACTTCATAAATTAAAATCAATTGAAGATCCTTATACAGGGATGAAGAAATAGAATATGCGGTCCCAGATCCAAACATTTCCTTTTGACAAATGAGTTAAATACATTTTAAGTATTTGAAGATGATAAATCACAAAAAGTGAAGAATTTGTGTTTTTTTTTTTACTTTCTATGTAGAATATCAGCTCTAGAACAAACAGAGGAAAATAATAGAAAAGTTTTTTTGCTATTAAAAATGAGGCATCCAGGGAGTTTTTCAAAATTTTGTCGTACTTAGAAGAGCTCCTTCTCCCTCGTGGCTACACGAACCATTGAATTTCTAGGTTTTTTTAAATCAATAGAACCCGGTTTTCTAATATAACGATATATAATGTTTCTTTACTTCAAACCCTTTAACGCCTTGCATGATCTTATGATCACGGTATCGCCTTTCTCAAATTTCGAGCTATATCTGGCAAGGTTGCATAATTTTATTTGCCATATCTACATCATACCACATACCACTCAGGTTGAGCAGTATGAATGTTACCAGTAAGCTAGACGGTCGCCGTTCTGTTTTGGGTTTAGGAGCGCGGTAAATTGAGAGCAGAACTTTTGATGATATAGATCTTTTTAGTTGTGAGTTCAATAATTTGTTTCGTTTAGAAACTGTTTGTAAATATATCCGTGAGCATATGGTCACGCTAGGCGTTAGTGTAGATATTTCATCTAATGATACACCTTGCTATTTTTTTAGAAATGAGATACAATAAAGTTATTTTTCTCTTTTATTTTAGAGGGATAACCTCAGAAGAAGCCTATGCTATGGCTTATGATGAGAAGATAACCAAGAAGTCTCTAATATATATATACAGGGTGATTCACGTTATTGGACACGGAAGATTATGGCTAAACTTTTAGATTTTAAAAAAGTTTTGTATATGGAATGGATGAGGGTCTATTGGAAATACATTTTAAAATTATTGTCATTGTACACAGATGGTCCCAAAAGTGTAAAATTGATTAAAGTTTTATTTTTTTAAATGAAACACCTAGTATATTAATGTATTTTCAGTATCTATATACGGACAAAAGTAAAGGTAGTTTTATTAAGGTTTATGGCATCTAAACCGTACCGTTCTTCAGATATTCGTGATTTTGTGAAAATGCAGCATCAAATTTAATGTTTAAAATCTCAGCACTTGGTTTCTTTTCAACCACCGAAATTGGCTGGTGGGCTACTAGTACATTGAATTTTTTGCGGTTTGTATTAAATATTAACTACTGTGTACCAAATGTAAAAAATTAACATTCAATTATTGCAAATTTCAAACAGTAATAACTCGTTTAATATAAATTAGACACCCTGTATTTTATAGTATCATTAGATGCAGAGTTTAGTTTCCTAACAAAAACTATTTAACATTCCTATAGATTGGTCGTTGCATTTTCTTAGAAAATTGAGTTTTTCTGAATTTGCGCTGACATAAACGAATGTAGTAATCTAATTTACCTGTTCAGGTCTGTTCAGGTGTTATCTGATTTTGAAAAAGCAAAATTTATTGTCATTTCTAGTTGTCACATATTTATTTAAAGTTAAATATTTTTTTACTGTTATAATTGGTGATTAACAGGGAGTTTTTTATCTAATCAAAATGCTGGTTTACACAACAGAAGAACGAGTCGATATGATCTTCATTCTAGGAGAATGGTTGCAAAGTTGTCTTTAAGCATCAAGGGTTTATTCTGAAAGGTTTCCTAACCGAACTCGACCGAATAGAGCCGTTTTTGAAAGACTGTTGGTTCAATCTAGGCAAACTGGTAGTGTTCAGTATGAAACGACTGCCAAAACGAGACCAGTTACAGAAAACCAAGAAACTGAATTAGCCGTTATTGACTCTGTAGTTGAAAATCCCCATGTCGGACAACGAGAAATTGCACAAAACTTAAATATTAGCCAAGAAAGCGTATCAAGGATTCTTCAAAAACATAAATATCACGATTATAAGATACAACTACATCAAGAACTCTCCGATAACGATTTTGGCCAACGAGTGGACTTTTGTATGTGGGTGTTAGAAAATGTTGGAGAACAAGAAGATTTTTTTTAATCAGTTCTATTTAGTGATGAGTGTACTTATCATTACGATGGTTCTTTTAACCGACACAATTTTCATTATTATTCTGATTTTAACCCCCATGAATTTAGAGTTATTAATAACCAACATAGGTGGTCAGTACATGTATGGGGGGGGGCATAATGGGACAGTATGTGATAGGACCTTCTTTTTTTGACGAACATTTAAACGGAATATCGTTTCTAAATTTTTTGAGAAATCAGCTACCAATTTTACTGGAAGAAGTTTCTTTAGATATAAGAACAACCATGTGGCTGCAAATGGATGGGGCACTTGCTCATTATCATCGTAAAGTCCGGGAGTTCTTAAATGTTCGTTTCCAAAAACGATGGACTGGAAGGAATGGAGCACAACATTGGCCACCAAGGTCATCTGACATAACGCCTCCCGATTTATTTTTATGGGGATATGTGAAAGGAATCGTGTATAATACACCACCAACCACAAAAGAAAATATAAAGGAACGAATGAGAGAGGCCGTCAGAAGCATAACCCCCTATATGTTACGCAATGTGAGTGAAGGATTTAAAAACAGGTTTGTGTTTAGAATCAGACGGTCGTCATTTTGAACAAATTTTATAACTGTTTGTTTTTGTTTGTTTTACTCTTATGTTGACTTGTTATTTATTGTATTTCAAATTGCCACTATTATTGCAATTAATTTTTTTGTAATAGAGATGCTAAATGTTATAAGAACTCTTGTAATATAATGTTTTTTGTTTAGTTTGATATTTTATGCTAAATAAAGGCCCTTTAACATTCAGATGACTGCTAAATAATCTTCATGATCATAATTTTGTAACTTATAAATTGATATCTGACAAATACGGGGTGTTCATTTGAAAACTTTGTCTAGTTGGTTGTGAAATGTCAAAGGAAAAGAATGGAGAAACAATAGTCCATTTACTTTCATTATGCCATCCTTTTCTGTCAAAATTTTATAGCCTCCTAAATGAAGTTTTCTAGTGAACACCCAGTACTAATGATAATAAATTTTACTTTTTCACAATCAGGTATTGTAACAGGTAAAGTAGATTACTTAATTCGTTTATGTCAGCTGAAATTCAGAAAAAAATCAATTTTCTAAGAAAACGCAAAGTCCAAGCTATAGAAATGTTTAATAGTTTTGATCGGAAACTAAATTCTGCATTTAATGATACTATAAAATACAGGGTGTCTAATTTAAATTAAACGAGTTATTACTGTTTGAAATTTGCAATAATTTGGTGTTCATTTATTGACATTCGGTGCACAGTAGTTAATATTTAATACACACCGCAAAAAATCCAATATACTATTAGCCCACCAGCCAATTTTGGTGGTTGCAAAGAAACCAAGATTTTAAACATTTAATTTGATGCTGCATTTTCACAAAATCACGGTTATCTGAAAAACGGTACGGTTTAGATGCCATAAACCTTAATAAAACTACCTTCACTTTTGTCCGTAGGTACCGAAAATACATTAATATATTAGGTGTCTCATTTAAATAAATACAACTTTAATGAATTTTATACTTTTGGGACCACCTGTATACAATGACAATAATTTTAAAATGTACTTCCAATAGACCCCCATACATTCCATATACAAAACTTTTTTAAAATCTAAAAGTTTAGCCATAATCTTCCGTGTCGAGTAACGTGAATCACCCTGTATATAGCCTCCAAAAACAAATGTGTTGACGGATGAAGACTCAGGGGAGGAAGAAGGAGGGCTTATTGAAAATTTATCAGGTAGGCAGATACGAACAGGAGCGGAATTTGTTTTCAAATTTGGTGGTCAAACACCGGAGCAATCGAAAGATCATAGGCCACAAACAGCACAAGCAAATGCATCCGACTTGACACCGGAGGATGAAAGAGAAGTAAACCTGTCAGAGATATCCGGAAAAACCTCTAATAACAGAAAAAAAAAAGAAATAGAAACGAACTGGATCAAAGGTGATTTGGTTGCAAACCCAAAAAAAATTCCAGTTTCTTCTTACGACAAATTCAAGCAAATGACTCCTTATGAAATTTTTCGTCTCATACTTGATGACGATGTTTTTGACCTTCTGACTAAAGAGGCAAAGAAATATGCAGCTTCCAAAAATTATCCAATATTCAATGTTACGAAAGAAGATCTTCAGGTATTTTTGGCAATTTTAATTTTATCCGGATTTAATACTGTACCATCGAAACGAAATTATTGGGATTCTCAAGGAGATCTGCGAAATGAGTTTGTGTATAGTGCCATGAGAAGGGACAAGTTCTTGAATATTTGAGATTCCTGCATTGCGCAAATAACGATAATCCATGGAAAAAAATGTGGAAACTACGACCGTTTGTCTCGCTTTTGCAAAGTCGATTTATGGAACCATATATGTTCCAGAGCAACACATAAACTTTGACGAATCCATGATTGAATACTTTGGAAGAAACGGTTGCAAGCAGTGTATTCGCAACAAGCCGATTAGATTTGGTTACAAAGTTTTGAGTTTGAACACGCCGGAGGGATACCTAATAAACTTTGATATCTATCAAGGTAAGGGACCAAACGCCAATAACGTGTATGAAAAATTGAAGAATTGAAGAATGAAGAATGTTTGGGAGTTGCGCTGCTCCTTTAGTTCAAATGCTTGACGCATTTCCATATCAAGTAAAGAAACTTCCGTTGCATATATACTTTCACAACCTTTTTACTAGTATAACATTATTACACGAACTGAGGAATCGGGGATATCATTGTACAGGAACAATGCGTGAAAATAGGATTCCCAAAAACTGTATTATGAAAAGCAATACACTTATCAAGAAAGAGAGTCGTGGTGAATATGTCTTTGAACTAGACCGTCAAAATGGCATTATAATTATCAGGTGGAAGGATAACTCTGTCGTAGCAGCAGCGTCTACAGCTTACGGTGTCGAACCTCTAACACATGTCCAACGACAACTGGCGCTCTACATTGCTTTAACAGATGGCCCTATCGAACTCGTGCTTGTTGTTTCCATTCCAGCCAAAGGCTCTTTCCGGATGCTTCATTTCCTGTACCAATCCAGCCGGCTCACAAATTCTCTTGGCTCTCATAGACAGAGTCTTTACGACTCCCAGTTTCTGCCTGGGATGATGATTTGATCCGTTATTTCCATTTGCCCTCCTTGATATTAAAACATCCAAAAACAGTAGGCGTCCTTCCTTTTCTACCCCCATAGTGAATAGAATATCTGGGTTGATAGAGTTGAGGTGTAAGAAGAAGTTTTGGAGTTCCTGCTCCAAATGACAAGGGTGCCGCCCACGTATCGGAATCAACACTTTGGCCTCTTATTTGCCGTTGCTAACTTCTCGCCTCGAAAATTTTCATAAAAAGTTGGCTATTACTGGACTAAGGAGACTGCCCGTAGCGGCACCATCGGTTTGTACGTAGAATACTTCCTTCCATTGAAAATATGTAGTGGTTTGGTAGTGTTGGAACGACTTGTGGAAATTGTAACATCAGTTGTTGCAGAAAGAGGTTTATTGCCTATATTCCCAAGGCCTATGTGGACAAAACAGACAGAAAGACATTTGTTAATGTCCTAACTTAGCCAGCAGCTTTTGTGAGCAGGGACTGAAATAATTTTCTAGGAGAGTGATGTGATGAGCCAAAATGTTGGAGATTACTGTAATAATCAAGAATAAAGGTATTTAATGGCAAGGGTAACCAACGTTTTGACATTTGTCGCGGTCTTCTTCAAGGCCTTTTCAATCAGCGAAACAGACTTTCATGCTTATACATGAATTGGAGAAAATGCACATCCAGAAGGAGCACGTAAAACGTGGCAACAAACACACGGGCTTTTTGACCATAATCCTAACCTAACCTTTTCCAAAAGCTCCAAAATTTTATTTAAAAACCTTTTAAATAATTTTTAGCTCATTCTGACCCAAATTCTAAACTCAGTTTTGCCAACAAATTTGTGTTTTTAGAGGCTCTAAATCACTTTTAACTGATTTTAGCTCATGGCATAACTTCAAAGTTCGAGCATTGGACTGGATTGGACAACACTGGACTACTTTGGGTGTATAACCATTTAAATTCAATTCAGTTTTTTTAAAAAATAAAGGCAAAAAAGAAACAAATTGATTTTTAAGTGAAAAAATTGTAAAATTGATGAAAAGTGATAGCAAAAGGAATCATGTAATCGCAAAATGCTGTAATTGTCGATGAAATGTTTGCCTAACAATTTGCAATGAATTAGCCACTTAGTTATCTGTGACTAAATATTGTTCTTAATTTTCAAAATTATAAATATCTTTTGTAAAAAAAAATAAAAAATGTAGTTTTGTATGTTCTTTTTATGTAATGAAATATCGTGGGAAGAATTTTTACGACATCACGAGCGATTGAACCCGGCGCAAAGTAAATAACACCTAAAAGTTCTTAATGGGCGGTGAAAGAACAGTAAAAGCGGTTCCTAAAAACTAAATTACTATTTGTCTTACAATTATCACGGGGAAATTGATTCAATTTGAATTGCTTTGATAAAAAATTCAGAGTTATACGGTCCGGCGGACGGGTGTTTTCGGTTGTGCGAGCATAGCTAATAGGACTCACCGAGTATACCGTCGATTGAGTGGTTCTTCCTATCTGGATCGTCCTTTCTGCCACCCCTCAGAAGTCTGCTTATAGAACTTACTGACGGAGCTGAATTCTTATCACAGATGCCTTCCTGCAACAAAAAACATCGGTAAGTTTCATATCAGGTAAAAGCACAAGCAATAACTTACCTTGATTAACCTATCACGAATTTCCCAGGAGAAAATTCCGGGCTGCTCTTTCTTAAGTTGCTCGATCCTGCTCTCTACCTCAACAGTGGCAACTCGGGGCTTGGAGCCTCCTATCACTCCAGGTCTAACGCTACCCGTTTCCTGATATCTGTTGAGGATTTTTGAGACACACCCATGGGACACACGCAACTGCCTAGATATCACGCAAGGCCTAATTCCTGCACTAGCCATTTCCACTATTTTCAGTCGGATATGGTTGGGTAGCGGTCTACCGTTGATGAAGACTCCCCCCAACTGGTTGACTCTCCCTTGACCTGCAACAAGATTACGTATACAATAGAGGATCACGAGTAACATAAATTCGAGCATTAAAGGCATTCGGCCGACACCAAAACATCCGAGAAACGGCAAAAGAAGTAAGAAGACGAAGAAGAAGAAAGGATGTGAGTGGTGGGCGTGAGGACATTTAACGAAATGAAAAGTCGGCCTGAACGGCGGTGACTTTGATCTCGCTAATGTCTGTTTTCATCGAGGGGACGTTGCACACTTGATTTCGGACCTCTTTGGGGTCGGTCAGTGCGAGATGTATATGATGGTCAACGAGGACCGATTACTAGACTGCATAAGTTTTTATACAATGCGCTGAGCCTCTGCTTCCGAAAACGCTATTTAGTGGAAAATTATCCAATAGCCCGTGAAGAAGACGATGAAGATAGACCACCCTGGGTTATCGACAAAAACCACCTTAATTCAAGTGTAACTGGCCAGAAAAACCAATCGTCTTTATTCGAACATTGTAAGCCTGGTCTTAAATGTTGAATACGCATTGTATATGTTATTCTATTGGATGGTAAGCTGGTATCAAAGACCTTAATATGGATGATTGATGGGTGAAGCAATGCAGCGAATTGGGCGGAAAAAATGGTGCGATCTATTTGAAATGTATCTTGAGAGGATCTGGTCGAAAAATTGGCCGCATATTTGTGATGAAAATCATGAAGCCGGATTATGAAAATTAATACAGCCTTCGGCGTCGAAACTGATTGCTGATACATATTTAATGTCCTCATCGACTATATCAGGGTGTGATTTTGACGGTAAACCATTTGAATTACAAATGTATTCTTTTTAATGATCACGTAATAATAGTCATTGTAATTGTAAAAGTAGCTGATGCATTGTTATTCTTCCGTAAGAAAGAATAAGCAGCATTATTTGTGAATTAGGCTTTGATTTTAAAAAAATTGATAATAGAATTTACTATAACCCTAGGAAAGAAGTACGTGGTGATCACCAATTTGTCAATCGACCTGTCTGCTCTGCATACCGGTTTCGGGGTTTACCTCTCATTAGTGCAGCTTTGGATGGTGGCTATATTAAAGACCAAGACGATTGGCAAGTGCAGATCTACACTCCTTTCGAGGTCTACGCCTCAATAGCATAGTAGTTTAAACCAGAAAAGAATCGCAAAAGGGGTGAGGTACTGTGCTCTTGAGGATCTGAAAGATTGCAACTTACAGTAGGTAAACAGATTGCAGACGGAGGTAAACTACAGCCACTCGAATCGCTATTGGAATTTCATTAAACCATAACCACTTACTTAATTAAAGGTAAATCAAAATCGGTGAATCCACAAGAAAACCCTCAAGGCATTAAATGGTATCACAAAAAGGTAAAACATGTCCCAATCTGAAAAAATGCAAATTTCAGTATGAAAGACTACGGACACAAATTCACCAGAAAAACATTGTAGCTTAAATAACTAATGCACATGGTGGACGCTTTTAATGGCAAACTTATTTTAACTGTTACGAAAGCCGACGACAATTACGCTTCACACATAGAGGGTGTTTGTTTAAAAAGGTCACCTATTCTGCTGTGAAACATTAAAAGGAAAGGATTGAAGAACAAAAGTCTATTTACTTTGATTATCTCATCCTTTTGTGTCGAAAATTCATAGCTTTTCGTATTGGTTTGAAAATAATTAATACTCTCAAGTATTAATTATTCTGCAAAAAAAAAAATGTGGGAGAATTCTTCATTGAAAGGAAATAGCTTTTGTAAAACATGGCTAAATATAGACAGTGTGTTTAAGATATTTAAAAAATATTTTAAACACACTACTCTCTCTACTAACTCTAAAAAGCACCAAATTAAATAATTTAATTTTTAAAACAATGCAAATAACAAATATTATTAATTATTTAGCAAAAAAATTGTAGGAAATTTCTTCATTGAATGGAAGTAGCTTTTGTAAAATATCGCTAAATATAGACAGTGGGTTTAAGATATTTAAAAAATATTTAGAACTATAAAACGCACTAAATCAAATAACTTAATTTTTAAAACAATTTAAATGACAAATAGTATTAATTATTTTGAAAAAAATTGTGGGAGATTTCTTCATTGAATGGAAGTAGCTTTCGTAAACATGGCTAAATATAGACAGTGGGTTTAAGATATTTAAAAAATATTTAAAACTTTAAAAAGCACTAAATCAAATAACTTAATTTTTAAAACTATTCAAATGACAAATAGTATTAATTATTTGGTAAAAAAATTGTGGAGAAATGTCTTCATTGAATGGAAGTAGCTTTTCTAAAACATCCCTAAATATAGACAGTGGGTTTAAGATATTTAAAAAAAAATAAAACTCTACAAAGCACTAAATCAAATAACTTAATTTTTAAAACAATTTAAATGACAAATAGTATTAATTATTTTGTAAAAAAATTGTGGAGAGATCTCTTCATTGAATGGAAGTAGCTTTCGTTAAACATGGCTAAATATAGACAGAGGGTTTAAGATATTTATAAAATATTTAAAACTATGAAAAGCACTAAATCAAATATTTAATTTTTAAAACAATTCACATGGCAAATAGTATTAATAATTTTGCAAAAAAAATGTGGAGAGATCTCTTCATTGAATGGAAGTAGATTTTGTAAAACATAGCTAAATATAGGCAGTGGGTTTAAAATATTTAAAACTCTAAAATCCACTAAATCAAATAACTTAATTTTTAAAACAATTCAAATGACACATAGCATTAATTATTTTGGAAAAAAATTGTGGAAAGATTCCTTCATTGAATGGAAGTAGCTTTTGTAAAACATGGCTAAATATAGACAGTGGGTTTAAGATATTTCAAAAATATTTAAAACTATAAAAAGCACTAAATCACATAACTTAATTTTTGAAACAATTTAAATGACAAATAGTATTAATTATTCTGAAAAAAAATTGTAGAGAGCTCTTCAGTGAATGGAAGTAGATTTTGTAAAACATGGCTAAATATAGGCAGTGGGTTTAAAATATTTAAAATTCTAAAACCCACTAAACCAAATAACTTAATTTTTAAAACAATTCAAATGACAAATAATATTAATTATTTTGCAAAATAATTGTGGAGAGATCTCTTCATTGAATGGAAGTAGCTTTTGTAAGACATGGCTAAATATAGACAGTGGGCTTAAGATATTTAAAAAATATTAAAAACTCTAAAAAGCACTAAATCAAATAACTTAATTTTTAAAACAATTCAAATGACAAAGAGTATTAATTATTTTGAAAAAAAATGTGGAGAGATCTCTTCGTTGAATGGAAGTAGCTTTTGTAAAACATGGTTAATTATAGACAGTGTGTTTAAGATATTTAAAAAATATTTAAAACTCTAAAAAGCTCTAAATCAAAGAACTTAATTTTTAAAACAATTTAAGTAATAAATAGTATTAATTATTTTGAAAAAAAATTGTAGAGAGATCCCTTCATTGAATGGAAGTAGCTTTTGCATAACATGGCTAAATGTAGACAGTGAGTTTAAGATATTTAAAAAATATTTAAAACTCTAAAAAGCACTAAATCAAATAACTTAATTTTAAAAAAATAATTTTTTTGAACTATAAATTTTAACTCCTTGTAATTTCGTAAAATAGTTATTTATGTATTAAGAGCGAAAAGTACAACTTTTTTCTCGGAGAGTGAAGCGGAGAGCGGCAATCACTCGAGAGCAAAAAAGTTACTTTTTGCTCGTAATGCATACGACGTTTTTTCTGCAAACGATCAATTTCAAATAATGTGAATCACAACTGTGAATAGCTGAAGTCACAATCTGAAAATTTAAATCAAACTGACAATGACGTTTTAAATAATTGGTTGAGTGGTGGTAGTTGCTGTTGACAGCAAGCGATAAAATCTTTTTCGCTTGCTGTCCTGGGCAACGCGCGGAAAAGTAAACTCACATTCTGATCCTCAAAAATGGTTAGGTTTTCGTTTGTCTAATGAAAGCGTAAAATGCGTCATTATTTGACGTTTGTAGAAAAACTTATTTTTCAACCAGTTTATATAGAAAAACTCTAAGGTTATTTTTTGACGTAGAATATTTCCTTAAATTTTGTAACGAAAAACCTGATCTACCCTGTATAGCTATTGTTGTAGCTGTAAAAAAGAGACTAACCAGAGATTCTATGAGTTGCGGTGGAAAATCGAAGGGAGGAAGGACAATGACTTAACAAAGCAATCGAATCAGAATATGAGATAATCAAAATTATTAAGGATTTGAAACCTGAATCGAAAAATTACAATAAAAGGTAAATGTAGTTGTAATAAAATTGATAGTGCTAAAATACAACAAAACATTACATATTCTTTTATAATACTTCTAAAATTATCTTTTTTTCTGGCCTTAGTTTACTTTTCCTCTCATTTTATTACTCAGAGATTATTTTCGAACATTTTTCATTTTTTCAAATCTCGTGTTAAACCTATTACTTTGTCACTTTTTCAAGGAAATATTTGCATTTTTGTTTAGCAATTGCAATAGTTTTAATTTTAAAACTTTTTCCTTTGTCATTTTCAATCCTTCAATTAAAGTTTCACCTTTTATTGGCTCTTTACCTGATTCATGCTAACATTTTATCTAATTTTTTTTATCTTTACTGCTTTTCTGTACTTTACTGCGTTTCTGTTTTTACTACTCCAATTTCTTGTATCATAACTGCTGTTAGCGTTTTCTTACTTATTTTTTCTTTGCATATTTTTTATTGGAACTGTGGATAGCGGGTGTCGGACAAATAAGAAGCTACTTCACATTTGCGAATACGCCAACGTTTCGATCTTTATTTAGATCTTCTTCAGGGCTTAATTCAGTTTGAGAAGTATGTCATCCGAGCAATGT
This sequence comes from Taphrorychus bicolor, assembly GCA_951812265.1. Taxonomy (NCBI): domain Eukaryota; kingdom Metazoa; phylum Arthropoda; class Insecta; order Coleoptera; family Curculionidae; genus Taphrorychus; species Taphrorychus bicolor. Next base: position 32,015,712 of record OX638298.1, on the reverse strand, counting down.
GTATGTCTTCTATCAGACATAACTCAAAAATAAAACAATTAATCCACAAACAGACGACCACATGAATTAAGGACAAACGAAACACCAGCCGCCAGGAATAAAATAAACGATGGAATGATGATATTTTTTATTACTTTCTTTTTATTTTCAGCTTCTAGGAGACTATAGTTATAATATTATAAAGTTGGAAATTGGTTACTCTACTTTATTTCTGTTTTAAAGTTTAGTTCCACAATATTATTTTCCTACATTTTTTTGTGGGTTTAGCCAACAATATATCCCCATCCTTTCCGCAGCAAATGTCGTTTTACTTTTTTAGTTACTATTTGTTTCCTTTTTCTCTGCGATCTTAAAAAGTTGTGAGAAAAAGGTTTATTTTCTGAATTACTCAAAAACTCACCCTACCTTTTTAACAAACAAGGGTTCAAGAGCGAAGCACGTTTAAACCTAGCAACTGCGTCTAATTGTAATTTTTTTTTAATTGGTTTTTAGCTATTGTTTTTTGTTAATTCTTGGACCCTTACGGTTATATGGCTGGTTGTTTTCTTGGGTTGTGGTCCTTTTTTTTTAATTAAATAAGGTACAGCGGGTGCTTCAAACTTCGTATTTTATTTTATAGGCTTGACGTTCCAACACAAATTGGTGCCTTCATCAGAGTTTTGTACTACAACATACGGAATACTTAATTTAAAGTTATATTTGTACACTAGCAGGAAGAAACGGTGGAGTAACAGGTAGGTAAATTATAAACTACTAAACATAAAACAAATACAGGATTACTACAAGTAAACAAAATAAAATACTGAACATAAAAGTATGGAGAGATGATTAACGTAAAAGAGTAAAGTCGGTAACTCAAAGCAAAAGAGCGTCAAAAGTGAAGCCTACGATGCATATTGTGTTAGGTTAAAAAGGGGTATAAGGGTAAGAAAGGTAAGAAAAGGAGGAAATGTAACGGTGACAATGACTTACCCCAAAACGATGTACTGCCTTGGTTTGAAGTTTGTGAATTTTTTTCCTTTTGACTTTTTTTCCTGTTGCAGTTTTTTTTCCTTTATGTACTGGTACGTTTAAAAGTTTAGAGTTAAATTTTGAATGAAAACTTTGAAAAAACAAACGTTTTTTTTTTAATTGTTTTCTTGCCCAATGTTTGCTTTCAAGTTCTAATGAATATCGTTTTTGCTCAATTTTGTTTATGTTTTATTTTTTACGGTTTGGGCGATAATTTTTCCTTTTGCTATATTCTACTTCTTTCTCTCCTTTCTATCTTCTACTCTATTATGGTAATTTAGAGTAGGTGATTTTAATTTTATGCTTTGTTCACCTAAAGTTCCTTCAAACTTTTTTCTTGAATTTTTTTGATGTCCGACGTTTCGTGGTTTCCTTCCCTTAGCTTAGTTTTTGTTTGTTTGCATTATTTACAAAATCTAGTTTCTTAGGTTCCTTAAGCCTATTTTTCATTGCAAGGCTAGGAGAGAGTTCAAGAAGAGGGCAAATAAAATAAAACTTAAACAACTCTTTTATCCTAATTATTTTTTATCCTGAATAAGAATTTTAGCCTCACATTATCTTTTTTGCATGTTGTAGGCAAAATTGCTAAGTTTAAGAGAGAATTTAAAAAAATTTTTTTGGCTGTTGTCTTCATTTTTTATTTTTGTTTTCGTACTTCATCTTTTAGCAGATTTTCTTTTTATCTCTTTTATTTCATACTCTTTACTCAAGATTTCAGTTTTTGGTCTTTCTTCTTCTAGATTTTATCATGCAGAGTTGGCGACTCACCATACCATTTGCAATGAAGAGACGAACTAGTTCCTGCACTTGCTGCAAAATGAGATTGAGCGAAACAGGATAATGTGTCTTGTGGAAAATTATAACCCTATATCTCATTAACTTATTTTTATCACCTCGTTACTTTTGAAATCTTCATTTTTTTATACCTATCTCCTTTCATCACATGTTGAGAATATATGAAAAAAACGTCAGATTTGAAATGCCTTCTTGATGACAATAATGAGTGCATGGTTTACATGTATGTTCACACAAGTCCATAATTGAATATTTTGCACCTTCTCCTCCTTGTTCGATTGTTACTTGCTTTGTTTACTTCATCTTTTCTTTGTCTTCGTTCTGAATCTTTTATTAAGGCTTTCTTTTCATTTCTGCTTTTGTAGTCTTTGCTGGGCTGGAGTTAGTCCAGTTCCACCTAGGATTATCTTTTCTTATCTGTTATTTCAATTTTTAATTTGATGGGCAGTTTTACTACACAAAGGTGGTTTAGCGTCATGGAGTAAGCCTAGTTCCGGTTAGAGTTATCATTTCTTACCTGCCTTTTTTAACCTTTAATTGAGTGAGCAGTTTTACCTTACGGCGGTGGTTTAGAGCCTTGGGAAGAGCGATTGAAAGTGACGCTCAAATTGGTTGTGTCTGAACTTTGAATGAGATTGAAGCAAGAGACCAACACCGCCTTGGCAGATGTTACAAATTTTTCACACATAGGAGCAGTTAGAGTTAGAGTTAGAGTTATGAGTTAGAGTTATGAGTTATTAAGAGTTGTTTGAGTCCTGAATTAATTTCAGTATGAACACACTACTTGATAGTCGTCAGAGAGGTTGTTTGAGCCTTAGTAATGGCCAACATATACCAGAGAATTGGCTCTTTAAGAAAATATTTTTTACTCTCAAGAGGAAATGTATGAAATGATACGTAAGTCAAATTATCATCAAATTGTAGTTTTATATTTAATATGATAAATTATTAAGCTAAAATAAATATTTAAGTAATATTTTTTGATAATTAGCTTTTTAGGATCCCAGTCAGTTTAAGTGTGTGAAGTCAGTTCCAAACAGCATTTCTTCCAAGGTGTCTCTCTTTCTTCTCCAACTTAACTCAAAAAATTAATAAAAACACCGGGGATTTTCCTCCATACCTCTTAATATTTGTGCAGTTACTAATGTATATGTTAATTTTGTGTTGTTTTCTTCTTTCTTTTTCTCTCTAAAAAAAGCTTGATACTTCGCTGAGACGGTCTGAATCTACCAGATTTTTAGCTGAGATCAGCCATTAGGTCTCAGCATTTCTGCACTCCTTAACTTCGAAAGAACATTTTCTATACAAATATCACCCATAGTCGTGTGAACAACTAAGCGACGATATGATAAGGAAAACTAGCCGAAGAAACATGTGAAATGGAAATGCAACAACAGAACCAAAAGAATACCTGAATAGTTGTAGGGAAAGAGAGTATTATACTTTGCTATACAGAGAGGCGCACAAAAAAAGCCAACGCCGTAGATTCGTTATTTGTCAAACGATTTTCAAATTAAAAGAAAATAAGCTCCGGAAATGCACTGTAATTTGACAGAAAACAATATTTTTTAGCTCAAATTCCTGACACGGGGACAAGATACCGAATGTATTTTTTTTTAAATAGCAACTGGGATTTATTATTGATTTTTTTTTTGATTTCCTTTATTTTTGTGAATTCATTCATGTAATTTGTAATCATTGTAAATTGTAATCTGATTTTCTTTAATATTTTATAAAAAAAAATAATATTTTGATTGTTGAAAATTAACATAAAATTGACATATGAAAAATTATGAAACCAGCTTCAAACTTACTGTAAAAAGACAGAAGAAATCATCGGCTTTGATCAACAGATAATCCCCTGGTAGTTGTAGAAACCAATTTTTAGAGAAGATTTAGTGCTAATGTGTGGTGAGATACTAGGTAGTAGGTTGGTCGGTTTCCTGGAGAGAGCTTCCGAACTTCGGACAGCTCGTGGTTTGTCCGAAAAACAACTGTTTGACTCTACTAGTGACCTTTTCTCAAGCAAAGCTTTGAATTGGTTTCGAGCCAATAAATCTCGCTTCTATGACTGGAAAAGTCTATCTGAACTTTTGCTCCGTCACTTTGAGCCCTCAGATTATCGGCCACGCTTGTTTAAAGAAATATTGCACTCAAGTGAGAGCATTGTCGACTACTTCACCTCCATGCAGTCACTTTTCAGGCGTTATGATGGGTTATCTGAGACAGCGCAGCTGGACATCTGAATCCGCGATCTGGCCCCCTATTACTCCACTCAATTACCTGAAGTGGATACCCTAGAAGAGCTCGAGGAAGGTTGTCTTAAGCTTGAAACCAAAAAGTATCGGTCTGGCAGTTACGTCCCTCCAAATAGAAAGAAATATCAGTTTGTGGAGCCTGATTGTGCCTTTGGGGCGGTATTGCCAATATCATCTATTTCTGCCCAGTCTGATAGTAATATCCATGCCCATCCTGTTGATGCGAATAAGACTAAAACCATGACCTGTTGGAACTGTCAAAAAACTGGCCACTTTAACAGAGATTGTCCTAATCCCAGAAAAACTCATTGCTATCGAGGTGGATCTCCTAATGTGGCAGTGCGTATCTGTCCTGAAGTCGGAAAATTAATTTCTGAGGAAACCAGAGGTCGTCAGTTATCCTCAGACTTAAACTGTAGCATGACCACTTCAAACTTTTCCAACAAAATATTACTTGATTACATCATATCTTATGCACATGGTTATGAGCGCCCTTATGTCCAAATTGAAATTATCGGTTGTCCAATGTTAGGCCTTCTCGATTCTGGAGCAAGTCGTACCCTGGATGGATTGCCAGGTTATGAAATTTAAAAGAAATTACATCTTAAGCTCATCAAGCAAACTCTCACTTGTTCTGTGACAAATGGTCAAACTTCAAATGGCAAAACACGTCTCCTCGATATTTTGTTATCCCTGAACTCTCTCACCAGATAATCCTTCGCATCGATTTTTGGAATATTATGGGAATAATTCCTGACTTGAGACAAAATATTTGGCATTTTGCCAATTCATGTGACACTTTAGAAATAGCCTCCCTTAAATCTACCGATAATTTAACTCCTGCCCAAAGATCATCTCTAAACACTTTGATTTCTGAAAAGCTGTCACAATTTGGTGATGGTTTTGGCTGTTGCTAAGTTGTAGAACATGACATTGAATTAGAGCCAGGGACAAAACCTATCACGCAACGGTATTACCCTGAATCCTCTTTCAAACAAAAGTTCAGTGATGATGAAGTGGAGGAAATGCTGAAACTTGGAGAGATTCAACGCTCTCAAAGTCCATGGTCAAGCTCCGTGTGTTTGTGTGTTTGACACATAAAAAGGATGGTACTTTCAGATTCTGCATAGATTTTCGAAAGCTTAATCTCGTTGCTCCTGCCATTTGGCAGCGTATCATAGACACCATTTTGGGCCCTGAACTTGAACCAAATGTATTCGTGTATCTGGATGATATCATCATCATCTCAAATGATTTCCAGGACCATCTTAAGCTTTTAACAACCGTGTTTGATCGCCTTTGTGAAGCAGGACTGACTATCTCTAGAAAAAACTGTCACTTTTGCTTACCAGAATTGAGATATTTGGGTGATTTAGTGGACTCCTGTGGATTAAGACCGGACCCTGAAAAGGTCCATAGTCAATATTCCACCACCTAAAAACATATCCGAAACTCGACGTTTTGTAGGAACTGCCTCATGATACAGGCGTTTCATTCCCAATTTTTCATCTATATTATCTCCTATTTTACACTTTATTAAGAAAAATGTCAAGTGGGACTGGACCCCAGAGTGTCAGAAAGCTTTTCCCACCCTAAAAGAATGTCTTGTGACTGCCCCTATCTTAACAGTCCCTGATTCCAATGAAACTTTCTACCTTCAAGTAGATGCCTCTTCTTATTGACGAAGAGAAAGTTAAACACTTAATGACGAAGAGAAAGCTATCAGCTATTTGTCCAGGTCACTGACTAAACAGCTCACTGTTACTGAGAAGGAATGTCTCGCTGCCATTTGGAGCATGAAAAAATTGCTTTACTACCTAGATCATGCCCGTTTTAAAGTTATCACTGATCATGCTTCTCCTTTGTGGCTCCATAATCTCAAAGATCCCCAAGGCGGTTTAGCTCGCTGGTAGTTACGTCTGCAGCCCTATGACTTTGAACTAATACTTCGAAAGGGTAGAGACCAGATTTGGCATTTTGAATTAAAAGAAATTAAAGAAGACCAGACAAAATGTACATGATTAAATTATGAAAATTAAAAGAAATTAGAAAAAAATATAAAAAGTTATAGTTGCCATTTAATGAATGTGACATTCGGTACCTTGACAGGAAATCGAGCTAAATAATATGGTTTTCTCTCAAATTATAGAGCATTTTCCGACATTTTGTTTATTTTTTTAAATTTGAAAATCGGTTGACAAATAATCAAGTTGGCCGTGTTTTATGCGCTTCTCTGTATAACCAACCTCTTATCTTCGAGGGCTCCAATTAGCAAAAAGGTTATATATGGCTACAAGAAACTGTGTCGTTATGAAAAAGCTATTTCTTCCTTAACATTCGCAAAACTAAAATTGCTCATTGCTATTCCTAAGATTGACTAAAAATTAGTTCACCAAATGTAAGTTTTGCATGTGCATGCAGTTACAATGTATCTAACAAGAATGTAGTACCGTCGTCCTTTTCCGAACTTTGCGGAAAAATTGACAATTTTTGAATGTCAAATTGAATTATTTGGCAAAATATGACACGACAAGTGAATCCATCCACCCTATAGATCTCCCCAAGAACAACTAGAGTAAAAAAGTCGATAAACATGTAAAATGCTAATACATTTTTAGTTGTTCTTCATCAATCATCCACAATGGACTATATGTTTTGAAGTCTTGATTTGGATCCATTTGAGTGACCAACCAATCTTCCCAGTGCATTTTGGTCCATGCTGAAATTTCCTAGTTTATGCTTAATTTTCACCATACTATTCTCACTCATAGTTGGTAATAGAGCTTCCATCCCAGTATCATAGCAATGAATCGATTATTGTTATTCTATAATAATCCACTATGGGCTTTAACTTAAAACCCCACTATGGGGGTTTAAGCTCCTAATTTAAATGCTTTCGAGTGACCAACCAATTTTCCCAGTGCACCTTGAATTATGCTGAAATTTCCTAGTTTTTACCATATTACTGTCATTCTTGGTATGTAATAATGCTGCCATCCTAGCATCCTAGCAATCAATCGATTATTGTTATTCAAATCGAGCCTTGACGGTGCGTTAAGCTCGTCTCTTCCGTACAAAAAAAACTGCCTCCAAAGAGGTTTTTTTTTAAGAATTTAATCAGATAGGCTACCAACTTGTAGAACGTTGTGTAAAAATCTCGTTCGTTTCCTTTTGCTCGCCGCGAGCCGCTCCTACAGAAAGAAAAGAAATCCAAAAGCTCCCATCGGACGTCGGATGATGGATAATGTTATCTCGCCCGGCTTATGTCAAAAGTGGTAAAGATAAGCATCAAGAACCGGCGGTGTCCGTTACGGGCTCCGACCTACACGGACCGGAGTGTCGTTTAATTCATGTGAAATTCGACTTAAATCTGTATTATTAACTTATCAGATCATCTTCGGGGCTGCGACAAATGATTTTATATGCGTGCGGACGAAAAAATTACCACTTACGACGCCGCCGCGACAAGTCTTCAGATGGCCTTAGAGATGTGCAGGAATTCCGCGAAGAAAAATTAACACCCCGCGGCGATCTGGCCCAATTAAAATTTGCATCGTCAAGACGTTTGACAGTTAAGCTGTCGTCGCTATATATATGGTTTGTGCTTCTTGAACGTAAACGGGTTATAGGATCACTTTCCAGGTGACGGTATTAAAACTGGAAAAATACGATTTCATAATATGTTTGCGTACTTTTATCAAGCTGAAAAAGGCGGATAACAGGTATTTCTAAAATTCCCAACGTTTCGAGCTTTATCGAGGTCTTCCTCAAGGATTTCTGAAAGCTAAAGAAGCCAGCTTTGTTTAAGGATTGGTCCAGGTCTTTAGCACTTACACTGTTTGCTCGCCATATATACGCAGGATGTGTTGAAAAAACTTTTATGAAATATTGAAAATAACCACTGTTATGGCCGTTTGTGCCAAATTGATGCCATATAAGTAATCCAACTGTGGAAACTTAGTGGCCACTAGAACCCATCGTCCCCGGCCAGATGGTCCGTCGTTCTTGAGTTTTTCGTATATACGTTTTCGTTTTCCATCTCTGACCCATTAAGGCAAGATGCATCTAATAAATTGACTGGCTTCATAACGTTCATTTGTTTGTCTAAAGTCTAGACCCTTTTTGTCCCATAAAGCTCCAAAGTGCTCCTTACTCTTGCGCTGGATGATGCAAATTTTGCAATTAAGCAAAAAACCGAGTTTCACAGAAATACGCGTATTAAAAACTACCACCTTCCATTAGGATCTCAGCACAAAACCGCGTCTTTTCGCGTTTTAATTGCCTTTGCTGATGGTAATTAGTATCTCTTTTAACGACGGCTATTAATACCGAGGCACTTCTGAAACCTCTTCGTCGGTGGACAAAAAAAAATCGGTGGAATCCACCCTGTGGCCTGCCTGACAGCCCATTAGTTTCCGAATGACAAAACCCGAAAAAATCCATCAAAGCTCCATGGTGTCGCGCATACCAAATTTTATTAACTCATTATAATAATAACGAAAGTCCCAGTCAAAAGGTGTTCCGAAAAAGATTCACATTGTATTCGGCAATACCTAAGAGTTGATGTCCGCCCGAGGCCCTCTTCATCTTCTTCTTCATCCTCTGACCGGCTCGGTATTATAATAAAACACGGGATCGTTTTTAATGAGGATTTGTGGGGCAGATTCTTCGGCGGAAATTAGCTTTGACGGGAAGCAGTTTTGGGTCATTCTGATGTGGTCAGTCATGGAAATTAAAGTTCTATAAATACGCATATTAATCAAATGATATACTGGATAATTCAAATCGACCCTCACTATTGGAATCTCGAAAACCTTGAGAAAAAGGAAGTCGCTTAAATTGTGACGTGAATTTAAAACCCTATTAATTGGGGTTTTAAAAATTCCGGCTATTTGAGAAGATCCAAAGTCCAAGTCAAAGAGAAGAAAAGTCTTCGTGCCATTGTTGTCAAAATATGGGTCAAAAATATTGGCTTTCCGCATATTTCTCTTTCTGTACATATTTTCAATAAATTTCGGATAAAGAAAAACGAGATCTATAACAAGTTTGTCTTGATACAAATTTGATTCATAATATATATCCGTCAAAAAAATTCATAAAATCTAGATGGAAACATTACAACTACTGTCTGACGGTGTGTTTTCTTTGAATTGATCTAAATTAGGCAACGATGTGATCTCGAAGATCTTCTATGATTCAGCCAGTTCCAATTCAGCCGGCTCACAAATTCTCTTCGGTCTCACAGACAGTTTCTATGACTCTCATTTTCTGTCTGGGATGATGATTGGATCCGTAATTGAGGTATCGGTGTGCGTGTTGGTTTTCTATAAACAGTGGGCTCAAGCTTCTCATTCGGCCTCCTTGATACTAGGACATCCAAAATCGGTAGGAGCCCTTCTTTTTCTATCTTCATAGTGAATTGAATTTCTGGGTTAATAGAGTTGAGGTGTAAGAGGAAGTTTTGGAGTTCCTCTTCGTCATGGCTCCAAATAACAAAGGTGCCGTCGACGTATCGGAACCAGCACGTTGGGTGGGCTGTGTTGGAAAACGGAATTAAGTATGACTTCATCGCTACCAATTTGTAAAATTTTGACCAATAACTAAAACATAACAGACGGAATGAGTTGGAGAAGTGGAAAATAGTCAGGAGTTAGAGTAAGCTTAATGAAATTATAAAGGATAGAGTACAGACGAAAAAGAAAGGGTGACGGAAAGGGGATACAACGAGAATCAATCCGGTCTATCAATGGAGTAAGAGACCCAGGAAAAGAAGACTGAAATGTGCACCAAAGAATGCATGCAAAGATGCAGATTAGTTGGTAAGGAGTTAAGAATTTGTTTAGAATATTTCATTCAATACCAATAATAACATAATTCATTGAAAATGGGAAGAATTTTTATAAAACTAAGTACGAAGAGAAAATTGCTTTTTTCTCTTGTTTCTTTCTTTCTTTCTCTACTATATAATTTAGTCAGTTAATTTATTAATTACTTCACACATAAAGCCAATGCTTGTCTAAAATTTTCTCTACTTATATCGTTTGTTGATGTAGAAGAAGGTTAATAGCTGCCAAAAAGCATTTTTTCCTACAACTAAATAATACATGTTTTATTGAAGATTTTTATATCATTTTAACTTTATTGACGATCCATGGAGACTTTGGTCCCTATTCTTTCAATAATCATGGAATTTGGATGACCAAAAGAAGCATCTGGGTGGCATCATTCTTTTTTTTTTAATTTTTATCGTCAAAAATGCAGATCCACTCTTTTTCCTTATATGTTTATTCTCTTTACTTGCAAACAAATTTGTTTTATTTGTTTCAAAATTAAAAAATTATTTTTTCTAAAAGCGCGCAGATCCATTTCCTCTTTTAAAAATGGTATAGTGGTGTGTCAGTGGTAAGATTTTATTTTTAATGCAATTTTTTATTCCTTTTTTCTAAACAAAAAACAGAGTATCAGAAGACTGACGATCAGGCTGATTTACTTGTTAAAATGGTTCTTAATTCAAATTCGAAAAACTCAGAAGGTGTTCTGTTACTCTATCTGAAACAAAAATTGAAAAAACTGTGAGTTTGAATCAATTGATGAAAGATTTTCCAATTTAGATTCGAAAGATGAAACTCAGTGAAAATTGAAAAATCAGAGGACTGATTTTCAGGCTAATTTACTTGGTAAAAATGTTCTTAATTCAAATTCAGAAGAAGTTTTTTCACTCTGTCTGAAGCAAAGATTGAAAAACAATGATATTGAATCAGTTGTTAACTGAAGAGTTTCCAATTCAGATTCGGAAGATGGAGTTCAGTGTTGTTTTTCCTGAAGCAAAAACTGAAAAAAATCATTGTGAATTAAATGCTTGTTAAATGAGTTTCTAACTTAGACAATCAGTAGAAAAATTCCACCAAAAGACTGACTTTCACTGATTCACTTGGTAAAAGTATTTCTAAATCAAATTCAGAAGAATTTTCATTGCTCTGTCTGAAGCAAAAATAAAAAAAAACAGTGAGTTTGAATCGGTTGTTCAAAGAGTTTCTAATTTAGGGTCAGAAGAAAAAGCTCGGTGTTTATTTGTCTGACGCAAAAATTGAAAAACCAGAAGACCGACTTTTAATCTGATTTACTTGGTAAAAGAGTTCCTAATTCAAATACAGAAGAAATTGTGTCACTCTGTCTGAAGCAAAGATTGAAAGACAGTAATATTGAATCAGTTGTTAGAAGAGTTTCCAATTTAGATTCGGAAGATGGAGTTCAGTGTTGTTTTCCCTGTGGCTAAAGTTGAAAAACCAGTGAGAATTAAACACTTGTTAAAAGAATTACTAATTTAGATTCAGGAGAAAAAGGTCCATAAAAAGACTGACTTCTAAACTGATTCACTTGGCAAAAGAATTTCTAAATCAAATTCAGAAGAAGTTTCGTTGCTCTGTCTGAAGCAAAAATAAAAAAAAACAGTGAGTTTGAATCGGTTGTTCAAAGAGTTTCTAATTTAGGGTCAGAAGAAAAAGCTCGGTGTTTATTTGTCTGACGCAAAAATTGAAAAACAAAGTGGGAATGAATCACTTGTTAAAAGAGATTCCTATTTAGATTCAGAAGAGAATGTTCAGTGTTCATTTGTCTGGAGCAAAAATTGAAAAACCAGAAGACCGACTTGCAGGCTTATTTACTTGGTAAAAGAGTTCCTAATTTAAATTCAGAAGAAGTTGTGTCACTCTGCCTGATGCAAAGATTGAAAAAAAAGAGTAAGATTGAATCAGGTTGAAAGAGTTTCGAATTTCGATTCGCAAGATGGAGTTCAGTGTTGCTTTCCGTGAAGTAGAAATTGCAAAACCAGTGGGAATTAAACACTTGTTAAAAGAGTTACTAATTTAGATTCAAGAGAAAAAGACTGACTTTGAAACTGATTTAGTTGGCAAAAGATACTATTAATCAAATTCAGAAGAAATTGTGTCACTCTGTATGCAGCAAACATTGAAAAAAACAGTGAGTTTCAAATGCTTGTTAAAATAGTTTCTAATTTAGATTCAGAAGAAAAATGTCAGTGTTTATTTGTCTGAAGCAAAAATTGAAAAACACAGTGAGAATGAACCACTTGTTAAAAGAGATTCGCTATTTAGATTCATCAGAAGAAAATGCTCAGTGTTCATTTGTCTGAAGCAAAAATTTAAAAACCAGAAGACTGACGTTCAGGCTGGTTTACTAGGTAAAAGAGTTGCTAATTAAAATTCAGAAGAAATTGTGTCGGTCTGAAGCAAAGATTGAAAAAAACAGTAACATTGAATCAGTTGTTAGAAGAGTTTCCAATTGAGATGTGGAAGATGGAACTCAGTGAAAACTGAAAAATGAGAGGACTGATTTTCAGGCTAATTTACTTGGTAAAAATGTTCTTAATTCAAATTCAGAAGAAGTTTTTTCACTCTGTCTGAAGCAAAGATTGAAAAAACAATGAGATTGAATCAGTTGTTAAAAGAGTTTCCGATTTAGATTCGGAAGATGAAGTTCAGTGTTGTTTACCCTTAAGCAGAAATTGAAATCTAGTGAGAACTAAACACTTGTTAAAAGAGTTTCTAATTTGGATTCAGAAAAAAAAATGTCAGTGTTTATTCGTCTAAAGCAAAAATTGAAAAGCACAGTGAGAATGAATCACTTGTTAAAAGAGATTCGCTATTTAGATTCATCAGAAGAAAATGTTCAGTGTTGATTTGTCTGAATGAAAAATTTAAAAACCAGAAGACCGACTTTTAGGCTGATTTACTTGGTAAAAGAGTTCCTAATTCAAATTCACAAGAAATTGTGTCACTCTGTCTGCAGCAAACATTGAAAAAAAAAAACAGTAAGATTAAATCAGTTGTTAAAAGAGTTTCCAATTTCGATTCGGAAGATGGAGTTCAGTGTTGTTTTCCCTGAAGCAGAAATTGAAAAATCAGTGAGAATTAAACTCTTGTTAAAAGAGTTACTAATCGAGATTCAGGAGAAAAAGGTCCACAAAAAGACTCACTTTCAAACTGATTTTTTCTTGGCAACAGAATTTCTAAATCAAATTCAGAAGAAGTTTCGTTACTCTGTCTGAAGCAAAAATAAAAAAAAATAGTGAGTTTGAATTGTTTGTTAAAAGAGTCCCTAATTTAGTTTCAGTAGAAAATGCTCAGTGTTTATTTGTGTGAAGCAAAAACTTAAAAACCAGAAGACTGACTTTCAGGCTGAGTCACTTGGTAATAGTGTTCCTAATTCAAATTCAGAAGAAGTTTTGTCACTCTATCTGAACCAAAGATTAAAGAAACAGTGAGATTTAATCAGTTGTTAAAGGAGGTTTCAATTTAGATTCTGAGGAAGGAGTTCAGTGTTGTTTTCCCTGAAGCAAAAATTGAAAAAAAAAAACATTGTGAATTAAACATTTGTTAAAAGAGTTGCTAATTTAGAATCAGTAGAAAAGTTCCACCAAAAGACTGACTCTCACTGATTCACTTCGTAAAAGAATTTCTATAAACCAGTGAGTTTGAAATACTTGTTAAAAGAGTTCTTAATTTAGATTCAGAAGAAAATCTTTAGTGTTTATTTGCCTGAAGCAAAAATTGAAAAACTCGAAGACCGACTTTCAGGCTGATTTACTTGTTAAAAGAGTTCCTAATTCAAATTCAGAAGGAGTTTTGTCACTCTGTCTGAAGCAAAGACTGAAAAAAAAACAGTGAGAATGAATCGCTTTTTAAAAGTGATTCCTATTTAGATTCAGAAAAAAATGTTCAGTGTTCGTTTGTTTGAAGCAAAAATTGAAAAACCAGAAGGCCGACTTTTAGGCTGATTTACTTGGTAAAAGAGTTCCTAATTCAAATTCAGAAGAAATTGTGTCACTCTGTCTGCAGCAAACATTGAAAAAAAATAGTAGGATTAAATCAGTTGTTAAAAGAGTTTCCAATTTCGATTCGGAAGATGGAGTTCAGTGTTGTTTTCCCTGAAGCAGAAATTGAAAAATCAGTGAGAATTAAACTCTTGTTAAAAGAGTTACTAATCGAGATTCAGGAGAAAAAGGTCCACAAAAAGACTCAATTTCAAACTGATTTTTTCTTGGCAACAGAATTTCTAAATCAAATTCAGAAGAAGTTTCGTTACTCTGTCTGAAGCAAAAATAAAAAAAAATAGTGAGTTTGAATTGCTTGTTAAAAGAGTCCCTAATTTAGTTTCAGTAGAAAATGCTCAGTGTTTATTTGTGTGAAGCAAAAACTTAAAAACCAGAAGACTGACTTTCAGGCTGAGTCACTTGGTAATAGTGTTCCCAATTCAAATTTAGAAGAAGTTTTTTCACTCTATCTGAACCAAAGATTAAAGAAACAGTGAGATTTAATCAGTTGTTAAAGGAGGTTTCAATTTAGATTCTGAGGAAGGAGTTCAGTGTTGTTTTCCCTGAAGCAAAAATTGAAAAAAAAACATTGTGAATTAAACATTTGTTAAAAGAGTTGCTAATTTAGAATCAGTAGAAAAGTTCCACCAAAAGACTGACTTTCACTGATTCACTTGATAAAAGAATTTCTATATCAAATTCAGAAGAATTTTCATTGCTCTGTCTGAAGCAAAAAAAAAACAGTGAGTTTGAAATACTTGTTAAAAGAGTTCTTAATTTAGATTCAGAAGAAAATCTTTAGTGTTTATTTGCCTGAAGCAAAAATTGAAAAACTCGAAGACCGACTTTCAGGCTGATTTACTTGTTAAAAGAGTTCCTAATTCAAATTCAGAAGAAGTTTTTGTCACTCTGTCTGAAGCAAAGACTGAAAAAAAAACAGTGAGAATGAATCGCTTTTTAAAAGAGATTCCTATTTAGATTCAGAAAAAAATGTTCAGTGTTCGTTTGTTTGAAGCAAAAATTAAAAAACCAGATTCCGACTTTTAGGCTGATTTACTTGGTAAAAGAGTTCCTAATTCAAATTCAGAAGAAATTGTGTCACTCTGTCTGCAGCAAACATTGAAAAAAAAAACAGTAGGATTAAATCAGTTGTTAAAAGAGTTTCCAATTTCGATTCGGAAGATGGAGTTCAGTGTTGTTTTCCCTGAAGCAGAAATTGAAAAATCAGTGAGAATTCAACTCTTGTTAAAAGAGTTACTAATCGAAATTCAGGAGAAAAAGGTCCACAAAAAGACTAACTTTCAAACTGATTTTTTCTTGGCAACAGAATTTCTAAATCAAATTCAGAAGAAGTTTCGTTACTCTGTCTGAAGCAAAAATAAAAAAAAATAGTGAGTTTGAATTGCTTGTTAAAAGAGTCCCTAATTTAGTTTCAGTAGAAAATGCTCAGTGTTTATTTGTGTGAAGCAAAAACTTAAAAACCAGAAGACTGACTTTCAGGCTGAGTCACTTGGTAATAGTGTTCCTAATTCAAATTCAGAAGAAGTTTTGTCACTCTATCTGAACCAAAGATTAAAGAAACAGTGAGATTTAATCAGTTGTTAAAGGAGGTTTCAATTTAGATTCTGAGGAAGGAGTTCAGTGTTGTTTTCCCTGAAGCAAAAATTGAAAAAAAAACATTGTGAATTAAACATTTGTTAAAAGAGTTGCTAATTTAGAATCAGTAGAAAAGTTCCACCAAAAGACTGACTTTCACTGATTCACTTGGTAAAAGAATTTCTATATCAAATTCAGAAGAATTTTCATTGCTCTGTCTGAAGCAAAAAAAAAACCAGTGAGTTTGAAATACTTGTTAAAATAGTTCTTAATTTAGATTCAGAAGAAAATCTTTAGTGTTTATTTGCCTGAAGCAAAAATTGAAAAACTCGAAGACCGACTTTCAGGCTGATTTACTTGTTAAAAGAGTTCCTAATTCAAATTCAGAAGAAGTTTTGTCACTCTGTCTGAAGCAAAGACTGAAAAAAAAACAGTGAGAATGAATCGCTTTTTAAAAGAGATTCCTTTAGATTCAGAAAAAAATGTTCAGTGTTCGTTTGTTTGAAGCAAAAATTGAAAAACCAGAAGGCCGACTTTTAGGCTGATTTACTTGGTAAAAGAGTTCCTAATTCAAATTCAGAAGAAATTGTGTCACTCTGTCTGCAGCAAACATTGAAAAAAAAACAGTAGGATTAAATCAGTTGTTAAAAGAGTTTCCAATTTCGATTCGGAAGATGGAGTTCAGTGTTGTTTTCCCTGAAGCAGAAATTGAAAAATCAGTGAGAATTAAACTCTTGTTAAAAGAGTTACTAATCGAGATTCAGGAGAAAAAGGTCCACAAAAAGACTCACTTTCAAACTGATTTTTTCTTGGCAACAGAATTTCTAAATCAAATTCAGAAGAAGTTTTGTTACTCTGTCTGAAGCAAAAATAAAAAAAAATAGTTAGTTTGAATTGCTTGTTAAAAGAGTCCCTAATTTAGTTTCAGTAGAAAATGCTGAGTGTTTATTTGTGTGAAGCAAAAACTTAAAAACCAGAAGACTGACTTTCAGGCTGAGTCACTTGGTAATAGTGTTCCTAATTCAAATTCAGAAGAAGTTTTGTCACTCTATCTGAACCAAAGATTAAAGAAACAGTGAGATTTAATCAGTTGTTAAAGGAGGTTTCAATTTAGATTCTGAGGAAGGAGTTCAGTGTTGTTTTCCCTGAAGCAAAAATTGAAAAAAAAACATTGTGAATTAAACATTTGTTAAAAGAGTTGCTAATTTAGAATCAGTAGAAAAGTTCCACCAAAAGACTGACTTTCACTGATTCACTTGGTAAAAGAATTTCTATATCAAATTCAGAAGAATTTTCATTGCTCTGTCTGAAGCAAAAAAAAACCAGTGTGTTTGAAATACTTGTTAAAAGAGTTCTTAATTTAGATTCAGAAGAAAATCTTTAGTGTTTATTTGCCTGAAGCAAAAATTGAAAAACTCGAAGACCGACTTTCAGGCTGATTTACTTGTTAAAAGAGTTCCTAATTCAAATTCAGAAGAAGTTTTGTCACTCTGTCTGAAGCAAAGACTGAAAAAAAAACAGTGAGAATGAATCGCTTTTTAAAAGAGATTCCTATTTAGATTCAGAAAAAAATGTTCAGTGTTCGTTTGTTTGAAGCAAAAATTGAAAAACCAGAAGACCGACTTTCAGACTGATTTACTTGGTAAAAGAGTTCCTAATTCAAATTCAGAAGAAACTGTATCAATCTGTCTGCGGCAAACATTGAAAAAAACAGTAAGATTGAATCAGTTGTTAAAAAGTTTCCAATTTTGATTCGGAAGATGGAGTTAAGTGTTGTTATCGCTGAAGCAGAAATTGAAAAACCAATGAGAATTAAACTCTTGTTAAAAGAGATATTAATTTAGATTCAGGAGAAAAGGTTCCACAAAAACTGCTGATTCACTTGGTTCTGATTCACTTCACACGTTTTCTTGATAGCAGTGTTCCTAATTCAAATTCAGAAGGAGTTTTGTCACTCTGTCAGAAGCAGAGATTGAAAAAACAATGAGATTGAATCAGTTGTTAAAAGAGTTTCCAATTTAAATTCGGAAGATGGAATTCACTTTTGTTTTCCCTGAAGCAAAAATTGAAAAACCAGTGAGAATTAAGCACTTGTTAAAAGAGTTACTAATTTAGATTCAAGAGAAAAAGGTGCACAAAAAACTGAATTTCAAGCTGATTCACTTGGTAAAAGAATTTCTAAATCAAACTCAGAAGAAGTTTCGTTGCTCTGTCTGAAGCAAAACTAAAAAAAAAACAGTGAGTTTGAATTGCTTGCTAAAAGAGTTTCTAATTCTAGATTCAGAAGAAGGAGCTCAGTGGGTATTTGTCTGAAACAAAAATTGAAAAACCAGAAGACTGACTTTCAGGCTGATTGGTAAAAGTGTTCTTAATTCAAGCAGCTAATCATTCAGCAGAAGTTGTGTCGTCCTGTCTGAAGCAAAGATTGAAACGACAGTGAGATTGAATCAGTTGTTAAAATAGTTTCCAATTTAGATTCGGAAGATGGAGTTCAGTGTTGATTTTTTTGAAGCAGAGGTTGATAAACCAGTTACTACTTTAGATTGTGGAGAAAAATTCTGCCAAAAGATTGACTTTCAAGCTGACTCACTTGGTAAAGGAGTTTTTAAAACAAATTCAGAAGTAATTTCGTTGCTCTGTTTGAAGCAAAAATTAAAAAAAACAGTGAGTTTGAATTGCTTCTTAAAAGAGTTTCTAATTTAGACTCTAGAAAAATCTCAGTGTTCAATTATCTGAGGCAAAAATTGAAAATCCAAAAGACGACCGACTCTCAGGCTGAATTATTTGGTAAAAGAGTTTTTTAAAGAAATTTTATCGCTCTGTCTGAATCAAAGATTAAAAAAAAGTGAAATTTAATCAGTTGCTAAAGGAGTTTCTAATGTAGATTCGGAAGATGGAGTTCAGTGTTGTTTTCCCTGAAGCAAAAATTGAAAAACCAAAATACTGATTTTCAGGCTGATTCACTTCGTAAAAGAGGTCCTTAGTAAACCTGGTAAAAGAATTCCCAATTGAAATTTAGAAAAGGTTTTGTTGCTCTGTCTGAATGAAAAATGGAAAACCATTGAGATTCACTGAAATTGAATCATTTGCTAAAAGACTTTCGAATTTAGATTGAGAAGAAGAGCGTTGTTCTCTCTGAAGAAACGAAAAACCAAAATACTAATATTGAGACTGATTCATTTGGTAAAAGAGCGATTTACTTGGTAGGTTTGCTGTAATAAAAGTTCTCAGTGGCATTCTCCAAGCTTGAAACGTCCTTGTCTTTAGATTGGAGGGTGTCTAAATCTGTCAAGATCTCTGAGTTGAGTAGTTGCTTCGTCTCAAATTATTCAAATTTTCTTCTATTTCTGCGACTTTCTCCAATATGATTAAAATACCATACTCAGTATCATTCTCCAAACTGGAAAATTTCTTGTCTTTGGAGTAGAGAGTATTTAATGGTTTATCTGTCACGATCTGTGAGTTGAGTAGTTGATCTGAGAATGGATCTTCTACTTCTACGACTTTCTCCAATACCATTAAAATACCATACTCACTATCATTCTTCAAAGCTCCCTCTACTGATAAGAGACAGAACTTCAGTGGCATTCTCCAATCTAGAAACATCCTCGTCTTTGGAAAAGTTTTTGCTGTCAAGATCTCTGGAATGAGTAACTGTTTTGACTCAAATTATTCAATTTTCTTTCTACTTCTAGGACCTTCTCCAATTCGATTAAAATATTCTTGAGGGTTCATTGTTGGACTAATTCCAGAGACGTAATCCCCCCTTCATATTTAGTAAAGTTTTCGCAAAAGGAAAATTTAATTGAAGATCAAGTATTTTACTGCTTACCAGAGATGTAAATAACGTAAGTGTTATATAGGTCCTGGACAAATATAATGTCTCTGTTCCTCCACTAAGACACCGACACCCAAATCTTTTCGTTATTAATTTAAGCGTTGTTTTTCAGCGTTTGTGGAAAAATCAGGTTAGTATTAGGGCCAAAATCGTTTAAAACTTACACAAAGTATCTAAAAATGTAAACTTTGAGCCTTTGAAGAAATTCAGGTTAGAATAAGGGCTAAAGTTGGTTAAAAATGACTTACATTATCGAAGAATGTAATTTTTATGTCTTTGGAGAACTACAATTTTAAGAAAAATCGGGCAAACAAGAGAGCAAGTGAGGGCAATTTCTGTTGTGTTTGGTAGAATTAAGTTTTGGCCCAAAATAAGTGAATTTTACCTCAAAAAGTTTCAAAATTAAGGACCAGGAACGGTTAAGAATTACTGGAAGCATATAAAAATTCAAATTTGGAGTTTTCAAGTTAGAATTAGGATCAAAATCGTTTAAAAACTAAAAAAATATCTAAAAATGCAAACTTGGAGTTTTCTGAGAAATTTAGGTTGGAATTAGGGCTAAACTCGGTTAGAAATGTCCCACGTTTTTTATGTTTCAAGAGAAATTCAGTTTTAAGACAAATTAGGCAAAACCAGTTAATATAATCGAATTGGCTGTTTTTGGTAGATTTTAGTTTCGGACCAAGAGGAATAAAGCTGACCTCAAGAGGCTTCAAAATTAGGACCAAAATAGGTTAAAAATCACTTAAAGCCTATAAAATGCAAATTTGGAGAAATTCAGGTTAAGATTTCGTATACTTCAAAGACTAAGACTAATAATTATTAAGTCATAACACCTACAACTTCAAAATAGTTCCAAATAATATAAAGTTATCATAATACTATTAAATTTATAAAATTTGAAGGGATGGAACGTAGCTACGAATATTTATGAATTAGTGCATAGGCTAAGTGTCAATTAATTCGGACAACTGCGTTCGAGAATTTTAGTATTTTGGTAAATATTAGCATTTCGGTCTTATGTTTCGGAAATGCGGTGTTAAGTTATTGTTCGTCCTGGTTGCACCAACGTACTAATTTTGCATACAAATGGACTGTGGCTACAACATTTGCTCACCTTTTTCTTTTAATGAAACCATCAATATTTGTAGGTCATACTCCTTGAGATTTGAGGAATAGTGAGAATACAAGGGCGAAGAGAATCATCTTTGAATCAAGAAATGGTTAATTTCAGTGAAAATGCTATAAAAGATATTGCAATTTGCACTATTTCATAAAATACGCAACAAGCAATAAATATAACCGTTATTTTAAGCAAAATCATAATTTTTAGAGGTATGAAACAAACATGGTGTTGCTCACCCCCCACTTGAGCAAAAGTTATTAGCTTACTGTTGTCACAAAACACCGTCACTTATGGATTGATGATATTATGGATCACTACGATAACACTCAGGTAGGGAACTAAACTTAATTACATTATAAACAAATTAAAGAGTTTTTACTTTCTTTATCATCTCCCACTACGACTACTCACACGTACCTTGGAACGGATATCCAGTGAAGTAAGGCGACATGTTAAGGGTAGAAACAGCCATTTACCCCCGGCGCACAAAAAGAACCGAAAACCACCAAAATCCAACTTCCAACCAGTCACTAAAAGTCTAAAAGGGCTTCGAAAAAGGACGACGCGCGGAGCTCTCAGTCGGTACTTCTTAACGAAAACTGACCAAGACGTCGCAGTTGATGACCGTACCAACCAGAGGTGCGGTAAATGGGCGTCACTGTGACAGCTAACTTTCCATCGTTCGCACCAATGGTGCTCGAAGATTGGCTGGGTCCGATGGGAATGGGTGGGGCCCCGGCGATTTCAAAATGCACCGTAACCTTTGGCGTTACGTGGGTATGGAGACCACCCTTGGAGTCGTACAGTCTGCTGGGGAAAAAGCAGTGTTTGTATGTCGTCGTATGCAGATGATGGTGGTAATTTAAGGGGTGTCTTTAGTGGGGTGTTTTGGCCGATTTTGCACGCTATTTTCCTGATGCGAAGAAAAAAGACTGGTTCAGTTTCAGATTGCCATGAAATATTTGCCCTAGTTTTAGGTTTAGAGGAGTATCGCTCAAAAACTATATAAATATTCGAGTAAAACATTAAAATTGTACGATGATAAGTGATGCTATTAATTGATGAATTGTGATTCATTTAAGTTTTATGGAGTTGACCAGATGCTTCTAGCATTGGTATCTTGGAAACTGTACGAGATAGACCAAAAATTAAAAAAGAAACTTTAACTTTAATTTTTACTCCTGCAAGGTTATGGTCCCTGTAGGTGTTCTGTCTCCAAATAATAGGGGGTATTCATGTGAAAATGTCATCTAGTTGGCTGTAAAATTTCAAACGAAAAGGATGAAGGAACAAAAGTCCAGTAATGTTGATTATGTCATCCTTTTCTGTCAAATATGCATTTCTAATGAATATTGCGTATATTAATACCCAAAAATACTTCAGAAATTTGCAAATTATTGCCAGGTGGTCTTAAGCGCCTCCGCAACTCAAAAGACCCGAAATGTATGACTCGGCTGATTGGATTAGCCACGCTTAGACCTTTCAGCGTTTATGTCGATGCTCATTTCTACCTTTTGCCGGGCTTAGAGGCCCATTCTTCCTATTGGGACCCGAAAGACGAATATTTATGTGGAGCAAATCGACTGGGAAATCCGTAATCTTTTGCCAACAAAAAAAAAGATACATAGGTCCGATTTATAGAATGGATAAGAAGAGGCTTTATTTACGATACTCGATCAGGCTTGCAAATTCTATTAAGATTTCAAAAAATTTAAAAAATGTTACTAGTAGAACTACTTTTGTCTCTTGCTCTGCAATAAACTGGCATCCATTTTCATCGATTATGACAAACTAAAATAGGTTTTTACTCACTTTTGATGATAATGGCCAGCGTGTTAGTGCTGAATTTGATTACTAAACTTCAGTCTCCCAGCTTTAATCAAATAGGTAAAGTTTTCAAGTCGTGAGATAGATTTATAGATACAGTAAGTGTACAGGGTAGAAACTCCGTAAATTGTAAAATCCTAATCATTTGGAGTTCCACTTTTCACTTCCCTGCAATTTATAATGGACGACTTAGAGAAATTTAAATTTGAAAATTCGTTTTTGGTCCTTCGAAATTCTTTTTTTCGTCTTTCAAATTTTTTGTGATTAATACGGTCACCGTATATTTAAAAAAATTACTTATTTTTCTTTGCAGTTTTTCAATGGTGGTCACCAATTTGTCGATCGACCCATCTGCATACTAGTTTCGCGGTGTAACCCTCATCAGTACTGCTTTGGATGGTCAACAAATTGGAGACCGTGAGTTCGCGTCTTAAACCCAAAAATGTGTGCCAAAAACACCGGTGAGATGTTGTACAGAGCAGGAGCAGGCGACATCCCCCAGCGTATTAGATCTAATACTGTATGACAGATGGCTCTCAGTTCGAGTAGCAGCCCATATAGCTGTACTGATGAGAGATAGACCCCGAAACTAGTATGCAGATGGTTTGATCGGCAAATTGGTGACCACCTACTCTTTGCACTTCGTTTTGGTTCCGATAACCTGCGAGGTACACAGCAATATCGGCTGCTTCTCGAACTGAGAGCCATCTATCATGCTGTATTAGAGCTAGTACGGTGGTGGATGTCGCCTGCTCTTCTCTGTACAACATCTCACCGGTCTTCCGTACATTTTTCGCTTTGAGCCGTGAAGTCACGGTTTTCAATTTGTCGACCACCCAAAGCTGTACTGAAGTGTTTTCTAATAAGTAGCTTCATTCTTCTGTTAATAAATGGCTGTTAATAAATTGAAGGAATCAGTTTTGATTAAAATTGGTTTTACTTTGTAGATTACACAAGTGACATTGTCCTCTCCTCTCCCTCAAATGTCATCTATTATCTACAATCATCTCAGACGTCAGCTCTCATTCATGAGAAAACAGATATTAACTATTTCCGCCCAAATTTTATTAGCATGTAATAACATTTGAGCATGCCAAGCAAATATATATGCGCTGAATTCAAGTAGGGATGGGTGGTCCTCAAATGTTAAAGAGCCCAACTTTAGTCCATGCCACCTTTCAAGAGGGTGTTGGAACTGATGCAGCCACATTGAATCATCACAGCTTGTGCATTTTGCTATGAATCGAGAGAAAAGGGCATCCAGCTCATCATATTGCACCAAAACCTCATCACTCACGCCAAACATTTCAAGAATACAAGCCAGTTCTTCCTGAAACAATTGGTAATGAATGCTGTCTGGACTACATAACCTACACATGTAGGTTATGCAGTATTAGATCTAATACACTGGTAGATATCGCCCGCTCCTGCTCTGTGCAACATCTCACCGGCCTTCCGTATATTTTTGGCTTTAAGCCGCGAACTCACGGTCTCCAATTTGTCGACCATCGAAAGCTGTACTGATGAGGGATAGACCGCGAAACTAGTATGCAGATGGGTTGATCGACAAATTGGTGACCACCTACTCTTTACACTTTGTTCTGGTTTCGATAACCTGCGAGGCACAGAGCAATGTTAACCACTTTCTTAAATAAGTTGGCAACATCGCTATTTATTGCAAAACTAAAAATTAATCAACATGCAGAGTTTTACGAGGAATCAAAATCTGCAGAAAAAGTACGAGGTGGTCCACTTAAAATAGCAAAAAAAAATTCTAATCCGCATTTAAGTAACACCGTGCATAGGGGAAAACATTTTTAAATTTCAGACCTGACCATCGTAAACAACTTTCATATAAAAACTGTTTCAGAAAATAAAAAATTAGAAAAATATGGGACTTCGACACAGTATTGCGACACCTGGTATATTGAGGTATTGTTAAAGGCTAATATTTTTGTAATAAGGAATAGGCAAAGCACCAAAAACGAAATTTAAAAATTAAATTTCTGTGGAGCTTCCCCTCTAGGTTGTTGCATTGAAATGGAAGCTGGAACCGTAAATAAATTAAACGTTTTACAATTTACGAGGTCTATGATAATGTTTTAAAGCGAAGGACAAAAAAGAAAGATTTGAGGAACCAAAAACAAATTTTGAAATTAAAATTTCGTAGGGAAAGCTGGAACTGAGAATGAAAGTACGGGCACTCTATTAATTATTTATTACGGGGACTGTATTAATTGTTTTAAGTGGAAAAACCATAAAAAAGGATCAAAACCAAATTTTCAAAACTCTAATTTCTATAATACACCGTAACGAGTAGAATTTTACAACAATTTATGACATCTATAATAATCATTTAAAGTCGAATAACAGTAAAGAGTTTCGAAGGACCAAAAACAAATTTTCAAATTTAAACTTTCGTTCACTGTGAATGTTTATACTAGAGGAAAAATTGGAATAAATAAATAAATTAATAAATACAGTTTTATTTCCTAAAGAAAAGACATGCAATTTACATGTATGGAAAACGTCACACAATTTGGTGGCAGGCTAGCATCCCAAGTTTCCTACCACCATAGACCTCACAAGTGGCCGAAGCATAAATATCTCAACCAACATACAAGATTTATAATTAAAAAGACAGTAAAACAAAGAAAAAAAGAACAGCTTATAAGCTTATAAAACACGACCAGATTTAAAAAATTAGTTATCCCTTCGCTAAAATATTCTTCAAGTGCATAAAAAGTTTTTTCTAAAAGAAGTGATTTTAGGTCGGGAGGGTTAGGTTTTTGAAGAATTTAAATTCGAAATATTTTTTACTCTCTGCGGTAAGTGATTAAAAATATTCACTCCCAGTGAATCGAGGGATCTCTTGCCAATATTCACCCTGTTATAGGGGGTGCGCAACTTGTGCCCATTCCGTGTGCACATACTATGATTTTCACCATTCCCACTAAAGGTGGATTTGTGTTTGAATATGGAAAGTTGGAAAATGAGTAGAATTGTAAAATTTACGGGCACATTAATTTGAGTCGAAAGATTATAAAAAAAACGTCAAAAGACCAAAAACAAATTTTGAAAATTAAATGTTTCTGAGTCGTCCACTGTAGGTTGCAATGAAGAGAAATACATGAGTAGGGTTTTACAATTTACTAGGTCTTTATAATCAAAGGACCACAAAAGGGTTTCGAAGAACCAAAACATTTTTAAACCAATTTTTAAATTTAAATTTTTCCTCGTCGTTCACGGTAATCATTTACATTGGAGGGAAAGCTGGAAAGAAAAATAAGTAAAATTTTTAAATTTCCGGTTACTGTAGTAATTGATTTAAGTCGAAGGACCTTAAAAAGGAATTTGAAGGACCAAAAGGTCCTTCAAGAGTTTTGAAGGACCAAAAAATAATTTTAAAACTTAAATTTCTCTAGGTCGTCCACTGTAGGTTGCAGTGAAATGGAACTCAAAATGATTAGGATTTTATAATTTACAGTGTAAATGATTACTGTGAACGACAAACAAAATTTTAAATTAAAAAATTGGTTTTTGGTTCTTCGAAACCCTTTTCTGGTCCTTTCACTTTAAAGACCTAGTAAATTGTAAAACCCTACTCATGTAGAGTTCCAGCTTTCTCTTCATTGCAACCTACAGTGGATAACTCAGAGATATTTAATTTTGAAAATTCGTTTTTAGTCCTTTTTTTTTATAATCTTTCGACTTAAATTAATGTGCCCGTAAATTTTACAATTCTACTCATTTTCCAACTTTTCCTCTAGTGTAAACAAACTCACAGTGAACGACTTAGGAAAGTTTAAGTTTGAAAATTTGTTTTTGGTCATTCGAAACTCTTTCCTGTTTTTCGACTTTAAATGATAATATAAATATAATAATATAATAATATAATGTACGTCGTAAATTATTATAAAATTCTACTCGTTACAGCTAATCATAGAAATTAAAATTATGAAAATTTGTTTTTGGTCCTTTTGATGGTTTTTCGACTTAAATCAATTAATACAGTCCCCGTAATAAATAATTAATAGGGTGCCCGTATATTCATTTTCAGTTCCAGATTTCCCTTCAAAAACTAAATTTGAAAATTTGTTTTTAGTCCTCCCTCAACGCTTTTTTCTTGCCCTTTGCTTTAAAACATTATCATAGACCTCGTAAATTGTAAAATGTTCTATTTATTTTCGATTCCAGCTTCCATTTCAATGCAACAACCCAGAGTGGAAGACCCGGCCCAGTAAACAGTCGAACGTTGAATCATCGTCTGGTCCGTTGATTTACAGTTGTCACGTTGATATTAACGTGTCGATTTCAGGTTGATATAAGCGATAGTGCACAATCATGATTTTCGACGTTAAATCAACGATGTTGAAACGTGTGTTGAATATGTTTAGATATTGGTTGAATTTATAACGTTGATTAGACGTTCAAAATAGATTTACATGTCTCATACTCTGAGCGCACATCTCACCGGTCTTCCGTACATTTTTCGCTTTGAGCCGTGAAGTCTCGGTTTTCAATTTGTCGACCACCCAAAGCTGTACTGATGAGGGGTAGACCCTGAAACTAGTATGCAGATGGGTTGATCGACAAATTGGTGACCACCTACTCTTTACTCTTCGTTCTGGTTCCGATAACCTGCGAGGTACATGCAGCCATTTTCAATCATCACAGCTTGTGCATTTTGCTATGAATCGAGAGAAAAGGGCATCCAGCTCATCATATTGCACCAAAACCTCATCACTCACGCCAAACATTTCAAGAACAGAAGCCAATTCTTCCTGAAACAATTGGTAATGAATGCTGTCTGGGCTATGTGTAGGTTATGCAGTATTAGATCAAATACACTGGTGGATGTCGCCTGCTCCTGCTCTGTGCAACATCTCACCGGCCTTCCGTATATTTTTGGCTTTAAGCAGCGAACTCACGTTCTCCAATTTGTGGACCATCGAAAGCTGTACTGATGAGGGATAGACCGCGAAACTAGTATGCAGATGGGTTGATCGACAAATTGGTGACCACCTACTCTTTACACTTTGTTCTGGTTTCGATAACCTGCGAGGCACAGAGCATTATTAACCACTTTCTTAAATAAGTTGGCAACATCGCTATTTAATGCAAAACTAAAAATTAATCAACATGCAGAGTTTTACGAGGAATCTAAATCTGCAGAAAAAATACGAGGTGGTCCACTTGAAATAGCAAAAAAAAAACTCTAATCCGCATTTAACTAACACCGTGCATAGGGGAAAACATTTTTAAATTTCAGACCTGACCATCGTAAACAACTTTCATATAAAAACTGTTTCAGAAAATAAAAAATTAGAAAAATATGGGACTTCGACACACTATTGCGACACCTGGTATATTGAGGTATTGTTAAAGGCTAATATTTTTGTAATAAGGAATAGGCAAAGCACCAAAAACGAAATTTAAAAATTAAATTTCTGTGGAGCTTTCCCTCTAGGTTGTTGCATTGAAATGGAAGCTGGAACCGTAAATAAATTAAACGTTTTACAATTTACGAGGTCTATGATAATGTTTTAAAGCGAAGGACAAAAAAGAAAGATTTGAGGAACCAAAAACAAATTTTGAAATTAAAATTTTGTAGGGAAAGCTGGAACTGAGAATGGAAGTACGGGCACTCTATTAATTATTTATTACGGGAACTGTATTAATTGTTTTAAGTGGAAAAACCATAAAAAAGGATCAAAACCAAATTTTCAAAACTCTAATTTCTATAATACACCGTAACGAGTAGAATTTTACAACAATTTATGACATCTATAATAAATTTAAAGTCGAATAACAGTAAAGAGTTTCGAAGGACCAAAAACAAATTTTCAAATTTAAACTTTCCTAAGTCGTTCACTGTGAATGTTTATACTAGAGGAAAAATTGAAATAAATAAATAAATTAATAAATACAGTTTTATTTCCTAAAGAAAGACATGCAATTTACATGTATGGAAAACGTCACACAATTTGGTGGCAGGCTAGCATCCCAAGTTTCCTACCACCATAGACCTCACAAGTGGCCGAAGCATAAATATCTCAACCAACATACAAGATTTATAATTAAAAAGACAGTAAAACAAAGAAAAAAAGAACAGCTTATAAGCTTATAAAACACGACCAGATTTAAAAAATTAGTTATCCCTTCGCTAAAATATTCTTCAAGTGCATAAAAAGTTTTTTTTAAAAGAAGTGATTTTAGGTCGGGAGGGTTAGGTTTTTGAAGAATTTAAATTCGAAATATTTTTTACTCTCTGCGGTAAGTGATTAAAAATATTCACTCCCAGTGAATCGAGGGATCTCTTGCCAATATTCACCCTGTTATAGGGGGTGCGCAACTTGTGCCCATTCCGTGTGCACATACTATGATTTTCACCATTCCCACTAAAGGTGGATTTGTGTTTGAATATGGAAAGTTGGAAAATGAGTAGAATTGTAAAATTTACGGGCACATTAATTTGAGTCGAAAGATTATAAAAAAAACCTCAAAAGACCAAAAACAAATTTTGAAAATTAAATGTTTCTGAGTCGTCCACTGTAGGTTGCAATGAAGAGAAATACATGAGTAGGGTTTTACAATTTACTAGGTCTTTATAATCAAAAGACCACAAAAGGGTTTCGAAGAACCAAAACATTTTTAAACCAATTTTTAAATTTAAATTTTTCCTCGTCGTTCACGGTAATCATTTACATTGGAGGGAAAGCTGGAAAGAAAAATAAGTAAAATTTTTAAATTTCCGGTTACTGTAGTAATTGATTTAAGTCGAAGGACCTTAAAAAGGAATTTGAAGGACCAAAAGGTCCTTCAAGAGTTTTGAAGGACCAAAAAATAATTTTAAAACTTAAATTTCTCTAGGTCGTCCACTGTAGGTTGCAGTGAAATGGAACTCAAAATGATTAGGATTTTATAATTTACAGTGTAAATGATTACTGTGAACGACAAACAAAATTTTAAATTAAAAAATTGGTTTTTGGTTCTTCGAAACCCTTTTCTGGTCCTTTCACTTTAAAGACCTAGTAAATTGTAAAACCCTACTCATGTAGAGTTCCAGCTTTCTCTTCATTGCAACCTACAGTGGATAACTCAGAGATATTTAATTTTGAAAATTCGTTTTTAGTCCTTTTTTTTTATAATCTTTCGACTTAAATTAATGTGCCCGTAAATTTTACAATTCTACTCATTTTCCAACTTTTCCTCTAGTGTAAACAAACTCACAGTGAACGACTTAGGAAAGTTTAAGTTTGAAAATTTGTTTTTGGTCATTCGAAACTCTTTCCTGTTTTTCGACTTTAAATGATAATATAAATATAATAATATAATAATATAATGTACGTCGTAAATTATTATAAAATTCTACTCGTTACAGCTAATCATAGAAATTAAAATTATGAAAATTTGTTTTTGGTCCTTTTGATGGTTTTTCGACTTAAATCAATTAATACAGTCCCCGTAATAAATAATTAATAGGGTGCCCGTATATTCATTTTCAGTTCCAGATTTCCCTTCAAAAACTAAATTTGAAAATTTGTTTTTAGTCCTCCCTCAACGCTTTTTTCTTGCCCTTTGCTTTAAAACATTATCATAGACCTCGTAAATTGTAAAATGTTCTATTTATTTTCGATTCCAGCTTCCATTTCAATGCAACAACCCAGAGTGGAAGACCCGGCCCAGTAAACAGTCGAACGTTGAATCATCGTCTGGTCCGTTGATTTACAGTTGTCACGTTGATATTAACGTGTTGATTTCAGGTTGATATAAGCGATAGTGCACAATCATGATTTTCGACGTTAAATCAACGATGTTGAAACGTGTGTTGAATATGTTTAGATATTGGTTGAATTTATAACGTTGATTAGACGTTCAAAATAGATTTACATGTCTCATACTCTGAGCGCTAGGTGGCGTTGGCGTAAACGGCGGACTAGCGAGATTCCTATAACGAGGCTTAGAGTTTATCTTTCTCACGCGTGTCGGGCGTCGGCACTGTCGGCTGCTTGAGACTTGAGATGTTTCGTTTTGTTTGTTTGCGGTTTTTTTAGGGTGAAAAATTTCAAACCGCTTAAAAAGTGAGTACTCATGGGTTGAGATTTTACTGTTTTTTAAAGTTAGAGACAAGATGGCTGGAATCTCACCACCACCATTGGTTTTGATGAGTGTGGCTATACTATTTTGCAGGCCAACTAATTTAAGTAGATATGGCTAAATTAAGCTGTACTAAATTAGGTACATATAGGCATTTTAAGGCTGATATAAATGATTTACCTATGCATAACAACAAAAATTAATGCTTGACAATCAAAGCTTTATTGTCTCTAGAATTACAGTCTCATTGAGAAAGAATTCCAATCCGTTAAATACAAATAGTTCAAAATGTGTGTAATAAACCAAAATTCAGCGGTGATTTTTGCCTTGCAGGAGAAAATCACTTCCTAAAAGGTGTATACCTATCAGATTCAATTTCCAAGAAAATTCTTTTAAATCCTATATACCTAATTTGCCTTGAGCTCCACTAAATGTTTTGATATCAAAATGTCTTTTTTTTTCAAAACAAAATAATTTTCAGAATCTCGAACATATATAGGTACTCATAAACAAACACACAAATAAGTATAATTTTTGTACTTCATCATTTCTAAATTTTTTTCACTTTAGGTAGTTCTGAAGAACGCAACAGAGAAGTTGTCCAAATATTAACTAAGTGGATTCGTCCCAGCCCTTTCCAGGGTAAATTGTTATTAGGAGTAATTTTACTGTGCATTGTGGGAAATTCCTTTTCCAACAATCCAAAATTGTCCAAAAAAATGTATGAGTTAGACATTACCCAAAAGTAAGTACTAAAAAATTTAATCCTTGTTTAAAATTATTCCTGGTTTACTGTCACCCCCTACTGTCCTTCCTTTGGTTTTAAGTTTTAACATATATATCATCAAAAACGAATTTATAAAATATAACTATTTTACTAATGATTGTAATTAGCACAAGTATTATATTTTCAAGAAAACATGTTTAAAATATGTTATGATTTTTTTTATGATAAAATGCAAAGTTTGATATATTAAAGACGTAGAGACGTCAATAAATGGATTTCTTGTGAATGTGACATGTGACGACGTAGTGTGCTACCTGGGGTCAAACACTTTTTTGTATGTGCTTTTTAATTAAATATTAACGCTCTGTATATTTTTAACAGCATTTTTGGTTTACAGTTTTTGTCTTAAACTAAAATTAAAACTCATTAAAGAGGTTCTCTCATTTTTATCGAATAAGTTTTAACTGGGTTCAAAGTTCAAACCCTGGTAAAACTCATTTGACATAAATTAAATTCATGTAAATGGAATGAAATAGATGAAAACGTAGATTAAACGTTTTAACCAAACGTAGATTAAACGTCTTAAGCAAACGTTAATAAAGATAAAACGTTTTAAGAATGGTTGATAAAAATGTTGATTCACCGGACATAACTACGTTGAAAAAACGTTTAGTTACAGGTTTTTTTTTAACGTTGAATCAACGTTCAACTGTTTACTGGGAGAAAAATTTACTTTTTAAAGTTCGTTTTTCGTGCTTTATCTTATTACAAAAATTTTAGCTTTTAACAGTACCTGGATATACAGGGTGGCGCAATAGTGTGTCGAAGTCCCATATTTTTGTTATTTTTTATTTTCTAAAAACACTTTTTATTTGAAAAGTTTTTACGATGGTCAGATCTATATTTTAAAAATGCTTTCTCCTAAGTAGGGTGTTACTTAAATGCGAAGTAGAATTTTTTTTGCTATTTCAAGTGGACCACCCCGTATTTTTTGTATATTTTGATTCCTCGTGAAACTCTGCATGTGGATTAATTTTTAGTTTTGCAATAAATTGTGATGTTGCCAACTTATTTAAGAATTAAAATTTATTTTAAATAACATTCCAAACATAAATCTTTGAGAGTCGGCGATAATTGCCAAATCCCGATCAGGAGGCATATCCCGAGAGAAGACCACTTGAAAAAAAGGGCATTTGAAGAGCTCATGGAAGATTTTGAGAGGACTGTAGGTGTGTCGCATATCAAAGTTAATGAACAGAAACGATCAAGAACTGAAAAACCGCACATTGGATAAAGGCAGATTTCCCAGTAGGTCGATGTTTATCGAATCACTGTTGAGCCCATCTTGACGGGCAATAAAATGCATTCTTACCATATGCAATTACAATCTAAAGTGTTTTCGGGGCTCTGAAGCCGTGGTCCAATGGAATTCCCTCTTGACGTTTTGCCTACAGCTGCGGCATACATTATCAAAGGCGATGAGGCAATGGGCGAGGTGATCTCACGTGCTTCGCGACGTTAACTGCAATTACTTCAGAAAATATTTACATCCTGATGTCTACCAGAGATTGCGACAGAACATTTACATTTTCTGTGAAGTAACCCCAAAAACCAGTACTTATTAAGTTTGGGGAGGGGAGAAGTCTATTTGGACTTTTTGTAAAATTATCTGCCTGGCCTCTTAGCTGAAAAAGCAGTTGAGATTCATGTCTATCATACAAAGCCAATAATATTTTTTTAAACATACCACGACGGCTGAATTGGAAGAGGAAGACCTATCTCTTGACAAACTATTGCCAGATTTGACAAATAAAATTATTCGGGAATTTGTTAAAGAACAAATCTATAAATTACCTCCGACAACAAAAGAAAACAGGAAAAGTGGAGTAAGAAATTGTTTTCGCAAGAAAAGTATCGATATTTTATTAATGTTTTTTTTTGCAAAAATAATGAGTATTCAGCTAAAACTAAAGAAACAGTGACATCTTAATAAAAGTTGAAGAACATTGAAATCTCAACAATAATTATATGCAGAGTGACCCATTGAAAATTTCTAAGAAAAATTATTTTGAATATTCCTGTGGAAGGCATTTTATACAGGGTGGTTCAAAAGTACCTTGACAAACTTCAGGAGGTGATTGCTGGCATTATTTTAAGAAGAAAAGTTCTAATAAACGAGGGTTTGTAAGAGCATCGTTACGAAGATTCAGGGTGTTAAAATTTTATAAAAAAAATAAAAATATATAATAATATCTCCTAAACCGCTTTAAAGGTTTTAATAAAATTTTACATATGTCGATAGCTAGCGAGTAGCCATCATTCTGTTACACGAAATATTGGCGCGCATACCGGGAATGACGCTTCATCTTTTTGAAGAAAAGTATGATACGCCACTGGTCTATCAAAAAATAAACTCTATCCTGTTGTTCTCTGTTCAATTCTAAACAAAAAAGCTCTCTTAATTTTTTTTTCCTTAGACGCGTCATTTTAAAGTAAAAAAATAAAACTCGTTTAAATGCATGTCTTAGAATTGTTATATCAACAAGATGGAACGTGTTATTTCACTTCGAACTTGCAAATTTTTTAAATTAAATTAACTTAAATAAATTACTAGAAATGTCCTCATTCAACCTTTCAAGTGGCATCGAAGATATTATTATTTTTTTTTTATTTTTTAATAAAACTTTATCACCCTGTATCTTCGTAACGGTGCTCTTAAGGACCCTCATTTATTAGAACTTTTCTTCTTAAAATAATACCAGCAATCACCCCCTGAAGTTTGTCAAAGACTTTTGAATCACCTTGTATAAGAAACTGGCTTATGCGCCTAGTGAGGTACTTAAACACCCTTTATCTTCTGTTGTATCAGTTTTTGTTACAATAGTTAATGTTCTTTAAAAATAGTTACAAATATTATTGTGGTGGAACTTCATGCACCGACTCACAGGTGGCAGCATTAGTCGAAATTCATCATAACATTACACCGCCTTTCCTGCGCCGAACTACTTTATTTATTTTAAAGTGTTTATTAGACTGTAATTCATAAAAATTAATAAAGCGCCAAACCGAGCAAAAACAGGTATAGGGATAACATAATAAAACTTGAAAATTGACAGAATAATAAGTTGCAATGCGCAGATGTACATGCTTTAAAAATTCCCAAATTGGGCGTTCTTTAGAAAACACCTTGTATGACGTAATGTTTTCTGGGCGTATTTAAACTCTTGCCTATAGCTTTGACTCACCTGATAGAGCAAATATTTATGTTTTGCCCCTAATTAGGAATGATTAAATAAGTTGACAACGTCGCCATTTATTGAAAAACTAAAAATTGATGCATATGCAGAGTTTACAAGGCAACATCCTGCATCTAAGCAACACCCTCTAGAGCAGAACGAATTTTTAAATTGTAGAGGCTCATCGTGAACAACTTTCATATAACAAGTTTTTTCGAAAAATAAAGGATTACATTACTATGTATGGGAGTTTGTCACACTATTGCGCCACTGTGTATGGCAAATTTTTCCTCAAACTTGGATCTTATTTTATCTTTTATTGAGATTATTTTCAAAAAACTCGCCTCAAGCTAACAGTAGGTTAAGATAAACCTTACCTTTTCAAAAGTACCTAACTATTTCAGTTATCGTCATCATCATCAAGCTCAACGTTATTAATTAAGGGCATTATCATTGACTTTAGTAGCCGTACACAATCGGTCCATTCAATATTGATTTCTCGTTGTTCGGAATGACGAACGACAATCGGCCGAGTGTGAAAGGAACACACAGTGTACAGTGAACGATGCGGCCGAAAAAGAGACCCGAAGCGTGGCGTGGCTAATCTAATCAAGCAAGTCATCCCTTTGTGAGGGCGGAGGCGCTTAGGACCACCTGGGTACCATGTCGGTCGCCTTTTAGGATTTTTTTGCTAATTTTCATTCAGAATATTTATCAACCGATGTGTCATTCACAAATCGTTTTCATAGCACTTATTATAACAAAATTTTGGTGGTAATATAGAGATTATAAGAGGCTCTATTCAGATGCCAATTGAGCCGTATTGTTTTAAATTATCAAATTTTTGCAACTCAAAATCAGAACCAACGGGTTTATTCCAAGAAAATTATTAATTGTGGCAAAGTTGCCCATTTGGATTCAGATTGTAGCAGCATTTTAAAATGACCAAAATTTTGACAATTTTAAAAATATTCAAAAAAAAAACAGAAATTTATTAAAATCGTTTTATTTTCTCCTGCACTTATCTGTAGCATTATTTTTAAATAAATTGCACATACTCATGGATACTTTTGCTCTACCAATTGCTCAATTTCTAATCAGACATTTCAACTTTTCTAGGCCATCATCAACTTTAATTTTTCAAATATGACTTTTAAATTCGAACGTCAAAAATTGGAAGCTCTCGTGATTGCAAATTGAACGATATGTAAGCTTTATATTTTTTTACTTCGTACTCTTATCATTTAGGTCACTTTTACGTACTTGATTTTAGTCCGGTAAATAGCTTTTTACAGGACTGGATAAAGTAAAGAAATTTTACAGTATTGAGTACTGTAATAAAATGTTCATTACGGCAAGGGCTACCGTAATGAAACTATACCGGATTTCTTAAAATTATATATTCGGCGCGCATAAAATTAATCTTTTTCTGTTTTTAATAAGTATGGAGTAAAATGTTGTACGTCATACGTCCGGTAACGCATTACGGTACTTTTTTTCGAAATTCCCGACTCGACTAACGTCTCGTCCAGAAACGTCTTACTCTTTGTTGCGTACAATCCAACAAAAGGCAACACTGTTGAGTTAAAGTTAATAGTGAGAATATGGAAACCGTATTTGTGAATAGACAAGAATGACATGTTAGTGAGAAGTCTGTAGTTGTTCTTATGCTATACAGTAGGTCGATTCAGTTTGATTACTTTTTGTAATCTATTTTCTGTAAAACCTAGTTATAAAAATTTTTCTCTAATAGTTGAATGTAGTTTGTTTGTCTAACGCTTATAGACAATAACGAAGATCCAGCTCTTGGGAATTTAATTAAACAGATTTCATTTCAAAAATTCATATACAGTCCACAAGTGGTGCAATCTATAATTGCATCAAATATTTTTGGTCTATTCGGAGCCCGATATTGATGCAGCCAAGTTTTTTGGAACCACCAAGGTATAGATGGATAGCTTCCCATAGAAAGAACCATTTGCAAAGAAAGCAAGATAGGAAAACCAAAGTTACAAATTTAAATTTCTCGCCACGGTTCCATATGAATGTCTGTCAGTTGTGTCAGTTTTTCCTTTTTTTGTTGTTGTTTTTTTCTGGTGAATTTTTACATATTTGGGCATTATTTAAATATAAATTGTATAAAAGCAAAATGTCTAAAAAAGAAATAATGAAACTTAGGTTGTCTATTCAAAAAATCTAGTCTAGAACTTTGAGAATAGGTAGGCATTTAACAGAGCATGAAGATGACGAGCTAACCACTGCTTCTACACAGCAATTAGAGGCGAGAAAGGAAACTTTGATTGATAATTTTCAAGGATTTAATGGAAATCAGGTGCAGTTATTGTACTTGACTTCAGATGAAGAAGATAACTCAGAGAAACTTGAATGTGTCCGCTATGACACTTTAACAAAAAATAATCTAAGGCTTGTTTCACCAGGTCAGGGCCCAGGTTTGCAAAATATACATAATAACAATGTGAGTAATGTTTTTGGTCCTAGTTCTGTAATGCCTACAGCAAAATTACCATGCATAGAAATTTCTATTTGTGATGGAAAAAGCTTAAATCAGTATAAACCATTTTTACTTCATACTGTATCATTTAAGACACTTTTACGTACTTGATTTTAGTCCGGTAAATAGCTTGTTGCAGGTTTGGATATCGTAAAGAAATTTAACAGTATGGAGTACCGGTATACACATCCTGTGCCGGTATTCAATAAATCCATTACCGGTACCGGTACAGAATACCGTAATGAAACTATACCGGATTTCTCAAAAATATATATAAAATTAATTTTTTCCTGTTTTTAATAACTATGAAGTAAAATGTTGTACATCATACGTCCGGTAACGTGTTACAGTAGTCGTTTCGAAATTCCAGACTCGGCTATCGCCTCGTCCAGAAACATCTTACTCCTACTGTAAAACTATATTTACCGGACTGATAACGTAAATAACTATTACAGCTCTTAAAGACAAGAATTGTTCACTTTCTGATGTAGAAAAATTATTTTATTTGCGAAAGTACGTGAAGGCAGAGGCTCTTGCTTTGATTAGTACCCTTCTTATAGTTACTATGTCTTATGCAGAAGCTTTTGGATGGTAGATATAATAATGAGGCAATGATTATAAACTTTCATATCAATTTAATTTTGGATATTTCACCTATTCAAAAAGGAACTCCTACAGCATTACGAGAGTTTGTAAGCATTGTTAGACAGCAGATGGGTGCCTTAAGAAACTTGAAGGAGCCAGTTGATGGATGGGACATGATTCTAATTTGTTTACTCTCTAAAAAGTTAGGTCACTACGCTAGTCAAGAATACCAAAGTTCTCGGCATATTTTGAAACTAACAACCATTGAAACGTTTCTTCAATTTTGGGAAAATAGGGCAGCTTTGTAGGCAGTTAGCCCAACTGGGATATCTCAGTTGAAGAGACCAAATGATAGGTTTAATTTTGAATTGGTACAAGATAAATCAAAATGTGTATTTTGTAAGGAGTCTAGTCACCGCACCTATAACTGTGCAAAATATAAATTACTAGCAGTTAAAGATGGGATGTGTTTTATAGACAAACAAAAAGCTTGCTTAATTTGTCTAAATTCACATTGCGGCAAATACAGATTTACATTCAAGTGTCAAACCTGTTTCAAGTAACATAACACTTTGTTACATGTCAAAGAATAAGGAAGGAACAGGGAAAAGCGATGTTGTCAGAGCAGCCACAGATAGATAATGTTAATTTAAGTTCTCATAACCTTGATAACATGAATTTTAAAATGCTGTATAGGTAAGTCAACAGATGGTATATTTTTACCAACTGTTAAGGTAAAGATTAAAGCTGCAAATGGGTCTTATGTAGTTGCACGTTGCTTACTTGATAGTGGTTCACAAATGTCACTAGTATCATGTGAATTTGCTGGCAAATTTTAACTGGAGTTATTTGAAAATTATTTTAATACAT
Source organism: Taphrorychus bicolor (assembly GCA_951812265.1). Taxonomy (NCBI): domain Eukaryota; kingdom Metazoa; phylum Arthropoda; class Insecta; order Coleoptera; family Curculionidae; genus Taphrorychus; species Taphrorychus bicolor. Next base: position 31,977,399 of record OX638298.1, on the reverse strand, counting down.
TGGGAATTTCTGAAAATGCAACTACAGTGAATAATTGTATTCTTTTAAATATAAAATCAAATTGCCATTATTTTCAACTTAGTCCTAAGTGTGCAGTTGATGAGTTGATGAGTTGTTAATAAGATAACCTCAAATTGAGTTTAATGTTTAAAAAGTTTTGATGTGCCAACAAATGTGCAGCAACTTTCTGATACTCTTGGAGATAAGAAAACGGCTTCATTTCTTGTAGTATTTGCTGGAAGTTTGAAAAGTAAGATTAAGAAGTGTATCAATGATTATCTGTATGTACAATGGAGCAGTAGTACAAAATTCTCTATTTGATATATTAATGTTATCTAGAACATACAAGTCTGTTCTTTTGACTGATATTAAACAAATGTACCGTATTATAACTGTAAATCCTAACCATCGACCATTACAAAATATTTTATGGAGGGAAGATCCAAATTTTCCAATTCAATTCTTGCAGTTGCAAACGGTTACTTATGGATTAAAAAGTTTCCTTTTCTTGGCTACCAGATGTCTAGTTTATTTGGCTCAAAATAATCAGGAAAGATTTCCGTTAGTGTTTTAGTAGTGCTAAAGCACTACTAAACAACACATATGTTGATGATATTTTAGTAGAAGCTAATTCTTTGGAAGAAATTTTAACTTTAAAGTCTGAACTTATTGAACTTCTGAAATTAGGTTCTTTTAAGTTGCATAAATGGTGCTCAAATGGTACGTCTATTCTTTGTGATATTCCTAAAGAAAAATTTCATATTACTGAGGGTGATATGTTGAATCCAGATGTCCTCAAATTGGATTGTCTTAAAGTAACACATCCTAGTGTTGATATTGACAAATGTGTAACGAAGCGACAGATTCTAAGTTGAGTTTTTTAGTGATGAGCAAAACAAGACCAAGATCAAGACTAAGGTGGTCTTGGTCTTGGTCTTGGTTTTGTTCTTGCATGGAGAGTATTGTTCTTGGTCTTGTTCTTGCATGGAGAGTCTTGGTCTTGGTCTTGCCACAAGACTCTTGCTAGTTTTGTAAATGAAATATAAATCAAGGAGCCAAGTTCACAGGTCGATTTTAAAACTGATTCTGAACCTTTATTTCTTATATAATTCTTACAATCTCTAAAATCGGTAAAGACAAAGATTTTTAAACATTTTTAATTTTTATTACTCTGTATCCTACAACTACTATAAGTAGGCTATACTCAATAATTAATATAAATAAATAATATAATTAATGGACGGATGCATAAGAATTAAGCTTAAAGCATTGAACTACCATTAAAGGCCGTTTGCATATCTTCCCCTTAAAGTTAAGCCAAGGTGGACCTTAAAATTTACCTTATAAAATACACTGGTGTCAAAACTATAAAAAAATGGTAAGTAAAAAATCGTCTGGAAGCAATATGTATATTAAGTACAGAATTTAAGGCCCGCCTTAGCTTAACTTTATAGGAAATTAGTGCAAACAGGGCAATGTACTTCACAAATTCTCCTTCAATTTAAGCTAAAATGACTGAAATGTTTAATCAAATACATTGCTGTCAGACATATGATATACCCAAAACTGTATCGTATCATTTTGGTAAAAACAATATATAGGGGGTGTCCAGTTTAAAATGATGCACATAGAGATATTGGCAATCGTTGAAGATACAAAGTCGGTTAAATGGAAAAAAATTAGACGTTTACGTTTACGGAAAACAGGACATAGAATCGTTTTGAAAAATTCGTCAACTAAATAAATGGATTTGAACTATTTATTTAAAATATTTACATAATTGCGACGTTGCCGCTTATATTGAAAAGTAGCAGCAACTTTGGTATTTTAAATGAAATAGCCCATATATTATTGCGTTTTTCGATACTCCATAAATTCTAAGAAAATTTGGTATAACATAACCTATTCGTTTTTGTCCCGTTTTTTGAGATTAACGATTGGAATATGACACTTTTTGCACTTTGAAATAACGCAACTTGTAAACGTTAATGTTAGAGCAGAATAATTTTTAAGTTTCTATCTTAACTTTTAAAGATCGATCTGAAAGCATGCTTCCCGAACTTGTCAAATGTCAAATTTTTTGACATTTTTAACATCCGCCAAATGAAATTTTCAGTATCGTCTTGAAGATTTAAGTTAGAAATGTAACAATTACTTTGCTCTAACTTTAACCGTTTACGTTTATATATTGCGGTCTAGCAAAGTGCAAAAATTGTCACATTTCAAACGTTAATATCTCAAAAACGGGTAAAAATCAGCATAGGTTATGTTATATCAAATTTCCTTACAATTGTAAAGAGAATTCAAAAATGCAATAATATACAGGGTATTTCATTTACAATACCAAAGTTGATGCTACTTTTCAACATAAACGGTCACGTCGCAATTATGCAAATATTTTTAAATCGATAGTTCAAATCTATTTACTTAGTTGACCAAATTTTCAAAACGATCCTATGTCCTGTTTTCTGTAAACGTCTAACCTGCCATAGACCGCGAATAATCTTATATATGGGGTATTCCCTTTAATATAAGATAGCTAGGGGCGGAAAAATGATCCACCTTGTATATAGAAAACTAAAGTAAATTAAAAAATTCTTAACAAACCATAACCAAGCAACTTTTGTATTTGTAGTTTTTTTCCTAACTTTTATACTTTTTGAGATAAGATATAGCTGTAAGTTACGTGAGACACTCTGTTTGTACATCATTTTAAACTGAATTCATGGTGATTTTTTTGTGGAGTATATTAAAAACTTTCAGAATAAATAGATTTTAGCAAAAACGCCTTTACAGGTCGACCGTCGACTTGGTTTTCGCCTTGTGCACATTTTAAAACTATTTCTAATTACTTATACATGGTGAGTCAAAAATATGATACAAGTGTCAAATTTAATTTTTGAAATGGAAAATGGAACCAGCTAGCTTTTCTTTTCTAGTGTAGTGCTGTCTCAACTTCGTTGCAGTTGCAGGGTGTTTCGGTATCTAGCAATAGCAAAGGTATAGAACAATGCAGTTTTCGCAAGACTGTGTCACTTTTTTGTGAAACGAATGAATATGCAATAATTACACAATATATGCCGTAATAATTACAGCAATATAATGTATAATTCTTTATACTGTGACAAAACGAAGAGAACAAACGCGGGACTGTGCCATAATAGATTATAGGTTTTATTATAATCTTCGTCATTGCTTGCAAGACTTGCAAGAGTCTTGCAATACAGTCTTGCATTTCTTGCAGTCTTGCAAGGTCGGTCTTAGTCTTGGTCTTGTTCTCATCTATCCAGTCTTGGTCTTGGTCTTGGTCTTGCATAAAATGAAGACTACGATCTATGTGGAAGGTTCCTACAGTTTCAAAAGTTGAATACATGCCAGCCAACAAAATTAATTATGGAACAACTTATGGTTATTTAGATTCGCAAAGCATTCCACTTATTTGAGATGACCAAATGACGAATCAACTGACCAATTTACTTACTACAATAAATGAAGATGTCTGTTCTCCTGCCCTAGCTAGAGTTACTGAAACTTTTGCCAGCCACATAGCCAGTGAATTAAAACCTGACAGGGGTTTGCATGTTAACAACCCATATGCAAACTTTTTAGAGAGGACCTTCAACATGAATCCATAGATAATTTGATTGGGGTTGCTTTGTCAATCAAAATTAACATTAGTGAAGATGAGTGCAGAAAAATTGAAGAGGCTACTGTCAAACAGTCTGCTTGCGAAGCATAGAGTTGGGAGAATAACTGCCTCTAATTTTAAACAAGCAACCAGAACATCTGTCGAAAAACCTTCATTATCTCTAATTAAGCAAATATGCTACCCGTTAAAAAACACATTAAGAACTGCAGCAACTGAATGGGGAAAAAAACACGAAAAAGTTGCTATAGAAGCTTATAAAAATGAGCAACATATTTGTCATGAATACTTCCAAGTTAAAGCAGTTGGATTATGTGTACACCCAAGCTATCCATACTTTGGAGCATCTCCAGATGGATTAGTGACATGTTCATGTTGTGGTTGTGGATGTGTGGAAGTGAAATGCCCTTATGTTTTACGTAACAAATCAAATGTACAAAGAGCAGATATCTATTAATCCCTCTTTTTTTTTTAAACGCCATGAAAATGGTATTTGTTTGAATCCATCCCATAGTTACTATTATCAAATCCAACAGCAGATGGCTATTACAAAAACCATTTACTGTGATTTGGTTGTTTGGAGAACTTCAAATGAATTGTTTGTCGAGAGGAAGAGTTTAGGAATTTCCACTCAAAAAGAAGTGAAGATTTTCATGAACGGGTTATATTACCAGAGCTCTTAGGTAAATGCTTTACCCAAAATTATGGACAAGAGGGATCCGTCACATACTGCATATGCAAATCTTCAGATGACAGTGTGCCAATGATTTGCTGCGATAATGAAAACTGCGAAGTGAAATGGTACCATTTTACATGCATTAATTTAAGTCAAGTTCCTGAAAGTATGTGGCTTTGTCCAAACTGTTGTAACATTTAAGAATAATAGTAGGCACTAAACTTTTTTAGACATTTTGTATATAAATTTAGATATTATATAATATGAAAGTAGGTACATATAAAAACTCTGACTTTTGTGGCTACTTTATAATTTTATTTATAAACTCACATAAAGTTTCCTTATAATAGGTATACTCACCTTCTTTATTAACTTTAATAATCATAAATCAATAATTCTTTTTCATGTAATCATTCTTTTAGTTATAATTTTTGGGAATAATAAATTTTTTTTGTTTTTTAAACTTTTAATAATATTAAACTTAAATTCCTAAATACTATAAAATTCTTACATAAATAAATGTTAATCTGATCCATATGTTTTAAACAATATAAGTAATTACCTAATAGCTAACTATTAAAATATTATAATGGTACAACTGAAGGACATAAATTTACTAATGCACAACATACTAAAACAATTTCATCTAATAAAGCATTAGTTTCACGAGTTGCCAATAAATGAATTGGTATAAGGTTATTGAGTATTCTGTACTTTTGACGTAATAAACCAATCACCCTTTCTACATGTATACGGACATGGGCTAATGCCCTTGTGCTTTCCAAATCAATTGGATGTAATTGATCTTTACCCCTAGTGAATGCAGGTATTTTCACTGTGACCTGAAATAGCTCAACAAACTCTTTTATCAAAAATCCTCTGTCAGCCATGACAATATCCCCTGGGCATAATTTATTAAGAAATGTTGAATTCTGTGTTATGCTTTTGTCTGAGACTCGCCCCCCCCCCCCCCCCCTCCCCCAACCCCAGCCTTCACTTATATAAGAAATAGAACCCTGAGATGTAATACCAATTAGATATTTAACCGTTTCACTGTACTTGTAATTGGACCATGTTTGAAAAGCTGAAAGCAAATCGAAAGGTCTTTGGCACTTTACTTCGAAACAGTCTATAATAACAGTTGTTTTGTCATGAAAATTTTCTTTAAAACATATAGGCATTGTTTTCATCAAAATTGTTTTCTCTGGCCATATTAATAAATTTTTAAAACGCATATACATGATATGTACAATGGTCTTAAAATAAGTTGATGCTGTGGCAGGGCTTATTCCAAATCTATATGAGAGGTCAATATAATCCAAGTTTAATCTTAACTTCATCAGTGTTAATAAAATTTGGTCTTCTGGTGATAAGGCATATTTCCCATGAACTTTGATGTATGGTTTTATTGTTGAAGCAATGAAATCAAAATGTCTGTATGATAGAAGCCCTGTATAATAATGTGCCTTAGCATCATTTTCTTTTATAGCTTCAGTAGATATCTGAGTTTTCAACATTTTAGTAATTAAATCTGTTTTCTTGCCTATATCCAAGTACATATTAGTCATTTGGGACATATTGACATTTGTTTGAGTTGACTTTGTTACATCTGTATCACAATAGCTTATTTCAACTTCACGATGAATTCCATCAGAAGACGAAGAAGTACCAGCCACCTACATTGAAAAAAAATGCTACGAGCAGAAGTAGCCCAACATTTATTTATCACCTGTTGAAAATTGTAATTCAATATAGGTAAAGTAAAATAAACAATAATCTGTGCACTTTTCATATTTTCATCAATTTGACTGAACCTCTTACCACTTACCACCCTTATTTGTTCATCCTTAAGAAGTACTTTTCGTCTTTTTTGGCGTTCATATCTGTCAATATTTTCTAAACTTTTTTTTGAGTATCCAAGGTTTATGGTTGTACCCAATCAGGATGTAATTCTTCAGTTAACTTGGCAGGCCTTCCTGGAATCCCTATAGCAATTGTTATATAACTAATACCTACTTGATGCACTTGACTCCTACCTCCTATAAAGTGTTTTGAACAAACTTGGGCATATTTTAATTTAGACTCCGTTAAATCAGCTCTTTTAATTGCTGAAATCCAACGTTGTCTCCTCATTGTTGATAGTTCAATCAAGCGTTTTTTATGCTTGGAAATTAAAATTGCTGGAATTTTGAAAAAACCTACATTATCACGTTCTCCCCTGCTTCCACACTTGACAATACAACAAAATGAGGGCATATTTTCGCTAAAAACTTGAAATTAAATACTATTTACAGCAATGTTCCATAAAAAAACATTATGATTATTGTGTTTGTGTGCCCTATGTAAAATTCAATCAGCTGTTCATTGACATTTCATTGAAGTGCCTTATATAATAACATCTGTAATATCTGACAGAATTGAAGAAGTGCTTAATATATTTAATGACTATCACAACAAATTAAAGTTCACAACTGAAAACGAAAATTTTTCTGTTCCATTTTTGGACACGTTGGTTATAAGACAAGAAGGTGGAAATTTGGAATTTAACTGGTACCACAAACCAACTTTCTCAGAAAGATTTATTAACTTTTCCTCAGAACACTCTCTACGTCAAAAAATCAATATCATTAACAACCTCAAATCCAGGGCATTGATGCTTTCATCGGAAAGCTACCACTCAAGAAACCTTAACTAAATTACTAATATTTTAAAAATAAATAACTATTCTACATCCTTAGTTGATAAAATGATCAAGAGTCCACTAAAGAAGATTGATGATATAGATACAACTCACATAGAATCTAATTTAATCGACAGCAAACACAAAATATACTCCAAGTTGCCTTATATTAAAGGGTCTCGGAAGGCCTCAAAAGAGTTTTTGATCAATACACCACACAAAATAACGAACAAATTTTACCATCGTTTAAAAGTGAAAACACTATCAAAAAGCACTTTTACTCCAAACTTAAAAAAAAACAGAAAGAGATCTTTGTTCGAACCTCAGACTAAATATAATAAACAGACTCAATATTTCAATCAGTAATGTTTAATCACTCACAATTTCATTCTATTACTCGTGGGTGACGTATTTACGGTTTTCGTAAAATTGGAATTCGGTGTTTCCAAATTGAGCAAAATTAATATCTAAATAACCACATTAACATAGTTATTTCTATTATTAATTGGAAACTGTGTTAGAATTACTCTTACATTTTCTAGGAAAAAGTCTGTTTATGGAAAACATATTTCCATATAAATTTGTAAATTATATTGATTTAGTAGGCTGCTTGTTAAAGGTTTTACAGCTAAGCCGACACAGCGGTCCAACTTAATTACTTGTACAATCAGCCAGTCTACGATTGGTTTGGCAATGTTTGGCCAGCCTCAATAGTAAATAATTGGGTCTATTTATTATATTTAGTCTGAGGTTTGAACGTTGTGTATAGGATACCGTGCTTAACTTGCAGTTAGGTACACACTCAGCTTACTGACAGATAAATCAAGGTTAGCATGAAAGAACATCAAAATGACCAAAAAAATGTCCATAAAAAAACAAACTTTACAGCTTTGGTGGAACATAAGATAGATTATTATAATTTTAACTTTGATGATGTAGCCATTCTAGACACCCAACCCAACTAAATAAAGAGGCTCATTAGCGAAATGATATCGATAAGAATGGAGGAAAGTGTTAATAAACAAACAGATATCGAAAATTTGAGCACCGCTTACTTTGAAATTTTTGACTTAAGTTCATAACTGATTTTGAATAACACCCCTGATCCCACAACCCAAAAATCACAACCAAAAAAGTTAGGTCCAAAAATACCCTAAGCCGGTCCTGGTTCACAGTCTTCTAAACTGAACTTTTAGAAAAAATTTATAATTTGGCTTAAAATTTTAAGTGAACTGGCAAAATATCTTGACATTATCTTCATCAACGGTCCACTATTTAAACGGCTCTAGCTCCCTTAAGGGTCCATTTGCGGAATTATGTTTATATGAAGTTTTTTGTCTATTTTTTTAGCGTACATTCCACCCTTGAATTTTGGGTGCACGTTATCGAGACACCCTGTATAAAGAAAAACCCGTGCCACCATGAGATAAAGCATTCTCTACCATCACGAACTAAGTGATTATCCTCCATTCTTCGACCCACCGTGTGCAATGGGCGGCTCTTTTCTTGTTAAAATATATTGAATATTGCGTCGCCATTTAGTTTTGTTTATTGTATTATTTATTATTTTCTCTTGCGTTAGGCATGTGTCTGTTCGCAGGAGTTATGTTGTCTTTATGTCGTACATGCCGTAATAACCGAGGTTGTGCGGCGTTTTAATGCTGATGCTTTCTTAGAACTAGTTGTTATTGGTGCTCGAAGCCGACCGAAATAGTGTGGGGATTATGTGACTCCGAGAAAGCAACACGTAACGGTACCAAAAATCCAAATTAAACGACTAAAAGGAAAAAAGCGCATTTTTCGGCGCTTTACATTCCTCAAAAGAACAAAACTAATCCTTTGAATAAAAATAATAAATTGAGTTAATATTTCTTCACGCTGTTACGTTCGCGTCAAATGATTAATGAAGCAGAAAGGTTTGTCGGCATCAACGAACAAGAAACAAACGCTTGATTTACGGATATTTTTGACCCGCCTTGGGTCACTCAAAATCAATACCAATGCAATGATGGTCTCTGTTCGAGAAATTCCATGCATTGGTATTACTCAAAAACAGGGGCGTATCAAGTTGGTCTCCGACTCAAACAAACATAATTTTCTAGAAAGTGCCAACAAATTAAGTCTACTACGATTTGGTGTCTTCGTAGATGGATATTTAAGAAAAAAGTCAATGAATAGTTATTTATGCAATAAGTGCAAAAAGTACATCTTTTTTGCACGCATCGTGAAAATTGTTAAACGAGACCGAAGGTTGAGATTAGCAACACGTAAGTGCAAAAAAAGACTTTTCGCATGTGTGGCATAAAATATTTTTTATAAATTCGACTTGTTTGATGACAAAAGCACAACACTTGTTAATTTTAAAATATGAAAAGCATGTATAGACAGGAATTGCTCCTACCTGCGGGTATTAGACCTGCGATTTTGTACCTGCAGCTTGCTAATAAATAAATGTCAAATTATACTTTGAGTGACAACGATTTAATGATTGTGTGATTTCAACAGAAAGGGAAAAAAGAGAACTTTTTTGCACGATTTTATAAATAAAAATTTTTTTGGTTTTGCTTAAGACCTATTGCAAAACCAAACGTTAAGCTTGGGTTATTTGGTGTGTACGTCTCTGGCAGCTCGTGTAAAAATTAAAAATAATAAGCATTGAATGGGACACCATTAGCGCTTGCAGAGCTTACAACACCTAGACGTATTGTTGCCTTAACGAACCGATCGATCTGCCGATATCGGTCTTAATCAATCACTTATTGAATGCCTGTGGCATCGGTTCTTTTGCCGCGTCGCTGACATAACCTACCGCACCGATCGACATGCACCTAACTATATAGGTGCCTGGATGATGGTGTAATTCATAATCACAAGGAAGAGAAAATAATATAGGTACACATACAGGGTGGCGCAATTGTATGACGGAGTCCCATATTGCTATTTTTGTTTTTTTTTGGAACCCCCCCCCCCTTTCGAGTAACTTGTAGTTAGTCGAATTCAAAGGTTTAAAGAAAAAAATTATCGTTTTACAAGAAGTTGTCATTCCTGCCAAACCAAATTTGGGCCTCCTGCTTTTCGTAATGGCTTTGCTTGGGTGTAAGATTAATGTTTACTTAATTTTTTCTCTTGTTTAAATATCGTATACATTTTTTCTCTTCTTTACGTTTCACTTCCTCAGTTATAGATAAAAGATATCGAATGAATTCTTTTCACTCACAACACATATTCATAAATCTTGTTTTGCCTTTGGAACACCAAAAGTGTTCCTTAATTGTCATTGAATACCAAAATATCACAACATGTGACATTATCTGTAAAATGGTAAACAAAGAATTATCATAATTTAATAAAGTTTAATTTTCAGTTACAAAAATGCTAAAAACTATTATTTGTTGGTAATTTTGTGTATTTATCGGTCACATAGGAGGTGTCCATTTGAAAAGGTCAACTAGTTGTAAGAAAGTGTAAAATAAATAAAAAAGCAAAGTTTGGTGTTTTTGAAGAAAATCAAGTTTAGGACAAAATCATGCAAAACTAATTCAGATCTTCTTGTTATTTTTGCTAAAATTTATTTTTGGACCCTACAGAATTTTTGTCAAAACGTCCCAAAAGGTAAATTTAGCGTTTTTCGAGAAATTCAAGTTAGTAGTAGGGCTAAAATATTTGAAAAATTACTCAACGAGCGAAAAGGTACCAATTTAGGAGTTTTCGGGATACTCAGGGTAGGAATAAGGTCAAAATCGGTTAAAAATGACTCAAAGTGCTTAAACAGGTAAACTTGGAGTTTGTAGGAGTATTCAGGTTAGGATTAAAGATTGATTGATTAATTCATTCTTAATGAGGGGCCCCAAGAGGGAGGCCCATGCACCGCGACCTACAAGATCCATTGTGCCTCAATATCAATTAAAGTTCACTCAGAGGATCCAGTCACTTTAGAAAGTCCATTATCTTCTTGAGTGAGATTTTGTGGATGTCCGGTGGTCGGATGTGTATTCTTCCGAAGTTCTGAAATCTAAGTCTTTCAGCTACAGGAAATTCACTCAGGATATGTTCTACAGTCTCATCGTCCTTCAAGCACCGTTTGCATTTGACAATCTCTTTCAGCCCTATCCTATGCATGTGGTGTTTTAATCGACAACGTCCAGTGTATAAGCCGATGGCGGCTTTGAGCTGTTGTCTGTTGAGGTTTAAACAATTTTTAGTCCTTGTATGAACGCCGGATAGACAGCCCAGGACAAGGCCTGGTAACGTTCGGTCTGTTCTTCCGCCATCTGGATTATTGCTCTCCTCAATACCTCTTTTACAATAACCAAGACCGATTCAGGCCCTATGAAGGTAGCACTTGTCGCTTTTCTTGCAAGACAATCAGCGATTTCATTGCCCTCGAGGCCTTTGTGATCTGGAATCACAAACATAGGCTAATTAAAGTTAGTGTATTATGCTCCCCAGGTAGTTCAGTATGTTTCGAACTCCTCAGACAGTTTTCGAAGAGATCCTGCTGGAGTCAAGTGTTTTGAGTGCCGCTTGACTGTCCGAATATATTTTGATATTTTTGTTTGTCCAGTTTTGATTCCTTATCGACCTGGCAGATATTTCAATGGCATGGAACTCCGACTGAAATATTGTTGCGTGCTTTCCCAGACTCTCCTGGAGTCTGTAGCTCTGTCTACCGCCATACGCCCCAGCTCCCACTACCTCGGGAGTTTTCGAGCCATCCGCGTACCAGCAGTGGTGCCCACTCAGTAGCCTTTGTTTATTCTGGTCCCACTCCTCCTTTGTAGGGAGGTTTACCTTGTAGGCCGAATAAGTGTAGGTGACAGGGGGCATCATGTACGAAGGCATACCCAGCAAAGCATGGCCGGTCAGTTCAGCCCGCAGTGGGTTTGGCTCCAATGTGGCTCCACTTGGCTTCCCTCTCCACCAAAATGTGGCGCGGGATTAACCCGACAAGTCTTTCCAGGGCCAATTTTGGAGTGGTGCTAAGTGCTCCACTGATGGTCAGGCAGGCTTGACGCTGCACGTTACTCAGTTTGCACCTTGCACCTCTTTGTCCGCCCTTGAAATGCCAGACAATAGCTCCATACGTGATCATTGGTCTAATGACCGTCACATACAGCCAGTGCATTAATTTGGGTTTTAATCCCCAGTTTGTTCCGCAGTTCCTTTTGCATGCCCACAAGTACAATTTAGCCCTGCTGATTATTCTTATCATACGTGCATTTCAGTTTAGTGTCGTATCTAGTATTATACCCAGATATTTCACCTACTCTGCAAATATAATGGTTTTGCTCACCAAAGAAGGAGGCCTCAAAGAGTCCAGTTTTTTCCTCCTTGTGAACGGAATCACCCCGGTTTTGTCCGGGTTGATAGACATCTTGTCCCACAGACACCACTCGTAGATGGTGTCGTCTGCATACGCCTGAACATCCACATCCCACAGTTCCACCACAACATGCAGGTCATCCACCAGTACGGACCACAGAAGAGGTGATAAAATTCCTCCCTGCGGACAACCCCTTGGGGCTCTGAGGCACTGTTGTCTCCTGAAGGGTTGTGGTGATTGCTCTGTCGTTCAGCATGCTGCACCTCCAGTCCTGAATACTCTGCTCTACCCCTCTAGCACCAATCGCTTTACAGAGAGTCAAGGAGAGCATTGTTGAAAGCTTCTTTAGTGTCAAGGAATATCCCTACCACTATGCTCCCCTCCTTGAGGTCATGTGAGATCTTCCCGACGAGGTTGCTAAGTGCTATATCGATCGATTTGCATCTTTGATATGCATACTGATGTGGGTTGAGAGGGCGTCGTGCTAACGCACCTTGTCTAATATATAAATCTATCATCTTTTCCAGACTTTACTAAGGATGCTAGACTTATGGGTCTTAGAACATTAAGTAGCGTTACGTCCTGCTTTTGTTATATATACCACTTTAACCCAGCTGGTTGGGATTTATCTCCAAGTCAAACTTGCTCTAAAGATCTTCAACAGTGTTGGAAGATTAAGGATACACATTGTTTAAAAATGAAGGACTTTTTTTTACTTATTATACTAGCTTGAGAGAACCAAACTCCATTTTCTTACGAGCGTGCGAGACGTAGCACTTTACCATACGTGTGCGGTAAATTTTTTTATTTTCAACCACATATGTAACGATGACATTTCTGTCTGTTTATATTTTGGAAGTGTCTCATTACTGATCTAGGACGGGAATTAATTCCATTACTGGTCTAGGACGGTAAATAGTTATTTCCCGTCCTAGTACCAGTTACCAGTACTAGGATTATTGTTTTTGCCAGTAAACCCTTGTTGTTTTGTATGTGTCATCAATCAACCCCCAGTGTTGATTTTGCTCTAAACCATAGCAACCAACAAAATTCCGTCTCCTGAGTGAAGATGAATATTATATGAATAAATAATATTCAAGAATTTTTTTTGATGTTATTCAAAAAGTGTGGTTGAAAACAAAATAGTAGACATGTACTCGATGGGAAGCTTCATTACTATCTCGAGATTTTATTTTACTCGACGCTACGCGTCTCGATATATAACATAATTTCTGGACAGTAATAAAAGACTACTATTACTGCACGCAAAGCCAAATTACATACAATTTGAAGCTTTATTAATCTGAGCGTTACTTTCCCACAATTTTATTGTTCTTTTTTGATTGTTTTCTCCGCTACGCGTCGTTCGGTCATTGCAATCAGCGTGCGGTAAAACATCACTTCCCGCACTCGTTAGGTAAATAACTATTACAATGTAAGTCATCTTTTTTTGTCAAATATTCGTAAGCTTCTAGATCACTTTTCCTAACGAACAAGGTGTAAAAAAATATTCTATTGCTAATCCTTTTCTCTTTTTATCCATTATTCACTATTTTATTTTAATAAAAAATACAATTTAAACCTGACAAAAATTATGTATTATTCCAGTTTCTGCTGTTAACAGCAGCTTCCAAGGTTTATTAATTAACTCTTTTACTCCTAAGCTTCATTGTCCTAACCAAAAACGCAAACAGCTTGCTTCTAACACCTCTAAACCGGCGTTTTTAATTAAACCGCTATGTCAGCACCGGTAGTGACAATCCGAAGAATGAACTGTGAATTTGTTAATTGAAAGTTTAATTAAAAGCACTGGCTGCTGCATCATTACGCAATCATAATTGCCCAAGGGAGTAACAATAGAGGAAAATTACCTTTTAGAGTCGTTCATTAGCGTCATTAAGGGTTTGCCACTGGGGAATTTTTAGGTTTATTTATTAAAAGCCTTCAGATAAAGTAGATTGCTATTCATCAGAAAGGTGTGGGCAAAGGCAGCGACATATACAGGCGGGCCCATCGAAAAGGAACCACTCTGTTTTTCTTCCGATTCTTCGATGTATATACTGACTGTATATACATCGAAAATTACTCTAACGCACGTCAACTTTAGTTTTTAGGGAAAAAAATTAACTTTTGAGCCAGTTCAACCCCCAACCTGACAGGAAAATGAAAACTAAATCCAATTACGTAAATTAAAACTTTTTAATTTTGTTTAATTTTGGATTGGCTTATGGATGATTTTGAATTGGTTTAATTTTGGATTGGCCTCCATTTTGGATTGGCTTGATCAAATGACATGAAATTTGTCAAATAAACTAACCTGGTCGAGACCCTCACAACGCTGTATCTTTCGATACCTCTTTCTATTTATTGCATCTATTTATCGAGACCTTCTGTCTTTTAGATTGAACAACAACTTAAATATTATTTTTATTTTGGGAAAAATCAGTGGCGTATCATTTTCTTATTTAAAATAGATTAGAGACTTGCCTGTGTCTACGCCACTGGTGATACTGAAAAAAAAATTTCATCACAAATCATATATTGCTGTTAACTGCCAAAGCCTGTAAAATTGAATTACAATATTCCGTGGTTTCAGTAATATTAATAAATTTGCATTTTTTTATTAAACTTTTAACCCCTTGTAGATCGAAAACTACATGTTTTAGAAACACTGTTTACTAATAAAATATATCCAAAATTACTTCTGCGATAACGTCCTTCAAGGAATGCATTGACTTACCAAACACCCTGTATACTCAATTAGAAGAAAAACGGGGTGGATACTTTTCGATGGACCACTTTGGCCAGAGTAAGTTTCTTGGTGTTCTATGAAAATAGTAATAACCTTTTATATTTTTACTGCATCCGAAAAGCGGGAAGTGCTAGCGGAAATTGGCGTAATGGCTTTAAGTGAAAAGAACTAAAAAGCAAAAGTTTTTATTGAATTGATTTTTCGCATTTAGCCGCGAACCCGAAGGCCTCCCATATGGTGGAGAAAATTTTATGACCGCTCGGTTTATGTGTATATGGGACTGTGTCGCAAAACAATCGTCGATCGATCAATAAACTGCTGAGAAAATTGACAGTAATAAAATTAGTCATATATAACGCAATAATAAAACTTTAATGAACATTTAGTTCGTGGGAGAGATATTATTAGGGAGTTTGCTTTCACATTGCTTATAACGACTAACCTAGAAGTTGAACTTAAACTAAAAATAGATGTTTATAAAAACTCGACAATAATTAACCAAAAACACCTTAAAATCACACAACCTGGTATACAGTTTTATATACATTCTACGAACTATAAAAGTCCATATTCAATAGCGTGCAAACACACTTCTCTGGCTAGTAGCTTGAAATCGTTTTCTTTGTGGAGCTGCTGCAACTTTTTTCTCCAAACTTCGGACCTCTTTTCTCTAGGCACTAGAGACTTTATTGACAACAATTCGTCAACATCACTTTTCTTCAGTATAGATTTGACTCGCACGCTGATCCCTAAAACCATTCAAAAATCATCTTTATCATCAAAATTTCCAAAAGGGCTTAGAACCGTGGGTTTGAACTTGAGTCTTTTGTGATAGTTCTTCAGGTGTATTTAGGTGTACCTACAAGGTGTGGACCGAAGAGTGTGTGGTCAATACACTTGATGTCACTTAATTTTGACCCTGACATATTCATCATAATAATAAAAACCATATTTTGCTTTTGCGCTCTATTTTACATCCTTATATGAAATGATTAAATTAGGATAACTAACACCTGAACTTAGGTTCAAGGCAGAATTTAAAAGTCTAGAAACGCGTAGTGTGTTTTTTTTTACAAATTATAACCATTATTAATGATGAGGAGAGAATATCACTTAGATGTCATTTTAAAAATATGTTTTTCTTCTATACTTTCCTACCCTATACACTTCAGGAAGAGGTATTAGGAAAAACTGGCGTATTATCTCTTCAAGTCGGGCATTTCTCTTTTTTAAGTGACACTTTCCAGTTTGGTTGGCCCTACCTCTTCAACCGCCCTTGCCACTATGTGCTTTCTTGCAAATTCCTGTCTATGTATGTGTGGTATGTGAAATGGTGTCCAATAATAATTAGGATTGTTACGTACCCATGATCACTCCTAAGAGAGAGTACTGCTTCCACTCTTCTTTGAATACTTCGTATGGATATATTTGACGGGGATCGGCTCCTAACTCCCTAACAAAGGACGAAAACGTTTCGTAATATAGGTCGAGATAATAGTCAAGGTTGTCCATGTCGGCCTTGGTGGCCCCAGAATAGAAGAAGTAAGACAGGTCGTGCACAGGAGTGCTGACATAAGCCATTTGGAAATCTATGAGTTTGACGTTCAGTTCTTCTTGGTCTTCGCAATGCTGCAAATAGAAATAGTGTTCAATGTTCGTTGTCAAAATGTCTCATTGTTATTGAGAAAAGTAACCATAAAGTACCCGCTTTGAAGGTGGTCTTTGAAGGTTTAAATTGCCTAAGTTTTGACTTTTATTTATTGAGTTATTCTTAAGGGCTTTTTAAGCACCTATATCATAACAGTAACGATCTTCGTGGTCACACAAATATATGTCAATCTCGAACCATGGAAAATCAACATATTTCCATCACCATGGAAATATTAACAAATACAACGCCATAAAACGAATGCACGTGGCGAGTAACTATGCTAACGAATACCACAAAACATTCCCTTATAGAAAGGAAAGATCAAATGGAAGACTCGGTTAACTGTTTTAAGTTCGCCTTCCTATTGTGTGAGAGCGCCACTAGTACGCCATTTTCAAATGTTACAGTTTTCTTCAAAAAATACCCAAAAACTGTGTTAAATTGAAGGAGATAATGACGGGACATTTAAAATTCACGTCTCTCTCAACTTGGCAGTACTCAAATTTTGGCACAAGTTTCGTTTAATTTCAATGATTTCGACGGGAAAGGTAAACTTTAGTCCGTTCAAAAAACTGGTTTGCTTTGAAAAAAATTACTGCAGGTGATTGATTAAGCTTACCTCTTTCATATTAATTGCGGATAAATGTACTTTTTAAAAATAATTTAAGAAAATTTTACTTATTTCGATTACATTCAAAATAACATTGATTACGTTCGAAAAAGCTGGTTTTTCTTTAATTACTGCATGTAATAGACTAACCTTACCTCTTTCATATTAAGTGGTGGTAAATGTGGGTTTTTGTTTTAATAATTAAAGAAACTTGAACTTTTTTTGGCATCAATAAATTAATAATATTGGGAGTTTTGTTTTGAGGTTTTGACACTCGTCTTGCGGCTGTCACCTATTAGAGCAGCTAGGTTGCCAGTTCCTCTCTCAATGTCCAGAACTAGGCCTTTTCGGAAGCAGTTAGTAAGTATGCATCGGATCTCGCAATGGTCAATAAGTTCAGGCGGCGCGGCCCAAAGGCAAAGTAAAACTATAGTTCAGTTTTACTTTGCTTTTGGTTATGTTGGTTCAGAGTAGTTCAGTTATGTTTTTCCTTTGGTTTAGTTAGTTCAGTTAAACCTGTCCTTTACGGCGGCTCTTGGGGGGCGCCTTTCGACCTGTTAGTTAGGTTAATTCAGTTTTTCGACTTTGCTTTTGGTTAGTTCAGGTTAGTTCAGTTTTTTTGTTTCTTTTTTTATTAGGTTAGTTTAGTTATGTTTTCTTTTGATTTGATTAGTCCAGTCTTACTTGTCTTTTGTAGCGGCCCGTTAGGGCCGCCTTTGCTCCTTGTTGCAGCGGCCCTTTAGGCCCGCTACAGAGCCTGTCGCTTGTAACACATTAATAGCGTTTTCTTTTGGTAAAAGCGGGCAGCACTAGTGTTGCACTTTTGCGAATTGTATGTTCTTTTGGTCTCTCTATTGGTTAGGTTAGTTCAGTTTTGCTTTGTCTTTGGTTAGTTCAGTTCTGTTCTTCCTTTGGTTAGGTTAGTTTAGTTATGTTTTCCTATGATTTGGTTACTCCAATGTTACTTGTCCTTTATGGCGGCCCGTTAGGGCCGCCTTCGCTTCTTGTTGCAGCGCTACAGAGCCTTTTGCTCGCTACACTTTAAGTGTGTTAGGTTAGTTCAGTTTTACTTTCTCTTTGGTTAGTTCAGGTTAGTTCAGTTATGCTTTTCCTTTGGTTCGATCATTTCAGTTGTAGTTGTCTTTAAGGGCTGCCCGTCAGGGCCGCGTCTGCTTCTTGTCTCAGCAGCTCTCTAGGGCCATTACGGAGCATGTTGATTGCTGCATATAAGTGTGGGCTCTGTTTAGTTTTGCTTTGCCTTTGGTTAGTTCAGGTTAGTTCAGTTCTGTTTTTCCTTTGTTGAGGAGAGTTCAGTTGTTTTTTTCTTTGATGTTTAAAACTGACCAGACCCGTTTGGTTTAGTCTAGGTCAGTTTGGTTCAGTTTGGTTTAGGCTATTTCAGGTAAATGTAAAGTTTTGATTTAGCTACAGTTAGTTTTGGTCACTTCAGGTTAGCTCAGTTTGGTTTAGTCTAGGTCGGGTTAGTTCAGGTTAGCTCATGTTAGTTCAGTTTGGTTGAACTAATCACCTAATGGGCCGCTACAAGCTACAAGTTCATTGATTTGTTGAGATAGTGCAGTTTAGATTAGTTGAGGTAAACCGTTTTGGCATTTAACGCAGTTTGGAATACAGTTGTAAATTTTTTCCTTCAGCCAGTTTTTTTTTTCATTTTTTGTTTTCAGATCATGCAAAAGAACATTTACTCGCACTTAATATGAAAGAGGTAAGTTTAATCTACTACCTGCGTAACCTTTTTCAAGAAAAGAGCATTTTTTCTAACATAATCAAAGTTATTTTCAACGCAATCGAACTTACCACAATGAGTAAAATTTCCTTAAATTATAAAAAAAGTGTATTTATCCGCACTTAATATGAAAGAGGTAAGTATGATCTATCACCTTCTGTAATTTTTTTTAAGAAAAAAACGGTTTTTTTGAACGGACCTAATATTTAACATCCCCATTTCGACTTGCTACTTATTGAGTGTATCAATTAGTTCAAAAGGGTTATTTATTGCAAATATGTGGTTACTTGAGGATGGTAGAAATCTTACTCCAGGCGCTTTTCCTGTTTTATGTATACCCCAAGGTAAGATTTGCCAAATTTATAAGGAATACCTTTGTAAAATATACTTTATGTGATTTTCTCGGTTTGAATGTATTTGGACATACAGTATCTCATAAAAAATTTGAAAATAAGATGATTTTTGCGAAAGCTTCCATATTGAGCCCATCAACGTTCTAGTTTATATACTATCTAATATTATCTTATTAATATAGCATTCAAAAAAAGAAACAGTATATATGAGCCAGATTACCATGTTGAACATGATATGGAAAGCATAAGATTGTTGGGTAAAAAGTTAATTTTATTAAAAAATATTAGAAATTGATATTTTATACATCTATTATACAATTGCACAGGTATGATAAAAAGTATTGTTTCCTAACGCTCACATGTTAATTCTGCAAAAAAAAATATTTATATCAACAACATTTGCAGAGATTATCAAGGAAATTAATACTCTGAAGTACATTGATGGTCCATTTGAAAAACACAGGGATTTATGCATCATAAAATAAAGAGATTCTAGAAAATCATGGAAATGCATCTGAAGAACCCTAAGCACATAGTCAACATAACTCGCCTTTTTTCTCTGTCAATGCAATCCATCAAAGAAGATTTATTCCAGATAGTCAAACATTAACAGATATAATACTCCATAAATGAGTTATTAGACATTATTGCACAATATTCAAACACGAGAAATTTATTGAATATAATTTACTAGTGTACTAATAATTATAGTTACATATTACGTAAGTCTTGCTAGTTGTTACAATAATTTTAGGAGGTGACAGAGTAGATGATTTTCTGTCCATTTAATCAAATACTACCTACTAAGTGTAACAATATTTGTAAAAGAAACCCACATTTGAATTTATCTCTTTTGTTTGTTTTGAAATGCTGTCTTGTATACACTAAACTTCTGTCTCTAAACACAAGTTTAGAAAGATAGTATTGAAATACGACCTTTCTAAACTTGAGGTAAAATAACGACTTGCAGGACATACTGTATACATACCTGTATATATTTAGATAGCTACATTGTAAGGATTATCTATATTTTAGTTAATTTTAGTTAATGCCACAGCACTTTTATGTTTTTTTTTTATTACATAGCATTTAAAATGTGCAGGACTATTGATTTCAAAATCAAACACTGTTTAACAGAAGGCCTCTAAAAACACATAAAATTATAATCTTATAACCTATTGATTTTATGTGTTAAGAAACCTTGGTGCCATTATGATATGAATTATGAATAAACGAAAAATAACAAGAAAAGAATATTTTCTCTTCTTTCTGAATGATTTTTGGAGGTTTTACTAATAGTACTTTTCTATGTTTTTATCTTTATGTTTCTCGTTTAAAAAGTATAACTTGAAATAAGCTTATAACCAAAAATGGGAACTGGTGAATGATTTCTACCAGCTAAAACCAGTAAAACAATTATTTATTTTTGCCTTATACTTGACAGCAAGTTTAAAACTATATGGAAACATTTTTGATTTTTTTAAGTTTATACAGAGATGCATAGTGCTTTTTCATTATTTATCTTGCAGTTTAACGCTTTAATTTCCAAGAGTTTTTTTTTAATGTACATAGAATATTCAGTTACTACCCTTAAGTTTCGTCCATGTTAGTTTACAATATGTTAGACACTTCGTAGTTTTTGTAAAAAATAGAATACTACAAAATTTTTTTATTTTTAATTATGTTTTAGAAAATAAAATTTAGTACCACATACTAAAATACTATTAGCGACTTTATTTAAAACACTACTTATTTGTATCGCAATTTAAGTTAACTGGATTCAGGTTATACAATTTATTTGCTTAATCTGATAGGGACCCGAACTCACAGCAGATAAAAGAATATCTGTGTCACTTATCTTAATCCTGCTAACTTCAATCGAAATATATAAGCACTAGATAGTCCGTAAACTATTAATACTATTTTATGTAAGTAGGTAGGCTGTTAAATATAAATTGTTTAAGATTATTCACATCAAAAACGCCTCTCTGTACCTGACCAGCAGGTTGTTTCAGGAAGAAGGTATGTGCTTCAATATGTTATTCTATACATTTTTTAGCAAAAATGTTTCTATGAACTTGGGATATAATTAGAATATATCCTACATAAAGCCTCTGCCGATGTAAGTGCGTATAAAGGAACATTTTTGCTTAGAATGAAATGTAGAATACCATATTGCATCACATGCATCTTCTTCTGAAACACCCTGTATAATAGTGCCTTCCAAAAAGCAGATTTAAAAGGATCCCCAGAACTATGCCTTCCTATTAACAGATGGCGCTGAAAAATATCACCAAAGTGTAACATTTCACTTTCCGTTCTATAAGGGGATGTTTTGTGAGGAATACCTCAATAAATGTCAAAGCATTGAAAGTTTGAAAAAAAAATAAATGACTTGCACTCCCTATTCAATACCTTTCTATTCACAAAAATAACCTAAAATGCACACAATATGTTCCTATTTATGTTGATTTTGGAAACGACGGTTAATTATTACGTTTGTTTTGTAATAATCAGATATCATATCTGAGAGACGTAAAAGTCGAGCCTACGTAAAGTCACGCTTCATGTAAAAAGTAGAGATCAGTGTTAACATAAACAAATACCTAAAATCGTAACACGTAAGCATGTTGTGCAACTAATGTAGATAGAAGATGGCTGTCACACGAGGACAAAGCTTTAAACACTCCCATTCTAGTAGGACGCCGAAAGAGCAAGAAAGAGAAGACATCATACTTTTTATTGACATACCTACCTCAAACATTTTTTTTTCCTTTTGAGTAACAAAATTCTTAATACATATTATTAAGTTTCCCATAACCTTGCTGGAACTTCTCCACTTCCACATGTCTCTTTTATTTCATGTGACGACTCAAATTATTCTTTTAGTTTTAAATTTTGTTCTTGTTTCACCAATAATTTAATCAAGCACGTGGAATCGGATGAAATGACCGGAATGTTTGTCACGTTTGCCAAAGATTCCCAAACCTGATGTCCCACTGAGACCAATCGTGAGTACCATAATAAGCCCGACCTACGAAATCGCGAAACACCTCACAAAACTGCTGCAACCTAAAATAGGAAAGACTGACGTCTTTATAAAAAGCTTCACTCATTTCGTCGCAAAACTGCATTCTTTAACTCTTTGTCCAGGAGAAATTCTCGATAGCTTCGATGTTGTTTCGCTCTTCACGATGGTTCCCATTAACGAAGCCATGGAACATATTAACCAGAAATTTTCTCAAGATATTGCCAAGTTGTTACAACAGTGCCTAAACACTACATATTTTCAATGGAAGCTAGATTTCTATAAACATTATAGCTATGGGCAGCCCCCTTAGTCCATTAATAGCCAACCATTTCATGGAAATTATCGAGGCCGATGCATTGGCAACGGCAAATAAGAGGCCAAAGTGCTGGTTCCTATAAGTGGATGACACCTTTGTTATTTGGAGCCATGGCGAGAGCAAATTTCAAAAGTTCTTCCTACACCTCAACTCTATTAACCCAAAAATTCAATTTAATATGGACATAGAAAAGGAAAGACGTCTAGCGTTTTTGAATGAAAGAACCGAATGGGAAGCTTGCGCACACCGTTTGTAGAAAACCTACACAAGCTGACCGCTAACTCAATAACGGATAAAAGACGTCAGAGGCTTTCACTATGTTTTTTGCTTTGGCGAGCCATCTATAATCTTTGTATAAAACAAATCTTGTCAATTCAATAGACTAAAAACATGATATTACAATTAAATCAGATTTTGTTTCAATAGTGCTATCAGAGATTTGAGCGGAGTCAAGTCAAGTCCAAGAGAAAGTGATCTTCAGTTGGTGCAGTGGTTATTGGACCCTGAATACAATGTAGTTTTGGTGTTCTTGTTGTGATCTTATTGGAGAACAGCAATGCCCATAATTTTCCACTATAGAACCATTGCATTTTGGACTTGGTTACAGAATGTAGCTTAACATTACACCCAACTAATGTGTGTGACTTTTTGATGAAGGTACCAAAACGTCATAAATGGAATTAAGGATTTAAAAAAAAATTCTTTTGATTTTTTACTCTTCTTCAATCGGACCATAGTCCTTCTTTTTCTTGATCTCAGCTTCTCTTTCGGAGGTTGCTGATCATCATAGCTATTCTAACTTTAGAGGCAGCTCTCCGAAATAGTACAACAGATGAGAGGTCAAGCCAGTCTCGCAGGTTACGCCAGGAAATTCTACGTCGACCGACGCTTCTGCGTCCCACGATCTTCCCCTGCATGATGAGCTGCAGAATTTCATATTTTGAATTACGCATAAAATGCCCAAAAAACCCTAGTTTTCTTCTCTTGATTGTGAAGAGAATTTCCATTTCCTTAACCATTCTTTCCAGAACTGGTTCGTTCGCAATGCGGTCCATCCAGGAGATCTCTAACATTCGGCGGTACACCCACCACTCAAACGATTCCTGTCTCTTCAGTGTTTCCTTGTTCAGTGGCCATTCTTCAAGACCATATAGTAACACTGGAAAGACGTAAGACCGCACCATTCTCAGTCTCAAAGTCAAAGATAGATCTCGGGCGGTCAGCAGTTTTCCCAGTTTCATAAATGTTGTCCTCGCTTGCTCAATTCTTTACAAGATTTCTTGTTTGTGTGCAACATTTTCATTTATTATTCCTGGATATTTGACTTGCTCAACCATCTTATTGCGTATAGTCAGCTGATCACTGATGTACCTTTTGGATATTATTACCATTTTTGTTTTATTAACATTAATATTTAGCCCATAATCTTCGCTAGATACTGTTACTTTGTCTACCAGTTTCTGCAGATCTTTGAGGCAGCTTGGTATTACAGCGGTATCGTCAGCGTATCTGATGTTGTTGAGAGTTCTGCAATTGATTGCTATACCCGCCAGCTCCTCTTCCAATGCCTCTTGAAAAACAAACTCCTAGTAAATATTAAATAGCACAGGAGAGAGAACACACCCCTGTCTGACTCCCTTCCAAATACTACTTTGTTCTGTCAAAGCATTCTCATATTTTACTCTAGAAGTTTGTCTCCAGTAGAGATTTAAATTATTCGGACATCGTGGTAATCAATGCCAAGTCCTTGGGGTCTATCCAGAAGCTTTTCATGCTTGACATTGTCGAACGCCTTACTATAATCTATGAAGCATAAGTAAAGGTCTTGGTTTACATCTAGGCATCTCTGAGACAAGACATTCAAAGCAAGGGTAGCCTCTCTCGTGCCCATTCCGTGGCGGAATCCAAATTGTGTTTCTAATTTTTCAACCTCACATTTTTTGTATATTCTAGTATGTATAATTTATATAAAAATCTTCAGAACCTGACTCATCAAACTTATTAGTCTGTGATCATCACACTTTGACGCTCGAGATTTTTTCGGGATAGGAACAAAGGTGGAAAGCAGCCATTCTCTGGGAATTACTCCTGATGTATAAATGTTATTGAATAGATCCACTATGACACTAATTGAACGCTCATCCAGCAGTTTCAATACCTCACAATGCACCTCATCTGGCCTTAGTGCTTTACCGGATTTTGAGGTTGAGGTTTTTGAGGACTATAGCCCAAGGAAACCCAAGCTACATTATCTTCAATGTTTACCAAACAAAGTGTGTGCTTGAAAACGTTTCACCCTACAGGAGTTCGACTTCATGATGGTCTCGACTTTACCACTAAGCTGCTTCTGCGCATAGTCATGACCGTATACGGTGATCGTTCCGAGTCTTATAGTATCTGCCTACTCTCTATTCCAACCAATTCCCTACCAGAAGTCGTAGTAAATAGTTGCTGAGCTTTTCATTTATTTGGCGGAAGTATTGTTGAGACTAGGACTTCATTTTTTTAAGTTTTGACATTAACGATGATATATGTGATATATAAACTGATGGCGTCATACAAGCCTTTTCAAGTGATTCGCATTCTTTGTTTTCCCAACAAAAATGTAAGCAAAACAATACTCTCAGAGCGATCTAGTGTAGTCATCCGAAAGCCCTATTAGAGTCTACTCTGAAGAAATTAATTGGTCAATGTATACTCCTTCACACTCACGGTAAGTAAAGCGATTTACGACTCTTGACTTTTAAGGTGTATTTTTGTTGATTTTAAACCTCTCTAAATTCGGCTGTTTCCAGAACCAACTTGTCAGTACTGGGGATAATTTTTAGTGATGCAAACCTTTAAGTCTTGCTATAGATTTCTGGGATCCTGTGTCGACAATCAACTGCTAGTGGAAGCCATGAGCATCTGGAAAGTTGAAGGCCAAGCTTAGAGACCAGAGTATGAATTTTTTTTTCAAACCTGTTCTAACTCTGACAATACAGAGTTGTAGCTTTAATTCTGATAACTTTATGATTTTATAGCTATCTAGAAGTGTTTGTCTTGACGATTTTGCAATGCTTTTGCTATTCTTTTTCGATTAAAATGTTACGTAAAAAACTGTTTCCTATAGTTCACCCTAAGCTGACTGGTGCCATGTTTCTTGGTCATTATTACTACAGGGGATGATCTTGGTTTTGTGGAAGGTTAGATTACTGTTTCCTTCGGCATATCTTGAAGCATTTGCTCCATCTCAGTTTTCTTAACAAGTTGTACACGATGAGGACACTTGTACAACACAATTTTGTGTTGTACAAGCAGAGGTTGAAACTGACTTCTCTGCACTTTAAGCAGTAAATCAGGGTCTAAAAGATATTGTATCCTTTGCACATTTTCGCCTGTTACCAATCCCATTTTCTTCTTCTGCATGAAGTAAAATATGACTAAATCCCCTACTATTAAACTCCATTAGTAGTCTCTAAGCAGTTGCACTTCTTAATTACAGCACCTGATATCTTCGGGTAGGTCCTCCCACAGGGCGCGAATATCATCTGGTTGATATTGTTGTATTATCAGCCCATTGTTGCAACAATGACTGGTTTGGAGTGAGGCAATTCGTCCATTTTCTTTATAATCGGATCACCAGCACCTTGATGTTGGTGCTACCGACGTACGCAATTTCACCTTTGCACCGTCCTGCAAGCCTTGCTATTATTTTTCTGGGATCCTGTGTCGACAATCAACTCCGAATGGAAGCCATGAGCAACTGGAAAGTTGAAGGCTAAGCTTAGGGACCAGACTATAAAAAATTTCTTTTTAAACCAGCTTTAATTCTGTTAACTTTATGATTTTCTGAGAGCCAAGAGAATTTGTGAGCCGGCTGATTTGGAACGGGAAATGAATAATGTGGAAAGAGCCTCTGGTTGGAATGGATACAGCAAGCATGAGTTCGATAGGGCCATCAGTCCAAGGAATGTAGAACGACAGGAATAAACAATGGGAGAAGTTGAAGAAAAATATCCACAAAGTACCGGACAGGATCGGCAAGCTACTGGAAAATTACAATGTTAAAACTGTCTTTAAACCCACTCGTACAGTACGACTTGAGGGCTTGAGATCGGCCAGAGACCGCAGAGATCCGCTATCGGCACCTGGAGTTTACCGGGCTTCGTGCAGCTGTGATTCGGTATACATTGGCACCACAAAACGCAGCGTCAACACGAGGATTACAGATCACAAGAGGAACACAAAAGCCAGCAGTAGGAGAAAACGCTCTCTGCGAAATTCACGACATCATTTTCAACGAGGTGGATATCTTATACCAATCGCAGCGTTTCTATCCGAGAATAACGACAGCCTTGAAATTACGTTTCTCAATGCAGACTGAAAGCGAGTTCCACGACATACTTCAAGTTCGCCGAAACCCTGCGCCACCACTACCCCCTCCCCAGCCGCAGCGCGAAGCGGAAGAATAAATAGCACGGAGCTCACCACAGTCGAATCAGTCAACGTGGGGAACCACGGGAGATCGCTTCGCCAATTGCCTCATCTTAATTCTCCGCTCCTCTCCACTCATCCAATTTCAACGTCTTAATACTTATTTTGAAGTCTCCCATAACCTTGCAGGATTTTCTCGACTTTCACATTTCTCTTTCATTTCATATGACGATTAATCGTTCCTTTAGTCTTAAAAATTTGTCCTCTCCTCGATTGTTTTTGCTTTGTTGAATATATTATATTTATTTGCATAATTCAACGTTTTTTCTCTTCCTTCTTATGTCTGCTTCTATTTAGTTATTTTTTTATAGTTTTTCCTCTAGGTTTGTTATATTGGCTAACAAATCCTAATACACATTATTAAGTCTTCGACAACCCTGTTGGTTTATTTCAACGTTCACATTTCTCTTCCATTTCATGTGACTACTACTCTTTTAGCCTTAAAAATTTGTTTTTTTTTATTGTGCATTTTGCTTTTTGGTCGAAGATATTATCTTCATACCCATCACTAGACAAACACTTTCTTCAACCTCTTTTTTTTCTATGTTTCTCCTTTTCTCACATATTTTTAATTAGTATTTTTCTTTAGTCTTCTGTCATTGAGCTCTCAATTTAATTTTTCTATATTCTCATATTATTAATTTTGTCTCCTTTAATGACACTTTTTTCATTTTTTTTTCTATTTACTTGTTTGCAATAATAGCTCCATCATTGTGAACTGTAGTTTGTGTTATAATCTCCCTATAATCGTTTATCTTATCACCTAAGGTTTCGTTCTTTTTTGTTTTTCTTTTGTCACTAGTTGGACTTCAATAATAACCGTCACTAAGTTTCCTGTGAATTGTTGAAACTAATAAAATACCATGTGCTCTTATAGAGCCATCCTTTTCCAAGCCATCCCACCCATAAAACATTTTTTACTTCATTCTTATACAGGGTGATTCAAAAGTACGTTGACAAACTTCAGGAGGTGATTGCTCGCATTATTTTAAGAAAAGAAGTCCTAATAAGTGAGGGTCCTTAAGAGCACCGTTACGAAGATACAGGGTGTTAAAATTTTCCATCTTGTTCACATAACATCTTGTTGAGGTAACGATTCTAAGACGTGTATTAAAACGATTTTTATTTTTTTACTTGAAAATGACGCGTATAACGAAGAAAACCTAAGAGAGCTTTTTTGTTTAGAATTGAGCAGAAAAGAAAAAGGGTAGAATTTATATTTTGTTAGACCAGTGGCGTACCATACTTTTCGTCAAAAAATGAAGGATCATTGCGGTACTCGCGCCACTGGGGGATCAAAAAAAAATTTGGTTTAACAGAAACAAGGCTACTCGCTAGCTATTGACATTTGAAAAATTTTATTAAAGCCTATCAAGCGGTTTAGGAGGCATTATTATTTTTTTTTATATTTTGTGCTTTTAAGGACCCCCGTTTATTAGAACTTTTCTTCCTAAAATATTGCCAGCAATCACTTCCTGAAGTTTATCAAAGTACTTTTGAATCACCCTGTATATGTTTCCATTGTTTTTTTTTCGTAGGGTTTCTTTCAGTTGTGTTATGTTGAGTAAGATTTTTATTATTACCTATTATTAAGCCATCCATATCCTTACTGGTTTTTCTCAACTCTCTTTCCATTTTTCCTCCATATCATGTACCTAGCTTTTTTCATTCCCCTTCAATCTTATAAATTTGTAAATTTTTAGTTATTTTGTTTAATCAAAAGCATTATTTTTATTAACAATAAATGTTTTTTCGATTTTCTTTTTTGTGTCTTTTTTTTTCATTTCTTTCTAATTCGTATTTTATTTTAAAGTTCCGGTACAATTTCTGTTGCGCTAATTAGTTTTTCTATGAGTTGTGTTATGTTGAGTAAGATTTGTTTTTACATATTATTAAGCCATCCATATTCTTACTGGTTCTTCTCAACTTTCACATTTTTCCTCCATTTGATGTAGTTGTATTTATTTATTTTCAATCCTAAAGATTCGTTCATTTTTGGTTATTTTGTTTGGTCAAAAATATTATCTTGATTCACATCTCAATAAATATTTTTTTCTGACAACTTTTTTGTATTTTTTTTTCATTTATTTCTAATTAGTATCTTACTTTAAAATTTTTGTAAAATTTCTGTTATTGTGCTTGATCAAATCCCTTACAACCTTATTAATTTTTCCTCGGATCTTTCACATCTCTTTACAAAATGTATTTACTTTTTCTATATTATCATATCTGTTTTCCTTTCATTTCTTCTTTTTTAATGATTTCTTTCTTATTATCTTATTTTTTCTTAATTTTTAAGCATGTTTCTATTTACTTTTTGTTTGTAGTGTTCTCTCTAGTGTTGTTATATTGATCAAACATTTCTCTTATTACAATATCATAATATTTCGCGTCCTTTTGTAGGAAAAATGTGAAGTGTCATTCTAAGTCCTACACCTGCAATATATATCCTACATTTATACAAAAGGACGCGAAGTATTAAGATGTCACATAATTGGGGATTTTTTCAACACATCTATTATACGGGGTGTTTATTATAAAACTTCATCTAGTTGGCTGTGAAATGTCAAAAAAAAAAAAGATGGAGAAACAAAAGTCTATTTATATTGATTATGTAACACTCTGTACATATGCCCTGAGGAAGATCCAAGAAAGGATCGAAACGTTGGCATTTTCAAAAGTATGATTAGGTCTTCCACATTTTGACTTGTTTTTCACAACTTTCTCATTTGCAGTTAGAAGCAAATATTATTATTACTCTTCCTGTCTGTATGACTTTAATTATTCTTTTTTAATTTTAAAGGTTTGTCAACAATTTTTTGTCAAAAGCCAACCTTTACTCACATTTCTTATTGATCATTTAATCGAGTTGTTTTTTTTGTATTTACTTTCTTTTCTCATGCTATTAAGTTTGCTCGTTTCATGCCCTTTCTTGCTGTACTTGATACTTGATAAGTTTCAGTTGTTGCCTTATATCAAATGTCCTGTAACCTTATTAGTTTTTCTCAATTCTTTCATATTTCTCAACAAATATGTTTACTCTTCCTCTATTTTCACATCTGTGTAGCTTTATTGTCTCCTTCTTTATTTTTTTTTTATTTATTCTTTATTATGTAATAAATCTACCATCAGCTTATTCGTTGTCTTCAGTATTTCGCATTCGCATCATTTATTTGATTATGGTGCGTGTTCTAAAGAAAACATGTCCCAATCAAATTGTCGAAGACCAAGAAACGCTTTAGTGCACGCCACATAGTATTTGTCACCACCTGACTGGTTAAAAGTATATTGTGCAACTAGTGTCGAAAACTGCACTTTTCACGCTAGTGTGACGGTTTGGGCACGAGTCGTAGGCGAGTGATACAACGTCACAAGAACTGTGAAAAGTGATTTTCATACGTGTTGCACACTATACTTTTTTTACGACTGCGATTTTCCTTCATAAATGTATCGAGGTCCCCAATTTGTCGATCAGCCAAAGCTGTACTGATGAGGGGTAGACCCCGAAATTAGTATGCAGGTGGGTTGATCGAAAAATTGGTGACCACCTATACTCTTATCACTTCGCCCATTGCCTCATCGCCGTTGATAATGTCTGGCGCAACTGTAGACGAAACGTCAGGAAGAAATACAATTGAACCACATTGTATTACATATATGGTTTTATAAGAAAAAATCTGAATTAAGGATCCTTGCCTAAATTTGAGTAATTTTATCTACATCCTCTAAAATATCTAATAAAATATTTCTAATTTCTCCTGAGTGTTACGTCATTACTCTTTCATATTACTTTATCTCACGTTAAACAGGTGTTAGGTGGATGGAGGGTGAACAAGTGTTAATATTGAAGTTAGTTAAATATTTCCAACAAGAAAAAGAGGCGGGAAAGAGCTTGATATCCTTAAATACAGTACATAACGTAAGTAGGTACCTATTATCGTTAAAATTAAAAACTAGTTAGTCTCCTTTGGGAGACAAATGTAAGTGGTGTGGTTGAATTGTGGGTGCAAAACGGCAACGAAGAATTAAAAACCAGGTATAATATGCATATGCGTAAATATTCCGATAGGCAGCTTCATAGATGTGGCTATAAGTAAGTTACTGCTTTGCTCCCATTTAGTCCTCTAAAAGGGACGCGGCGATTCTTGTTATATCGTACCAAGAAACGCAAAATGCTTAACACCATTTTTTCTATTTATTCAAATACAGTGTAATAAATGTATGTAAGCATATGTGATAAAAGTTCTTACAAATATTATTACTTAAAAAAAAAACTCAAAATTATTTTTCTAGAGGGTAGCAGATGCATTAGGTGTGTCAATAGCAACAATTCAGAGACAGGTTGAAGAGTCTAAATTGTGTAAGAAAACACAATATCAAGTCTGCGAGCATATAACAAGGGGACGAATTTATGCAGCAGGTACAGTACAACAATCTCCACGACAGATATCGAAGATTATTGAGTTCATTTTTTTATTACAGGCGAACATGTTACACTCCAGTCATTTGTTGATCAAGTTATAATTCCTTGCAGAACCTGGCTTTGTGCTTTAAAAAACTTAAGTTTGAGTGGAGGAAGTGTATAATATCTAACCGACTCTGTCTAATGGAACAACCAAATATTATACATAAAATTATAACGTTTTTGAGTGACGAAACTTCTATGTTTCGTCGCAAACCGGTTTTTATCGATGAAACATGAGTTTTTAGTAAAGGTATATAAACGCTATTAATTAATGTTAATCTATTTTTTAAGCATCATTCATTTAGGACAAGTTGGCAATATGGCACGAGAAACACTTTAAGAAAACTCTTCCTCAGAAGGAACACGCTACATAGTTTTGCATGCTGGTTCAGAGGATGGGTTTATCCAGAATGCCAGCCTAGTATTCAAAGCGGGAAATAAACCAGGTGATTTCCATTACTCGATGAATTCTGCAAATTTCGAAAAATGGTTTTGTGAACAGCTTTTGCCTAAGTTCGAGGAAGCCTCACTGATAATTATGGACAATGCTTCTTACCACTCCATGCAAGTAGAAAAGGTACCTAATCAAAGCTAGTCCAAACCTTGCCTCATAGAATGGTTGCAGGAGCATCAGCATCACATTATATTTTCTCCTTTTGCTATGAAAGCTGAGCTTTTAGGTATAGCAAAAAAGAACATGCTGGAGAAAAGATATCGGTTGGTAATTTTACATTATAATAATTGTAGGATGTCCAAAATCGCTCTTTTATAGTGACAATTAGTAAATTTAGTTTGGGTGTTTTTTTTTACTTCAGAAAAGATGAACTAGCACTTCAAAATGGCCATCGTGTGTTAAGATTACCTCCTTACCATTGTCCTTTTGACCCCATCGAAATGGTATGGTCCCAGTGTAAGCGATATTGTGATTCGAAAATCAATGCTGTTCATAGAATCACAAACGAGAACGTTTTGCATTTATGGAACGAGGCTTTGGAAAAAGCAAGTTTTTCAATTTAAAAAAAATTATTTACTTAATTTGCTAACAACACTTTTTTTGCAGGTTACTCCCGAGTTATGGAAAAACTATGTTCGACATACTAATAAAAATTATCGATGCTTGGGAACAAGGAAAGTGTGTTGATTCATCGAACATTGCGTCACTTATCATCAATTTAGATGACTCAGATGATGAACACAGTAAATCCGAGGAAGAATTCGATAATTAATAACACTTATTTCTACAGCTTTTTCGCAATGTTGTTTACTTCTTTGTTTAAAGTACTTTGTTTAAAATAATTGAGAGTTTTTAAAAGTTTAAATCAACGTATTGTTACGATTCGCAGCGACGCCGCATCGGAGGCGGGGCAACGCGTGTGGTTGGTGGAGCTTCGCGACCTATCCGTGCTGCGTCATGGCTGACACGAGTGATTTATTTCTCTGTTTATCTAGATGGCAGTTGTTTACAACCTTTTTTTTATGTGAGATTATTCAAGAATTCTTATCAAGAACCGTCTAGGTTTTTCTGTAATTTTAGTATTGTGTATAAAACGCGCATATCGCGCGCTGTTAAGAGTAGTCTTATTTTAACCGAGCTATAAGTAAGCTAAAGTACGAAGCGATAATAGAAGGCTATAAAGTGTTAAAGTAGTGAGTTATTTCGTAGTCGTGTGTATTTGGGGAATAAATAAATAGTGTTTTCGTGTTAAATCGTTACACTGAAATCATTGAACCCCGAGTTTGCAACAATATATTATTTTTTCTCCCAAACCTGTTTTATTTATTTCTCTACTACTCGCCAAACACACAGCAAATGTGCTGCTTTTGCGTTATCTACAGTGCTCCAAAACAATTAGTGCGCCACTCGAGACTTATTTTCGTTTGAACTTGATCACTATATTTTTGTATTTTTGAGACCAAGTTGTTTACTCTTTTTTTTATTTCAACCGTGTACTTGCTCCTTTAAGGCCTCTATGCTGCATCAAAAATTTAGTACCCACCTTTTAATACATATTGCTGTAAAGCAATATTTATTGTAGATGTGTTGTATATCACATTAAATAAAAATGTTAATAATCGGAATTTTTTGAAGGTATCTCTTTAGGCTGCTTGTGATTT
Source organism: Taphrorychus bicolor (assembly GCA_951812265.1). Taxonomy (NCBI): domain Eukaryota; kingdom Metazoa; phylum Arthropoda; class Insecta; order Coleoptera; family Curculionidae; genus Taphrorychus; species Taphrorychus bicolor. Next base: position 31,943,561 of record OX638298.1, on the reverse strand, counting down.
TTAACAAGAATAAAGTGAAACGTAGTACTCCCGGTTTGGTTAGTTTCATATCTACTAAATCCTGACGTGATCATAAAACCAAATAAATAAATGATTTTTAATTTATTATTACTTACATAAGGTAGGTATTTAGTTGAGTTCAAATAATATACTAATAAACCCCTTATTAAAAATAAAAAATATACTGGTTAACTTATCCATTAACGCCGATTAAGAAAATACGTGCACTTACCTATAAAAAGGCGTCAATTTGACTTTAACCATATATATCAAATTAAGACATACCTTAAAATTGTGGTTACGTAGTAAACAATGACGTAACACTCAAGAGAAATTAGAAGCACTATACCTGTTTGTTTCCATTATTCTACGTGGAAGCAATATCTTTTCCATTTAATTAAAATATATGTTTATAACTTAACACACAAACACATTTTTTATTGGTGTATTTAATTTTCAAGATAAGAAAAAATATGATTTCGAAGTAAATCGAATCATCCATTGATATAAATATTTCCGGTCTTGTACCTATTTTCGACTACAAAACATTACCTAATCAAGCTCTTACCTTGTACTTGAACAACATGTTTCCTACGAAACAATTTCCATGGGTCAAGCACTTGTAGTTTCCAAGATATGAACGGGCAGTTCCAACTGCCTGTTGGCCGTTTTCGATCTTCTTCAGTCTTTCCACAATCTCTGCCTCCAATTCGGGATTAAACGCATCAATGGCAGCCGAATAAGCACTTTCAATTGGTTTTCCTAGTTCCTGGGCATTTAGAATTTTCAAAATGTCCAATAGGTCCGCCGTCAAAGTTTTGAATTCTTCCGGGTGTTCGTGTTTGTACACAAAGGACAAAGCGTGCAGCCTCGCGTATACCTTGAACACGCTTTTTAGGTATTTACTATCGATGTACTTTGGGTTCCCTTCAACTGCTTTGTAACCTGCTGCCGCGATGTCTTCCATAATTATGAACTCCTTTCGATCATGCAAGTGGCCCCCGAGGTAGTTCGGGACGTTGTCGAAAAGGTCCTTCACGCCCTTGGACTTTTGGAACTTATTTAGGGCAGGAAAAATTTTGGTGTAGAAGCATATCTCGTTCTTGTAAACTTGCTCGTAACTGCTGATAAGACCGTACAAAGGCACCACCTTAATTACTATATGCGTCACCTCACCAGTGTCCTTGTTTAACAGCCTCCCGGTATAAAAATCCGACAAAAACCTGGTGGTTCTTCTCTGGGTTCTGTCCAGCTCGAGCGAAAAGTTATTCCACTTCGCATGGGTACTAACAGAGGACAGTATGTGGAACAACCTATCGTACACTCGTTCTTCCACCTGCACGGCCATTGCTGCGCACATCAACCCCTGACGTAACAAACAACACGACTAACCGAAACGTATGTAGTTAAAGATAAGGGGAAAAAATTGGTAAAATTATCTGCTAAGAATTATTTGTGTGGAGTATTTGTCTGAGATAAGGTGATAAACTGACTAATGCAGGTCGATAAAAGTGATCCGTGTTGTGGCGTGGCTGCCTGAGGTCTGATACCTGTTAAATAAAATAAAATTGATTCTGAAATATTAACCTTATTAATTATGGCAATGTTATGTAATTAGAATATAAATAAAAGAGAGTTGTGATTTTATAATGTGTTTTTTTTAATACAAATTGTTACATGATGTTTTATCTAGGATGAGTCAGTGTACGAGTGTTTGATGGAGACTGAAATTTAGTGGAAACGTCGGCATCTCTCGTAGAAGAAAGCGTTTAATTTCCAGTCGATCTACTACAAACTGTAACTACTCTAGTTGAATTAGGTCGCTACATATCCACCTCATTAAAAACAGTTTAGAGAAGCCCCGATTTCGACCTTCAAGGCATTGTTACCACCAAATTCACCAAGTCATGATGCCTTTTGATTCTCATTCTTAAAGTCCTATTTTGACAATTTGGCTGTGAGGACGTCTTCGAAATCGCTCCAGACTGGTCAACTGGGCACAGCTCCGCTAGCAACCAATGGTGTACAAGGGGGTGTGGCTAATTAATATACAGTGTGTCCAAGATAACGATGCACTGCATGGGGATCTTTGCAATGGTAAGAGATACGAAGGCGGAAATTAGAAGAAAGTTGCACAATGGGGAGAACTTTTACATGGTGTTTGCAAAAATGAATTGTTTGTCTCAGTTTTTTAGATATCTCAAAAACAGTAATTTTATGGATTTTTGTTTTTTATTTATTTTTAAAGTTATTTCAAACAGTATCCAAAAACAAACAATACTTTCTCATTGCACCTTTTTAAGCTCTACAAGATAACGTTTACTAATTTTTGTTAAAACGTTTTGTTGCCGAGAGACTATCATCAACTTAACTTTTTCATATGGACTTAGAAAAAAGTACATACTGTATTAGATATTGCTTTTTATACTCAATTTAACGATGTGTTACATGACATGATTTATATCAATTCTTGGGTCAAAAAAGCAATTTCTATTAAATTATTTACATTTTTCAATAGTAGGCGTTGATTAACATTATAATTGTCAGTTGTAACATCTGTCAATAAATGTTTCATTAGAAGTAGCGAAAATTATTTCAGTTATCCATTAAAATTATGCCCGGGAATAGTTTCACAGGGGTAGAAAAATTTGATATGTTGTCATGTTACATTTTATCCCAAAACAATTGTGTGGCTTTAATAATATAGTATAATAAATAGATTAATCTTCAAACGTGTAGCTTTCAACCTGAAGGAGTATGGATCATTTAAGCAACCTTTTAAAACCAGGAAAAAAAAACATATAATGAAGAAAAAGAGTATCAAGTTATTCAATCAGTCATTGAAAAACCTGATGTATCAACAAGGGAAATTGAAAGTCAAACAGAAGTAGCCAGATCTACAGCCCAATTTATTTTAAAGAAAAATAACTTTCACCCCTATAAACTTTAAAAGAGTCAAACCCTAAAAGAGTTTGCCAAGGACTGCGACCTGGAGATGAAATTAGAAGAAGAACGTTCTGTGAATGGTATACCAGTCAGTGTCACATTGCTAATGACTTTCCATTTAAAGTAATTTGGTCGGACGAAAGCAAGGTAACACACAACGAAATTTTTAATAGACGCAATTCCAGTTATTGGGCCCAAAGCAACCCCCGGGTGAATTATCCAAGCAGCAACACCGATTTGGCTTCAACAGGTAGTGTGGAATTCTGGGCACTAGAATATTGGGACCTTTTATTTACCACAGCCCCTTAAACTCAGAACGCTACCTTTCTTTATTGAGAAATGAATTGGAACAAAGTCTAGATAATCTCCCTCTACAGAATGTACAAGACTGTTGGTTTCAACAAGACGGTGCACTTGCACACAATGCTAGACTAGTTCGAGGATACCTTTCGGAACAGTCTGCAGGAAAAACAATCGATACTTATGGTGAGGTTTCCTGAACACCGCGATCACCAGACTTAACCCCACTAGACTTTTTTCTTTGGGGTTACATAAAAAACTAAGTATGCGTTCACCGTTTTGATGCAGAAGATCAACTTTTGAGAGCAGTTACGGCAGCATTTAATACTATCACTCCAGAATTATTATCCCGAGTCTTAGAATCAACGGTAAGAAGATCTTACCTGTGTTTAGAGAATAATGGTTATCTATTTGGACATTTGTTGTAAATGTTGCGTACTTTTTGTTTTTTCTATTTGTTGTTATGCATTTTTTTGTACGACCTGTCTATTCTGGCATGTTTACCGTACCTGCTTTTGAAACAGTAAGGACAAGTTGCCAGTTGCTAAGGCTAACAAAACGGTAAGTAATTTACTTACTGTTCTAGAAAGGTAAATAAAATGTGGGGTTAATCCGATATTTTAAACGCTTTCAAGCATCAATTCAACAACTCGCACACTAATAACTCATATTTAACGAAGAACGTCCTTCTTGCCATGCATGTTCAATAACTGATTCTTCCGATTCAGACATCTAGTCACACAAGGATTGCAGTTTCAACCAGAACACACGAAAAATAATAGTTTGTAATTCAGAAGTTGATGCAAATTGATTAATATTTTGACATCAATAAAGAGAAGAATCATTCATATCCCTGGCAACCAAATAATGGGCACACATATGGCCACGCGTCTGGTGCTGGTTATGTCGATCTTAATAATATTGCCGTGTATTGCCGTCACTCTTTCAGAGAGACCTTCCGTTGCTTCCTCGAATAGATGATGCAGATGGGATTGAACAAGTTGTTGCAGCGCTGGAAAATAGCATTATCAATGCTATTGAAGCAACCACTATAACACAAACTAAGCAACTAATAAAAAATTATTTAGCATTCATGAGACCAAAGCACTTATCCAGGAAAGGAGAAGAGCCAAAAGAAGGGCCTACCAGAAGATAGGCACAGCTACAACCGCAGGTTAACGCTGCGCTGGAGGAAGTCAGGAGCACTTGTTGGCACTGGATCCGCAAGATCGGATCCTCTGGAAAACTGTCAAAGCAGTGCGCCAGAAAAGGAAACCAATCCCGCTGCTACACGGACCAAACGGGATTGTCTAGACCAAGCTTGACAAAGCATAGGTATTTGTTAATCACTTGGAAAGTCAGTTTCAGGAAAACATCATTGTCGACGATGATGCAGACCAATGGAAAGAGATGGTGGAGCGACGAGCCAGAGGACTAGACAGAATTCTCGATGAAGAGTACATCCCGCACACTAGTTCCGAAGAAATTTGGGACATAGTGCAGCAGCTACACCTCAAGAAAGCACCTAGAGAGGATGCAACTAGAGAGGAAACAGACTACTCCGGCTGCTGCCACCCAGAGGGATTGCGGACATGGTCAACATTGTGAACGCAGTGATACAACTGGGGGCACTTTCCAACCAGGCGGATGTCATTCTGTTTCCTAAACCAGGTAAAAAATCATCTTTACCCACAGAGTTAGAGGCCCATCAGCCTGTTGCCTTCCATGGGGAAGGTAGCAGAACGGGTCATTCTGAGACGGCTTAAGGACAAAGCAGAGCAGCTAGATGCGATAGCGGACGAGCAGTTTGGCTTTAGGGCCCAGGTGTCGACCGAACTGCAGGTGCTAGGATGGTGGAATACATCCCCGAGGCATTCAACAGGCGAGAGGCAGCAGGACCTATCCTGCTAGACGTATCCAAAGCCTTTGACAGAGTCTGGCGCAAAGGATTGCTACTCAAGCTGCTAGAAGCCGGATTCCCTGTATCCTTTGTACAACTAATCCGATCTTTCCTTTCTGATAGCTGTTTCAGAGTAAAGCTGGACGGCGAATACTCTGCATACAGGACAATGGAAGTGCGTGTACCGCAAAGCGCGGTGCTCTCGCCCTTCCTATACAACCTGTATGTGGCGGACCCTCCCTGAACAGACAGAACCAGACTCATGGCACAGCTATAATGGCAAGATCCCTCAATACAAGGCTACTATCACAGTACCTTCAAAAGGAAGTCACAGCCTTGGAAGAGTGGTATGCCAAGTGGTAGATAGACCTGAATGCCAACAAGACGCAGGCCATAGTATTCAGGAAGCGGCGCAAACACAGGCTAGACAATGAAGTCGTTCTTAAAGGCGAATAAATTTCTGGCAAGAAACAGCTACACACTTAGGTGTGGAGCAGGACAAAAGCCTCACTTGGAAAACACATATCATCAGGACTAAAAACAAAGCAACGATGATAAGAGGCAAGCTGTACCCGATAATCGGAAGACGCTCAAAACTGACTTTGAAGAACAAGGTCACACTGATCAAGCAGGTGATCCAACCACAGCTAACATACGCCTCAATTGCGCTCTATGTAACAAAGACCTGAAAAGCCTTCAGGCAGTCGAAAATGTGGCTCTCAGAATGGTAGTAGGGGCGCCCTGGTATATCCGTAACCAGGACATACAAAGGGACTTCGACTACACCACGGCCACTGAGAGGAGAGGAAAACCTTCCAGAAGACTGAGGACCACCCCAACCAGCTGATGAGGATGGCGATTAGTTACGATTAGCGCTAGATAATGGGCAAACTTACTAATTATATATATTTTTTTACAGATAAACGGGAAGCCAGGACCGCCCTAGCGGCCAGAAGTGACAGGACAAAACTCCCCACCAACAGGAAACCTCCCCCCCCCCCCAGGGCAGTGAGTCTGGACAGGGCAGCTCTTTCTGCACTCCTGCCCAGTAGGGGGGGCTTTCCTCCCTTACCCATAGCCCAAACCCAAACTTCTTAGGGTGGGGTAAAGATGCAATAGTTCTCCACTATTTTATTATTTACCACACTTTAAAAACACGACCTTCCGAAAGGAAGACAGCCGACGAAGAAAGAAAAATCAAGACAAGAAGAGCACCTGAGGAGCCCCAGTCGGGCCGGGGTATCCCTAAGTAGGAGCCAGAAATGGCTAACTTGGTCAGGACTGGATAATCTTCAAGATTGCTCAGACGCGAGAACGGTGGCTGGAATTTCTGTTACTAGACTGGTCTGGTCTACAGCGATGATAGAGTAAAAGGCAATAGTCCTGCCTGACTCTCTTATCCGAGGCCATCATTTAATAACTGATAGTGGCGCGATTACTCTCAGTCTTCACTTGAGACAATGTGTGACAATGAGAGTCTTGAGAAAAAGTTTTGTCTAGCAATAAATCGGTTTTTCAATGCAGTGAAGCAGAATTTTCTTCAGAAAATTCAAATACCGAGGCTTCGGATTTGGAAACCGACTCGGGTGTGCCTTAAATACTTAAATAATTCTTTTATTATTTATTTTAATCAATATCAATGGTGCTGTTGTCATTTTTATATGGAAAGAAATTCTACGCTATTTCTAGTTCAAAAAGTAGGTATGTCTATGTGCTAAAATAATAATAAATATAACTTTTATCTAATTTTGCCAATTAAAATATGTCTAAAACAGATTTAAAAACGCTTATCTTTTTGTTTTCAATTTGTATTTTTAAAAATTTTTTCGAACTTTCTATTTTTTGGTGGCTTGGAGAAAAAACCCGTCTTTCTCGGCCCGGTTTTTTTCAAACCCTTGAATCTTTAATCGGGATTAAGACCAAAGGTCATCAAAAATGACTCAAATCGTGTAAGAATACAAACTTGAGTTTTAAGAAAAAAAATTGATTATTATAAAGCCAAAATCGGTTAAGAAATTACTTTAGACTAAAACACCTTAAAAAAAAAATTGCAAATTTGAAATTTTTGAAAAATGCTGGTTAGAATTAGTGTTAAAATGGATTAAAAATGACCTCCCCTAAAAATGACCCCCTCCATAAAAACGACATCCTCTAAAAGCACTAATTTTGATATTATTGGAGAAACTCAATTTTAGACAAAATAAAGCAAAACTGATCTAAAACATCTGATTTATTGTTATTGCATATTTGGTACTTTTCGAGAAGGTCTGCTTAGCCCTAAAACCAAAATCGTTTAAAAACGTCTCCAACAATAGAAAACTAAACATTTGGAGTGTCTGGGGAAGTTAATTTTATGACTATTGCCAAAATCGGCTATTGCAATCACTATCATTAATGAATCTTGACAGGGCTTCGATAGCTCGGTTGCCAAGGTTACCGAGTACGTAGCCAATACAAACTCACTTCTCGCCTCAAAAGTCAATAATAAGGGGCAGGATTGCGTATATACAAACCTAAACTAGCCTTCTTTTACTAGTTCTGGTAATAATTTTTCTTGGAAACGAAAAAACTGTCCAATGATCTGCATTCATATTTAAACCATTTGTAATATTTTGACAAAAATTATCGAAAAAAGTCAAATGGTTAAAAAAATAGAAGTTTTGATAAAAATTATCATTTTGGTAAGTTACCAGGAGATTAATCTGGTGGGCTCTATCCCATGCTAAACTTTGTATAGGCTATGGATTTTTTTTGTCCCATCAATCAAGCTCAAAGTAGCCACGGAACTTCATCAGCCCTTCATTTGGAGCATATTAATGGATTTTCCTGATTAGTTCAAAGTATTCGTGCACGCACTAGAACAAGCTTAGAAGCACGGCAGTTTAATAAACCTTGCACGGCTTGCAAATGTCTACCAGCGTCACTTGGATTACTGTTAATTGACGATTAGTGTTAGTTCAGGTTAGTTAGAAAACTCAAAATTCAGGTCAAAAATTACGGAAAAAAGTCGAAAGCTCCAAAAAATAGAAGTTTTGATAAATATTAACATTTTGGTAAGTTGCCTAGAGATTAATCTGTTAGGCTCTATCCCATGTTTCTCTCTCTTATTATAATATTTATATCCTTTGTTGATATTTCTCAGCCATTTGTAAAGTCTTTGGAATTTTTTTGTCATATCAATCAAGGTCAAAGCAGTTATGGAACTTCATGAGCTCTTCATTTGGAGTATAATAATGGATTTTCCTCGTTAGCTTAAAGTAATCGTGCACTTTTTAGAACAAGCCTAGAAGCACGGCAGCTTAATAAACCTTGACACGACTTGACAGCACGGTTACCAGGGAGACCGTCCTTGTAACCAATAAGAATTTACTTCCCGCTGCAAAGGATAACAAAAAGTTGTAGGTTTACCAATGTCTCTATACCAGCGTCACTCGGATTACTGTTAATTGACGATTAGTGTTAGTTCAGGTTAGTTAGAAAACTCAAAATTCAGGTCAAAAATTACGGAAAAAAGTCGAAAGCTTCAAAAAATAGAAGTTTTGGTAAACATTAACATTTTGGTAAGTTGCCAAAAGATTAATCTGTTAGGCTCTATCCCATGTTTCTCTCTCTTATTATAATATTTATATCCTTTGTTGATATTTCTCAGCCATTTGTAAAGTCTTTGGATTTTTTTTGTCATATCAATCAAGGTCAAAGCAGTTATGGAAGTTCATGAGCTCTTCATTTGGAGTACAATAATGGATTTTCCTCGTTAGCTTAAAGTAATCGTGCACTTTTTAGAACAAGCCTAGAAGCACGGCAGCTTAATAAACCTTGACACGACTTGACAGCACGGTTACCAGGGAGACCGTCCTTGTAACCAATAAGAATTTACTTCCTGCTACAAAGGATAACAAAAAGTTGTAGGTTTACGAATGTCTCTATACCAGCGTCACTCGGATTACTGTTAATTGACGATTTCATCACTTCATTTGGTTCATATTAATGGATTTTCCTCGTTAGCTTAAAGTATTCATGCACTTTCTAGAACAAGCCTAGAAGCACGGTAGGTTAATAAACCTTGACACGGATTGACAGCACAGTCACCAGGGAGATCGTCTCTGTAACCAATGAGAATTTACATCCCGCTGCAAAGGATAACAATAAGTTGTAGGCTTACCAATGTCTCTCTACTAGCGTCACTCGGATTACTGTTAATTGACGATTAGTGTTAGGAGAGTACGAAGGTTGGTAAAAAAAAGTCCTCTCTGTTGGAAATATTTCACTAGCTCACCAAACCATTATGGCTCAGACCTTCAGGGCTTTCACGGGCGGTCAAAATACATCTAAAGTGTTTTCCGGGCTTTGAAGCTGTGGTCCAATGGAATTTCTTCCTGACGTTTCGTCTACAGCTGCGGCAGACATTATCAAAAGTGATGAGGCAATGGGCGAAGTGATGTCCCGACGTTGACTGACTCAACTGTGGTGAGCTTCGTGGTAATTATTCCCACGGCCGTCGCATGTGGTGGAGGGACTGGGGTGGGGGTAGTGGTGAAGTGGGGTTTCGGCTCATTTAAAGTATGTCATAGAATTGGCTGCCAGTCTCAAATTAGAAACTACCTTCTTGTTGAAATTGTTGTCGTGTTTAAACATCTCAATGGCCTCTCTCGTTAGTCTTGGGTAGAAACGCTGCGATTGAAATAAGATATCCACTTCATTGAGAAGGATGTCGTGATCTGGAGAGAGCGTACTCTGCTACTGCTGACTTTTGTGTTTGTCCCAGCCTGCAACTTATTTTGTGTTCCGTAATCCTGGTATTGACACTGCGTTTTGTGGTGCCAATGTATACCGAGCCACAGCTGCGTGGGACTCGGTAAACTCCAAATGCCGATAGGGGATCTCTGCGGTCTTTGGCCGATCTATCTTATAGCAATCGCAGCGTTTCTAGCCAAGACTAACGAGAGAGGCCATTGGGATCTTTAAACACAACAAGAATTTCAACATTAGTTCCACGACATACTTCAAGTGCGCCAAAACCCCGCGCCACCACTACCCCCACCCCAGTCCCACTACTACAGCGAGATGGGGGGGGGGAGGGTATAAACATTATGAAGCTCAACATATTCGAATTAGTTGACGTCAGGAAGCCCGGGAGATCACTTCCCCCATTGCCTTTGATAATGTTTGCCGCGGCTGTAGACGGAAGTCAGGAAGAAACTCCATTGGACCACAGTTTCAAAGCACGGAAAACGCTTTAGATTGTATCTTTATTTAGTGCGGATCTATGTGAATATGTTCCAAAAAACGTATATCCATGACATCCAACATATCTACCTTTAACGCGTGTACCTTTCAAGTTCTTTCCTGATTTATTGAAGAGCGAAAGTAATAAATACCAAAATTTATATTTTCAGGTAATTAACAAAAAGTTAATAAAACAGTTTAGATATAGATTAAAAAGACAGTCACCTAACACCTTTCATTCCACTCTCCATCTGATTATACATTGTGTTTCAGAAGTGGCGTAGACATTGGTAACACTTCCAGGGAACTTCAAAATCTACGCCACTGGCACCTAAAAATTTCACTTTTTAACACTGATAAAGTACATCCAAGCAGTGGTAAATTGTGTAAAAAATTTCAATTATCTATGTAAATTTATTCCTGATATATGTAATCTAAAACCCCATAAAAAATAATAATTTGAGACTCTGTATCTCAAAAACGGTGCATTTGCAGCAAGGGGTTTATAAGCAAAAGTTGGATGATTTGGTGTCTTCTATAGCCCCCTACAGCGTGTCAGCATCTTTTTGAAACACCCTGTATAAAAAGTTGCTAAGAACAAAATGTACAAATCTGCATAAATGTTACCCATTCACTTATTTTTGTCACCTTTAAAATCTTCATTTTTTTATAACCATCTCCTTTTAGCACATGTTGAGAAGGTACGATAAAATTGTCAAAGTCAATTTTCCAACGCCTATTTGACGACAATAATAAGTGAATGGCTTATAATATTTTTTACTTGGAAATGTGAGCTTTTATATCCCTTGTCCGGTTAAAATGAAAGACAATTTACTTTATAAGTATGTCACGGCGTCCTGATGGAAAAATAATACCCTAGGCCCTAGACTAAACAGCTATTACGTAGTAGTGAAATTGCCAACGTTTTGAGATCTATTGAGACCTTCTTCAGTGCGTTTTTACATTACGATTTCTGATAAGGCTGTCTTTTTTGTGGCCTCCTTCTTGGGGCTAATTAAAGAAATAAGTTAAAAGATTTTTTTTGCAACAAACAATCATAGTTTGCTGATACAACACTACAGGTTAATCCAGTTTTAAATGTTAATAATTCACCATTCGATAGCCAGCATCAAAAAAATTATTTGACACGCATTACACGTCATCTTCCCCAAAAATACGCTTCTCAAAGAAGATACAGCCCAAGTTCAATTCAAAAAATTGGTTTAGTTGCTATAACTGTCAGACCGTTGGAGCAATTTTGATCAAATTTCGAACAAGTATTTATGAAATTAATACTCATTATGTGATGTTAATGACGTTTGTTATAATTGTCCAGTGGCGGAGATACAGGGGGATGGTCTTGATTTTATAGCCCTATTTTCTACGCCACTGGATATTTCCCAAAAATCATTTTTTTTTTAATTTTCTTTTATGAGATAACCGAGTCATTACGTTTTAAAAATGTAGTTCAAAAAATAAGTTGACATGCATGTTGTCATTTTTTTAAAAAACTCTTCCCAAGGTAAGAAATACTTCAAGAGAATCAAGAATTGGGCAGAACCTTTAAAAATGTCCAGAGTTTGATTTACAATACAAAATTGATTAGCAAAATTCCTCATTTCGAAAGTCCAACCGTTGTAAGTCGTAAAATGCCGGTTAAGTGAACGATCTAGCGAAACTTCAAACATGGTCACTGCCCACTAGATTACAAACGCCTTGTGGGGTGAAACGGAGTTTTCGCACTGACTTTCTGACTTAGGGGTATAAAATGTGATTTTTTTGGAAATTAGATTTGCCTATGATGTTGTGGATATTTTGAAAGAAATGTTGTAAGTTGTCTATTAAATGTTTCGTTTACGAGATTTCGTTTACGAGATAATTTAAATTGAAAGATCAGAGAGACTTTAAAAGTACATTGTCACATATGGAAGTAACCATCACATAGTAGGCGATGGCTTTGCTTCAGAACACCATACCCAATATGACAGTGGCTAATATCATCAAACGTTGAAAACATCAAAATGCCTTTTTCGTGTTTGTTCTTTCGGTGCTTCCGTTTTTGTGATGGTAACGCGTTGCAAGCAGTTCAGGAATACCAAAAGCGATTTCATTCATTCAAAATGTCAACAACCTATTCGTGATGCAAGGGTTGAGGGCCACACCTAGGCATCGTGGCGCTAATCAAGCAAGGAGAAATAATCGCGTCCTGCGTGGATTCAACAGAGATCCAAGGGCAAGTCAAAGAAGAGTGTCCAGAACAACTGCAGTTCCGAAAACTACCATTTAACCTATGCTCAAACAGCACCATAGAAGTGTCTTCCATATACAACCAGTTCAAGGCTTACATACAGGAGATGAAGAGCGCAAAAAAGTTTTTGTAGGTAGCTTCTGGACTCGATTGAAAATGATTCAGTAAGAGTTCAGCATTAATGTTTGGGCCGGGATTTACAATGGCAATCTCTTTGTCCTTTACATATCACCTCAGAGAGTGAATTCAGAGAACTTCCTGGAGTTCCTGGTGACCGAGAATGCTGAAATGGGGGATGCCATACCCATTGGCATGCGAAGACAGTCCTGGATTCAGTTGGATGAGGGCCCGGCACATTTTCGCAGTATAGTTATAGTAGTAGTAGCGGAACTGGCTGAATACAAATTTTTAAAGCCGATGGATTGGTCGTGGCGGTCCAGTTGTATGGCCGCCGCTATCACCGGATATAACGCCCTTAGATTTTTATTTCTGGGGTCACCTAAAAGGCACGGTCTATGTAACCCTTGTGACCATAAGGGAGGAGCTTCTCCAGAGAATTCAGGATGCTTGCGCGCAAATAAATGGCGATGTGCTGTTGAGTTTAAATGAATCCATCATTACACGTAGCGGACTGTGAACAATTCTCACTTTGAAGAGTTGTTACAATATTTTATTTGTATAGTAGTATTTAGTAGTTATTACAATGTTGTTATTATTATTTATTTATTGTGTATCGTTTTTTACTATCATCATCATTACAATCACTTCCACATCCCTTTCAACGGTGTCCAAAAGTATAAAAATTATGTAGCTCAAAATAAGCGAACCAACCCTCTTGTGTCTACGTGACTCGACAACTTAGGCTTAGCTCAAAAAAAGTTACTTTCGTCAAATAATGAGCATCCATTTCGTAACTAGTTGTACCAAATTTGATCTAATTTGCTTCAACGATCTGAGAATTATAACAAAAAAGTTTTTTAGAGCTGAATTTGGAGGGTGGTATCTCCCTTGAAACTAGTACTATTAAAAAATGACATCATGCATGTCAACTTATTTTTCGGAAGGACCAACACTTGTTGCCGCCCTATTTTTATAAAATGAACTATCCAATCTTTGGCCACCCGGATATCCGTCTTTACTTTCCCAGTAAACAGTTGAACGTTGATTCAACGTTAAAAAAAAACCTGTAATCAAACGTTTTTTCAACGTAGTTATGTCCGGTAAATCAACGTTTTTATCAACCTTTCTTAAAACGTTTGCTTAAGACGTTTAATCTACGTTTGGTTAAAACGTTTAATCTACGTTTTCTTAAAACGTTTAAGCAACCTTGCTTAAAACGTTTATTCAACGTATCTATCAATGTTGATAGGTAGTTGTGGGATGAGGAGATATGGTGACAAAAAACACCGACTTATCTGTGGTGCGACGTTTCGTAACGAAATTGTCACTTTCTCAAGCACCATGATTTAATAAAAAAAAAACAAAGCATGTCAGTTACACAGTTAAAAAACATATTACAAACTAAAACATAACTCAGATGTTACGGGTATTTCAAATGTCACACATATTGAATAAAAAACACACATTTTCAACGAACACGAACATTGAGCAACAAAGACTTGATTAAAATATCGTACGTGTGGATTTATGGTCCTTTGGAGGGTCGTCAAACCAACAAAACAAAAATTGATTTGACGACCTTCCAAAAGACCATAAATCCACACGTACGATATTTTACCAAGTTTTAAAAGACATTTCGCAACCACGCATTCGTGACGGTTTTATTACTGTCACCTATTTGCAATGTTTAATCAACAGGATAAATTCAACCAATATCAAAACACATCCAAAACACGTTTTAACGACGTTTGACTTAACGTCGAAAATCATGATTGTGCACTATCGCTTATATCAACCTGAAATCAACACGTTAAAGTCAACGTGACACCTATAAATCAACGGATCAAACGATGATTCTACGTTGAAACAACGTTCGACTGTTGGGTTTTGTTTTAAAACGTAATAACTGGGTTATCTCGTAAACGAAGTTTTAAACCAAAATTTTACAAGAGATACTTCCTTCTCCAAATTGTACAATTAAAAATTATAATTGAAAAATTAAATGAAAAAAATGTCATTCTTGAAAAATATCCAGTGGTGTAGAAATTAGGGTGGCAAAATGGAAAGCCTTCCAACAGTATCTACGCGACTGAACAATTTTCACAAACGTCATTAACATTACATAATGAGAATTAATTTCATATGTACTTGTTCCAAATTTGATCAAAATTGCTCCAACGGTGTGACAGTTATGACAAAAAACAGATTTTTAAAAGTGAACTTTGGAGGGCTATATCTTCATAGGAAGCGTTTTTCAGGAAAATGACATAATGCATGTCAACCTAGTTTTTGATGGGCTATCGAACGGTGAATTATTGGCACTTAAAACTAGACCACTCTGTAGGAACGTCAAATGCTGCTTGGAAATTGCTGCTTCCGTGGTAATTAGCCACGAATAGAAGTTAATTAGCCACGATAGAAGTTAATTAGATTTTAATAAAATTTAGAGAAAACTCTTAAAAACTATCTAGATTTTAGTATAATTTTTAACCTTCGTTCATGCAACAGACCTTTTAAATGGTATTTTTTGGTTAGATAAATATGTTGTCTTATGATATAGGAGACAAGGACAAACAAAGAAAGCTTTCCCCCAATTTTTATCAATTGCCAACTATTTGCTTTGTCCATACATTCTGCTACCTGAAATTCTTGGCGATGGATTAAAGAAAAACTATAACTTGCTGCGAGGAAAACGTCATCTCTCAATGTGATAAATGTTTTCGAATCACCCAGTACGTCCTAATGACATTGATAAACACTTCTATTATTATTCAGTTAAACTCACTAAGTAAATCGAATTGTACCTTCAAACTCCATAGTTTTCCTAAGAGACTAATCCATTTCTTGTAGTTCACACCAACAATACGTTGCACTGGAGGCATTATGACAACCTATTTGCACGAAAACTCGGTAGCAGTCTGCCCTCCTGATTTCGAGTCAAATTTGTCCCTCAAGACTTCCATTGGTTTTGTGTTTATTTGTATGGAACAAAAAAGAACAACCTTCTTTTGTCAAAAGAGTCTGCTTGCCTGTCGCCTGAATTATGGATTGAATTTCTACTTTATCACTGACATTAAAATTCTTGGTACTTTTGCCTGTTTTTGGCTCTGTAAGAAACGTGCGTCTAGTAGAATTTTGGCTTTGATTGAACAAAACGTAATTAAGACATTCCAGAGTGAAACCATAAAAAATCAGCGAATTAACCGGCTATGTTTGCCTCTCGAATCGGGAATCCGTAGAAGATGAGAATCAATTGAAACGATAAAAAGTTTAATATAATTTTTCATGGGAACGTTCTTAAAAGTGTTGCCGAACGGTAAAAAGCTGTGGTATGGGTACCCATTGCCGCGGTACCAGATGACAAAATTGTATATCGTTTATTTACGCTTATCGCACTTTTTTGTAAGAAATCTCAATGGAACTTTTTAGCCACTTTTAGCGTCGTAGCTACTGAAAGACACGTCCCTTTTAAACCGCAAAACTAGCTTTCTTATGACAAATTTTGCAACATAGTTGTGACCGACCAATAGAATCTTGGTTAGCTACAACCGACTACTTGAATGAATAATTTTTTTGCACTTTTTTGTATAGTCTTGAGAATGTTCACGACGTCGACTTTTGCAAAAATAAATGCTCAGAAGGTTTTTGTTGCTACACATAATTCCGTGACTGTTCTACGGAATTATTTTTGCAAATTTCAGGTATAAGCTTATAAAATTCCTTCATATTGATTAACAGTTTTCTGTTAACAAATCAACATCAAAAATAAACATCCATTTATGTGATCGTTTTCCAAAGTTTGAGTGTAATTCAATTGCAAGAAAAAAAATCCTACACATTTTCAGAGCATGATGTAAACTAAATTGAGCAATGTAACTTAGAGCACAGGGACGTGACTAACACTGGTGCCAATATCTGAGAAATTTTCCAAATTCTGGTAGTTTTTTCGAAATAAAACGTTAATGGGAAGATTGTGGAAAAAATACTTACTTTTTTAAGAAAAAATGTGCAAACAGTGTGTAATGTCGCCTCTGCTATTCGACGGGTATTCAGTTAGAACTTTTAAGGAGGCTCTGGAAGATATTGATGCCGGAATCAAAGTAAATGGAGAATGTATCAATAACATAAGATACGCAGACGATACTGTGGTTTTTGCAGACAGTTTGAAAGAACTTCGACAAATAATAGTCAGAGTTGCCGAAACCAGTCAGAGATATGGGTTGTCACTAAACTCATGATAATTTCCAAAAATAAGATGCAAACGGGAGGACTGATTATAAACAATCAACGAATAGGGAGAGTGAAGACATATACCTATCTTGGAGCAACTGTTAATGAAGACTGGGACCACACCCTGGAAATTAGATGCAGGATAGAGAAATCAAGAGCTGCAATTCAGAAGATGACTAGACTCTTCAGATGATGATTTATATATGCCCTTAAAAATAAGATTATTGAGGTGTTATGTCTTCCATATATTCGATGCTTTCATGATGTGGCTGTATCGACGAACCGTGAGGATACTATGGAACGCTCATGTAACTAATCAACACGTATTGACAAAGATGGGGAAGGATAAAGAATTACTATTGAAGATAAAAACATCCAAAATGGAATACTTTGGACACATAATGTGGAATAGCCGAAGATATGGAATGTTACGGTTCATTCTAGAGGGAAAGATAAACGGTAAACGGGGTCCTGGAAGACGAAGAATTTCGTGGCTAAGAAATCTATGCACATGGTTCAACACAACAACTGTGGGCCTGTTCAGAGCATCTGCAAACAAGGTGCAGATTGCCATGATGGTCGCCAACGTCCGAAACGGAAAGGCACTTTAAGAAGAAGAAGAGAAAGCGCTCATCACGCATGCGGATTATTTTGGAAACAGAGGTTATTCTGCGCCGTATGCCCATGTTTACATCTAGTAATGTAGGATGGTGGGATGAGGAAAATTTGGGAATTTCTGGTTTTGGCGCTGGGAATTTATATTGTGTTTAAGTGTTGGCAATACTGATGACTAACACAAGGTGACAAATTAGGGAGGATATAAGTGTTGGTTCTTAAGTGTTGGCAATACTGGTGACAACACAAGGAGACAAATTAGGGAGAATATCAATGGGATCTCAAAAAGAGTAAAATTCACTTACTTTTGACAAGACCTATGAAATCCTCACTTTTTTTTAATCCATGTCCTTTCAGCACTTCTTGAGAAGACATGGTAAAAATCTCAAAGTGTGATTTCCAACACCTACTTAATGTCAATAATAAGTGAACAGTTTATAGTAAATTGGAGTTAATTTGCATATTATTTTGGTCAGCCTCGTTCCCCTTTAAAATCTCATAAAATTGTTTTAAGTTCAGGTACTTGTTTAGATAGTTAGATCACTCCCGTAAGTACCCACCAAAGGTACCATTTTTTTACTGACCTTGAAAACCAATGCAGCTATAATAAATGTTTTTTTCAAAATAGAAAAAAATATACAAAAAATCCCTAAAAAGGGGTTCACCACGAAAGCTCTTAATCAGTTGATTGTACAATGACAAAAAAACAAAATAATTACGGAAATTGTGACGGAGATTGTGAAAATCACTTTAGAGCAAATTAAAGGTTGACCAACAAGATATACCATACTGATGTCGCCAACCGTAAGTGACTCTTAACAACTGTAACTAAAACAACACATTTTAAGTCCGGATCACAGATGAATTCTGCCACAAAATCTCTGCCAACCATTTCCATCCACTGAAGCTTGATGAAGCTATAAGGCTGCTGGAAATTAATAAAGACTTTGATCTCATCATCTACGTCTTACCCAATACATCTACCTAGTCAGCCTCCAAGATGGAGATAGATCTATTTACCTTAGGGCTACCAGACGGTAGAGAAAACGATGTATTGCAGTCAATGGACACGTTGACATTACCATAAGCAATAAAAGATTCAACAGAAGAGCCTTTTGTAAACTATGCAATGTAATTGTTTGGGCATTTCCATGTGCCCTTTATTGTAGTCTTGCTTCTTGCACTTGCAGGCTGTACACAAGAGAGCATTTGATTACAAGATGAACTTAACCAAGCCCCAAGAATTACTCAAAATTTTAAAAGAAACTGAATCATCCCTAAATGTAAGAGAAGAGGTTGCCGCTGGCAGGTGAATGCTGAATTGAAACTCCACTGCCACAGTACTCCCTGGCCAGTAACAATTTACTAGTTCGTTAGTGAATTCTGAGTCAAATAATGGCTTTCTTCATGAAGGCTAATTTTCCTTCTTGCACGTGCAAGCTGTACACAAGAGAGCATTTGAGATTTCTAAGATGAACTTAACCAAGTATCAAGAATTACTCAAAACCTTAAAAGAAACTGAATCAACTCTAGATGTAAGAGAAGAAGTGGCCGCTGCCGTCTGTAAGTTGGTGGGTGAATGTTGAATTGAAACTCCGCTGGCATAGTCCAACTTCCAACTCTTCCAACTCCCTGGTCAATGACAATTTAGTAATTCGTTAGTGTATTCTGGTTCGAAACGAGAGTTTCTTCTTGAAGGCTAATTTTCCTTCTTGCACTTGCAGGCTGTACACATGGGAGCATTTGAGATTTCCAAGATAACCTTAACCAAGTCTCAAGAATTACTCAAAACCTTAAAAGAAAGTGAATCATCTCTACACGTAAGAGAAGAAGTTGCCGCTGCCGTCTGCGAGTTGGTCAGTGAATGTGCAATTGAAACTCTACTGCCCTAAGTACTCCCTGGTCTGTGACAATTTAGTAGTTCGTTAGTGTATTCTGAGTCGAAACGTGGGTTTCTTCTTACTTCCTGGAGGAGCCACCGTACCTTCCTGTCACAGGACTCCTTCGCAGGGCATTATTCTCTTAATAATGCCCTGCGAGCACCTTTTTTTGTATCAGCAACGAATACCTGTTTTGATTCAGATTCAGGAAAAGTTTCCTGAAAATAAAATTGAAATCGAACTTTAGACAAAGTAAGCAAAATTAATGACTATGCTGAATAAAGAAAGCCAAAACGTCCAATTTGTTAAATGCTTAAACAACACATATGTGCTTAAACAAGACATATGTAGAGGAGAAAAAGCAACTTTCGAAAGGTAAATATCATTTTCTAAAATCTTTCTTAAAAAACTATAAAATAAACTATTATTAACAATTATTATGTGTTTTCTTTTGGACATTTTCGAAAGTAGTTAAGTATACAGAATTTAGGTTTTGAAGTTCGACTAGTTCTACAGCTCTGTCAATTTTTGAGTTCCAAAACTTGACCGGAGAGGTAGAAAATAAAAATGAAATATTGACAAAAGGTTAACGTATGGACTGGAATAATTGCTTCTAACGTTTTAACAGCACATTTTGGTACTCTCGGTAGACTTAGTTGGTCGGATGCGATTGGTTGATAAAAATAAATAAATAAATAAATAAGAAAGTGCTATTCTAAGAGTTCGGACAAAAACGACACAAAAAAAACTTCCTGGTGTGCGTGGGCTAGAAAAAGCGTGCTGGAACAAGGGAATATTCGCAGTTCCAGAAAGGGATCATTAATAAAATTCATTAAGTTGGCTGTAATGTTTTAAGTTCATAGTTAATTATTAAAAGTATATAATATTTTTATCTTTTTATCTCATCAACTCATCGGTCAAGTTAATGACTGCTTTTAATGAAAATCTCTTACTTACGAACTATATAAGGACCTAGTGGAGTTGATTAGCGCCTTTCAGGATAGTATAGCGGGGTGAGGACAGTGAGTAAAAATCTCTACTTTACGCAGAAATGGCCGACGCTTCGACGTTTATTGACGTCTTTTTCAAGGCTTTTTTTTCCTTCTTTGCATCGTTTTTCAAGCCTTGAGAAAGACGTCCATAAACGTCGAAACGTCGGCAATTTCTGCGCAAAGGAGAAGTTTTTATTCACTGTCCTCACCCCGTTATACCATTCGGCATCTATATAAGGACCGTGAAGGATTTCTCATCTTCATAAAATACAATTCAAAGTGTTTTCCGGGCTTTGAAGCCGTGGTCCAATCGAATGTTTTCCTGACTTTTCGCCTACAGCTGCGGCAGACATTATCAAATGCGATGACGCAATGGACGAAGTGATCTCCCGTGCTTCCCGACGTTGACTGGTTGGAGTGCGGTAAACTCCATGGAATTTATTGCCCCGCCGCACAGTGGTCATTTCACGCGCAAAATTCTTAGTTGCATTATTATGTGAAATTAAAAAAGTAGATTTTTTTCACAGGTGCTTCATGTGGTCTGGAAATGTTTACAATTAAATTTTGCCATTTATACAGAGTCCTCACAAAAATCTTCATGCCGTACCCACCTCAAGATTGAATCCATCCAGAGACTGATTGCTAAATTGAGCAATCAGCAAGCTCAATTGAAGACGTGGAGTGTTCTTTATGCAAACATCGAAGAAGGTGTGAAATGCACCAAACGCATTAAGGAAACTGTCATTTTCAACTTGTTAATAGTACATTAAGATACAAGTTTCACAAGGCAGCTTATTATCACATATCATATCAAATATCACATCAGTCCAAGTTGCGACACGAAGATTTAACTTACGCCAACGGTTGGTGACTTGATTGATAATAAGACGCAATAAGATGCAAAAACATACCGGGTGTATATATGTAACATATTGTATGTCTAGCTCTTACCGTTTTCGAGCAAATTGGCCCCAAACTTTCCATAACAGCAATAATTAACGTTGATTTTTATGCACACAAATGAATATCAATCAGCCTTGATTGCACAGATGACTATTTTTTTAGAACTCTACCTACCAACATTAAAAAAAAGTATTTCCAAAATGTCATTTTAAAAAAAGGAGTTGATTTTTTGAAGACATTTATCTCCATAACTTCCAATGAAAACACCTAATTTTATTCCTAACATTTGGACCTTTTATTTGTGGTACAATTTCTCGAAAACGACTGGTTTTACTCATACATGTTAGGAAACAATGTTTAAAATTGAATAAGGAATCCAAATATTAGGAATAAAATAGGTATTTCTATTGGAAGTTATGGAGATAAATGCCTTCAAAACATCAACTTTCCACTTTTTCCATGACGACTTGGAAAAACTTTTTTTTAATGTTGGTTGGTAAAGAACCCAAGAAAATAGTCATCTGTGATATCGAGGCTAATTGTTATTCATTTGTTTCTATAAAAATCAACAATTATTATTGATGATATGAAACGTTCGGGCGCCATTCGAAAACGGTAAGAGCCAAGCATACAGTATGTTACATGCTAATAACGTAAAATTCGATGTCGAATCCGAAAATTGACAAATATACAGGTTGTTCCAATTGTAATAATGAAAGTGACGTCACTTCCGGTGAAACTGGTAACGCAAATTAGTCATACTTATGTGCTATTTGTAGGTACTAAGCTACTATATTCATCCCCAAAATTTCAAAATGTTAGCATTCTTTTAACCAGACTTATCGCTTGGCAAGTAATTCCTGTGTCACACGGTATATAAAAATGATTTTTTTCTGGTTGAAACTGTCTAGATAGTGTATCAGGATAAACATGATGTATGTGGGGGTTATATCCTAAACTATTGAACAGTGAATAGAGAAGTCGCTCCAATTTCGAAAAAGTAGCGCTACTTCAATATTATACACCTAATGCGACTCTGTAAGACGCACACAAAAAGTAACAAAAACATCTTAGGCGCATCTAGGCGCAGCTAATTCTTTTAGTAGTTGGTAGTAGATGCTTTCTTTTGTATAGTAATAATAATAAAAATGTTCTAAAAATCTGTAAATAAAATTATAGATAAAAATCAAAATTTAACGTAAAAAAAAATTCAACTGCTTTTTCACACCAAGATAGAGCCAACTCAAAACGACTTGAAAGAAATAATAACTGAAATTAAAAACCTTAGATATCACCAATTACTACAAAAATAAAATCTTGCAAATTTATTACGATTCAGTTTTATAACATACAGTTCAAAATGATACTAAACGATCTAATAGATTTAAGCTATATATCGCTCAAGAGCAAATGATATTATCTTGTCAAATGGTTCCTTAATAATCGACTTTACTATCATTTTTCTTAATCTTTGACTATTCTAGAATTAGAGTTACATAATATTTCAATAATTTCAATTACTTTAGAAAATTTCTTTTTGCGCGTGAAACTGGGTCCGTCCGACCACTGTGCCTCGTCGCGCTGTAGTGAAGGGACTAGGATGGAGTTAGTGGTGGCACGTTTCGGTACACTTGAAGTAGATCGTAGAACTCGCTTCCAGTCTGCATTTAGAAATTTCCTCCTTCTTGTAGGAATTGTTAACTGGTTGGACTGAAGTAAGCTCCATGGTATTTATTCACCCGCTTGAAGTCGAGGCGGCCAGAGCGCTGTCGCGCTGCAGTCGAGGGACTGGGGTGAGATTAGTGCTAGCGCGGGGTTTTGCCGCACTTGAACTATGTCGTAGAACTCGCTTCCAGTCTGCATTTAGAAAAGTAATTTTCTCCTTCTTGTAGAAATTGTTGGTTGATTGGACTGTGATAAGCTGCATGGTATTTATTCTCCCTCCGTCGCGCTGCAGTGAAGGGATGAGTTGGGAGTAGTGCTTGGGCGGGGTTTCAGCGCATTTACAAACGTAATTTCCTCCTTCGTGTAGAAATTAATAACTGGTTGGACTGTATTAAGCTCCATGGTACCCTGCAGTGGAGAGACTAGAGTGGAGGTAGTGGTAGCGTGGGGTTTCGACTCACTTGAACTATGTCGTAGAACTCTCTTCCAATCTATATTTAGAAATGTAATTTCCTCCTTCCCGTAGGAATTGTTGACCGATTGGACCGCGGTAAGCCCCATGGTATTTATTCCCCCTCCGTCGCCGTCGTGCTGCAGTGGAAGGACAGAAATTGAGGTAGTGGTGGCGCGGGGTTTCGGCGCACTTGAAGTATGTCGTAGAACTCGCTTCCAGTCTGTATTTAGAAAGGTAATTTCCTTCTTCCCGTAGGAATTGTAGACTGATTGGACCGCGGTAAGCTCCATGGCATTTATTCCCCTTCCGTCGCGGTGCAGTGGAGGGATGAGGTGGGAGTAGTGCTTGTGCAGGGTTTCAACGCCCTTAAGGTATGTCTAGTAGAACTCGCTTCCATTTTGCCTTTATTAACGTAATTTCCTCCTTCCTGTGGAAATTGTTGACTAATTGGACTGCGGTAAGCTACATGGTATTTATTCCCCCGCCGTTGCGCTGTAGTGCAGGGACTGGAGTGGAGGTAGTGGTTTCGGTACACTTTAAGTATGTCGTAGAACTCGCTTCCTGCATTTAGAAACGTAATTTCCTCCTTCCTGTAGAAATTGTTTACTGGTTGGACTGTGGTAAGCTCCGTGGTACCCTCCAGTGGAGGGACTGGGGTTGGGGCAGTAGTAGCGCGGGGTTTCGGCTTGAAATATGTCGTAGAACTCGTAGTCTCGTGTTTAAAGATCTCAATGGCCTCTGTCGTTAGTCCCGGATAGAAACGCTGCGATTGATAAAAGATATCCACCTCGGTTCCACAAATCCACCTCGTTTCCAAAATCCACAAAAGGATGTTGTGACCTTCGGAGAGAGCGTGCTCTGCTGCTCTTAAATTTTGTATTTGTCCCAGCCTGCACCTCCTCTTGTGTTCCGTAATCCTCGCGTTGACACTGCGTTTTGTGATGCCAAAGTATACTGAGCCACAGCTGCATGGAACTCAGTAAATTCCGGGTGCCGATAGAGGATCTCTGTGGTTTTTGGCCGATATCAAGATCTGTTATATTTTACGAGTGTGTTTAAAGATAGTTTTAACACTGACATTAGATTAGATTTGTTTAAAAACTGGCAAGAGTGCAACCTGGATAAAGTTAAGATTACCTACAGATTAGTAATTTTAGTATACCTACATTAAAATAACCTAAAGTAATTTAAAAGTAATACCGTCGATGTTACCATTTTGCAATTTGATGTCTTGAACAAATTAAATTGATTATTAAAAAAGGTCTTCAACTCATATGAAGGCGTAATTTCGTTATTATTTTTCAACTTAATTGAAACTTCAATTCTTAACTAAATTTTCACCTATACAGATAAATGCAGGTCTACATTTTACGAACATACACAAGTACGAACAATATTTCCGAGACCCTTCTTAGGGAGTTCCTGAAACTCAAATGTCACCTTTGAATTTGATAAACCCTGCACTTTCATATTCACTGTGTGGTGGATCGTAGTTTTGCTGTGTACCCCCGTTACATCTCTACTTAATCATAGATTTAACTGTGGTGAAAAACGCGTTAGAACTTACTACTGTTGAGACGTGGTATAGTGTCTGGTACTAATAACTCAGTGCAGTGAATAGGTACCGAGGTTTAACTTGCGTTCAATAGGGCACATATGGAACGATTCTAAAACAAGTTTTATGGAAGTTTGGATAATACGCTAAAAGCGTTCTAAATTTTCAAAAATTGAAGCAAATAGTTAGTGTTACAAAAAAAACATAACCATAGATCCAACAAACAAAGCAACATATATTTTTCTATTGCGAAGCGTTGAACATACAGGGTATCAAAATATGTTCAATAATTAACAGCGTTTTCGGGTAGCCGCTCTAGAGCACTCTGAGAGTATTCCCATCTTTTGTTTTCTCATAAGAATGTAAAGATGGCAATACTTGATGGCAATATGTGACTTCTTGTTTATCTATCTAGCGAGGCATGCATATATTCTGCCGAGTAGTGTCTTTTCTTTGTGTGCCTGGGCGGCTCTATGCGATTTGGATTGACACTCCCGTCTAATTAGGAAGCTAGCCTTGATAAAGACCGAAACACGGTCGAAACGTCGGCAATTCTTCCATAGAAGAAAGGGTTTTATTCCACTCATTCACCCACTACCATACATTATTCAAAAAGGACGTTACATATCCAAGATGGCAATACTATCAGAGCAGTCTAGACAGCTCAACCGAAAACGCTGTAAGTAAAATTTTGTAACTAAAGCGCTTTTGACTGAGCCGCATTAGAGCCGCATCCGCTCTGAAAATGGGCAGCATGTTCGTTGTAAGCCGAATGGAGCATCTGGAAAGAGCCTCGGTTAGAGTGGATACAACAAGCATTAGTTCGATAGGGCCGTTCGTCCAAGGCATGTAGAGCGTCGGCAAGGAACAACAAGAGAAGATGAAGAAAAGCACGGATGCAATAGTATACCATATATCCACAAAGCTACACAGAATAGCACAATGTAAAAACTATCTTTAAACCCACCCGTACAATACCACAGAGGTTGAGGTCGGCCAAAGACCGCAGAGATCCCTTATCGGCAAACGGAGTTTACCGAGTTCCATGCAGCTGTGGCTAGATATGCATTGGCACCACAAAACGCAGTATCATCACGAGGATTACGGAACACAAGAGGAGTTGCAGGCTGGGACAAACACGAAAGTCAGCAGAAGCAGAGCACGGCCTCTCCGAAAGTCACGACATCCTTCTTAACGAGGTAGGTATCTTATATCAATCGCAGCGTTTCTATGCGACATTAACTAAAGAGGCGATTGAGATCTTTAAAGACGACAACAATTTCAACGGGAAGGAGGATCTTTCTAAATGCAGACTGAGAGCAAGTTCTACATGCTTTAAGTGCGCCCAAACCCCGTGCCACCACTACCCCCACCCCAGTCTTCCACTGCATTGCGACGGCGGGAGAGTTAATATCACGAAGCTAACCACAATCGAATCAGTCAACGTCGGGAAGCACGGGACATCACTTTACCCATTACCTAATCGCCTTTGATAATGTCTGCCGTAGCTGTAGACGAAGCGTCAGGAAGAAATTCCATCGAACCACGGCCAAAGCTCGGAAAACGCTTTAGATTGTATATAAGGACCAGTCGTGTTTAGGGCGCTCTGAGAGCATTATTATAAACTTCACTTTAACTTCAACAGCCGATAACTACGGCCGGCCAGCAGACCACGATTCGGTGCCTTTCTGGAGTGATTTTTTTATCAGAGACATTGATATGTTTCTTTCATAACCAATTTTTGTTTTTTTACAATGAAAAACCAGTCAAACATTCCTGTTGTATAATGGAGCCCTGATAATGGCAGAAAAAGGACTGCCGAAACGTTGGTGAGTGTTACAATAAGAAGAGATTGTCTAATTGCTCCTGTTTTCTTCGTAATTATAGAGAAGGAAACTGAAAGTTGCAAAAATCAACTCGATAATAATCCAGTGTGCGGCCGATAAATATTTGGATATCATTAAAGCATGAACCTATGCAAAGAAGATAGTTATTGAGGCTTATTCAGAAAGTTAATTCTGAAAGTCTGAGGACGAGGTTACTCACTCGAAGAAGAAATTACTCACCATTTGAAGAATTTGACACATTGGAACACCATTTCTTGGTCTTGATTACATTGGTACAAAAAAAATCAGATAAAGTAGGTCAGCTGGAGTGCACTCATTACAGAGTTTATTAAGTCTGGAGCCGAAGTTTGGTTTTCTAAGATAACTAAAGGAAAAAACATTAATTTATTAACTGTTGTTGCAGATGAATAATCAGAAATAAGAGTTCATAAGTTAAAATTTTAATTTCAACAATTAGAGCAGGTCAGCAGAAATGCCAACCTCATAAATTGCGAACTACTTGAACTACAGAGTTTTTAAATCCAGAGTAAGAGCTAACAAGACTTAAAAGTATGTGTTTGTCATTACAATTTTGCTGCAAAATGACTCACCTGTTTCCATGAGTCTAACAAAACTGGACACCTCAAGGTGATTGTGCAGCAACGTTTAAATAAATATTAAGTGCAAAAGAAGAAGTAGCACAACTTCACAGGGGATACGAAGAAATACAGAAGTCTTGGTAATAAGGCAATTATCGAGGCTATGGCAATCTTCAACAATGACGTAATTTTTACCGGGACTTAGGGAAAATGAATCTCTATAGGAGTGAATAACAAGCCCAAAACACATTGGATTTAGGTGCTCAGACTCAGAACAACAGTCTAACATATTTTATGAACAAAATAAATTTATTTTAATTTTCTTTTATTAAAGTATTGCAAAAACTCTTCTTCTCTGACAGACCAAATATGCAACCACGACCAGTCAAAGACAAACAACGATCACACAGTCTCATCGCCGACGTTTTGATTAAGGCAGCATTACACATCATCAGGGCTTTAACTTTAAATAGCGTTGAAACCTGGATATGATCATTTTGTTCGTAACTGCCCGCAGTTACATTTTAACGTTAATATAAATTGCTGATCACAGATAATCACAATATTAGTGTCCTCGCTGAAACACGATAAAATCTTATAATATTCCTCTTTTCTCTCTGCTCTTTTTTGTTTCCTCATAAGCGGTACAATAACTTAAAATGCAAATTGATATCCCTCTTTAAACTTTGAATGCAAATTATTATTCATTCAGGTTTATATTCTGAACTTAGCTCGTGACCAAACAAATGGTTTTAAGGTCGGGCCTTCGTTCGTGGCACCTCCCATGACGTGTCGAGCACTCCCATGCGTAACACTCGCTTAACTTACCATGGAGCGAAACGTTACGGTCTTGGTAAAAGCTGTAGTGCAGGCAAATCATCTTTGAAACTATCTTTTATTGATCCGCTTGTTAAATACATCTTTTGACTCAGAAGAAAGAAGATTTACATTACTTTATTTAGCCGTAATACAACAATTATGTTTAATTGAACATTTACTAAATTTGATTATTTGATTGAACTAAATCTTTTTTCAAGCGGACTAAAAGTACGTCATTTGTTTTCTCCATACGCACCCTTAGGGTGACTATTACAACTATCAGTAAAACTTCAGTTTGAAGATAAAATACCAGACATGACGTAGATCGCATTGTTTGTAACAATGGAATCTACCTCATTTCTGGTGTTTTGTCTTCAAACTGAAGTTTTACTGACAGTTGTAAAAGTCACCCTAAAGGGGGATTTCTAATCCTGAGACCAAAAAGGTAGCAAAAAAGTCCTAGGCAGTAGAAGTAAAGTCAAAAGTCTCCGCTACTGTCGTGGTGGCGCATTGTAATTTACGAAAACTTTTAAGCACTAGATACTAGATGGCACTACAGGAGTTGAATAAAAAGAGTAATCAGAGCTCTTGGTGCGAAGGTGCATCCATCCTATGTTTCAGTTTTTACGAAAATTCTTAGTTGATTTCGCGGATTTCGACTGGTTAGTAGTTGTAGGTTTTAGTTTTGTAATATATAAGGTGTTTGATTTAATTAATCAAAGTCACCGCTGCTGTCATGGTGGAGCATTTATAAACGATTTTCATTCACCAAAACCATTTGAGCACTAGATCGCCCCAGATAAACGAGTCTGAGTGTACCTATTGCCTTCTTTATATTCTTATCGGGGAAACAAAGGATGAGAATACTCGCAGAACGCTCTAGTCGAAATCGCACATCCCGAATTTTCGGTTCGTCTGTTACATGTCATGCACGTCATCGTATTTATTGTCATTGTGATTGTTATTAATTTAGTATTGATAATGGTGCTACATATTTTTATTTTACCATAATTTACCTACACCTAAACCACCTAAACCATTGGTTATGTTTTAACACCATTACAACAATTGAACATTGAAACCCACCGTTCTAAAAGGTTCTTATTTTACAAATAAATACACCACTAATTGGGTAAGTACTTAGACTCCCCTAAAGAAACGGATGCAAGTAAATTACAAAACTGAATCACAATAAAGATCCTGTTCCATGCACGCTTGAAAAAAAAAGTAAATGTTACTCGGAGTAAAAGGCCTTTTTGTGCTTTCCCCATTTGTAGGCCTCAGCCTCGCTTCGGCCGTCAATCTCTGAGCTCAGCACAAAAAGACTCACTTTTACTCCTAGTGACACAATCTATCTACTATTATATCCAAAAAATAATAGATTGTAGAAAGTCTGGAAACCTCGGGTTCTTCAGGTTGTGCGCAAACTGAAACATAAAACTGAACTATACAGGCATATATATATATACAAGCAATATACAGTGTACAAAGACTTTTTTTTTAAGGGATTTTATTTTTAAGGGACGCATCAAAATAAAGATGCATGATAAGAGAGACAAAACTTTTTTGTTTAAGCAAAACTTTTTGTTGAAAAAAAGTGTACAGAAACAAAGCTTTTCTCCATCATCTATTTGTGTTAGTCTATGCTCAATCAAAGTTTTCAAGTAGCGTACGTGACTTGAGTCAGCTCGATCTAACTCTGACTCTAAAAGGTAGTTACCCACTTTGTTGCTACATATTCAATAGACACAATAGTCACCTCGAACACTGTATATTAAATTTGATTCCCACTAAAAACGTGGTTCAGTCTTCTTCCAAAACTCCTAAAATCCGACTCCTTGTTGCCCTTGTGTCGCCTCTAGCTCTCAATAATCGATGATTTTTTTGTGGTGGAGGGCGGGGGGAGATCAACAATTCCAAGATTTCAAGAATTAGAACTTCACGAGACCGAGACCGAGATCGAGACTTACATACTCCCGGTTTCGGCCCCGAATTTATAATTAAATCTCGGTCTTGGTCTTGTAGTAGCAACTCGAGTCTCGGTCTCGAAAAAAAAAGGTAGTATCTCCATTGTTCTTTTTTTTTGGACATGTGTAAACTTGTAGTAAGCATGAAAAAATTCGTTTGTTTGTTTGTTTATATTATTGCATATTTAGAATCGCCTCGACAAGAGCTTTTAAACTAACCAAAAACATTTTTTAAATGTTTTTTATTTTTAAAATCTTTAAAATCTCAAAAACCAAATGCTTATAGGAAATTCTGCTGACGCCATCTTTAATTTCGCCAGAAAGGAGCACACTGCCGCGAAAACCTCAATCCTTTACCTTTAAAAGTAAGGCAGGATCCCATTTGGAAGTGCCAAAAATGAGATACCCTGCAAATTCTCGGGTCCGGTTTTCAAGCGAAATTTTCTGGTGTGATTGAAGTAGTGTCCTTTTGCCCTCTAGAAGTCCCCTCAGTCAATCGGTTTTGATCAAATTTTTCCAGAGAGTAGTGTCCTTTACAACGGACATCCGAGCCTGGTAACAGTGTAAGCCCCGGGCGAGAAGCATCATTTGTACCAAGACAGTGTAAATCTGATTAGAATAAATATCCAGTAAATCGGTTTTTATCAAATTTTTTTAGAGGATAATATCCTTTATAATGGACACTCAAATCTGAAATTTTAACAGTGTATGCTCCTGTTCAGGAACATCATTTGTGCCAAGTTTGGGGTAAATCTGATCAGAATAAATACCCAGTCAATCGGTTTTTATCAGATTTTTCTAGAGGGTAGTGTCCTTTTGTCCTTTAGAATGGACATCCGAATCTGAAATTAAAAAATTATATGCTCCGGTTCAGTAGCATTATTTGTGCCAAGTTTGGGGCAAATCTGATCAGAATAAATACCCAGTCAATCGGTTTTTTTCAAATTTTTCTGGAGGATTGTGTCCTTTAGAATGAACATCCGAATCTGAAATTTTAACAGTGTATGCTCCGGGTCAGGAGCATCATTTGTGCCAAGTTTCGTGTAAATCTGATTAGAATAAATACCCAGTTAATCGGTTTTTCTGGTCAATAAATTAGATACTTCCCTAATATCTTGCAAACGAATGATGTTGTTCGAGACCGAGACTCTCGAGAGTCTCGATTGGCAGTATCGGTCTCGCTCTCGGTTTCGCAGATCGAGACCAAGAGAGTCTCGGTCTCGTGAAGCTCTATTCAAGAATGAACGTGTTAATTTACCATTCTATATGTTTATTAGTATATTTTAAATATTATTATCCCATATATTTCACATTTGGAAAGTTAACGAAAGCTAAATTTCTATGTGAAAAAGCAGATAATTTTAGTTATTAATAAAGTTTACTATTTGTATATTGATATAATTGTATAATTGAACTAACAGCACGTATAAGAACTTGAATAACTTTCCAAATTTTGCAGTTTTGCTCATGTCCGGCTTAATGTTTGCTGACAACTAACATGACTGAACGCACAAATTGCTTTTTAAAATATTTAGAAATTGTTGCATTTTTGGTAACTCTGTAATCTATTTTTAATTTGAAGTTTGAATTACATGTTTGAATATAATTCAATTTATTTGATTATACCTAAAAACTGCATATTTGTTGAATATAATGTGTATCTTCATTCTGCTTTATGAAATAAATATTTAGCTTCATGAAAGTTTTCAAATGGCTACGCGACTTTATTCAGCAGGGCCAACCCCTGTCTCTAAAAGATATTTACCAACTTTGTTGCCAGTCATTGTTACCTGCGTGACGTTGTAGCCCATGAAACTTAACTCTCTGCTGACCCAATCATCAACTTTTTTTTTTTGGAACTATGGACCAGCCATTGTAGGTGCTGCTGCCATCGT
The DNA here is from genome assembly GCA_951812265.1 of Taphrorychus bicolor. Lineage (NCBI taxonomy): Eukaryota > Metazoa > Arthropoda > Insecta > Coleoptera > Curculionidae > Taphrorychus > Taphrorychus bicolor. The sequence continues at coordinate 31,911,421 of OX638298.1, read as the reverse complement.
CTTTGCCACTTGACAAACAAACCCTCTCTAGTCTTTGCTTTGTTCTCCTTGATTTTTTTGTGTAGCATTGACTCTCTCTTCTACTGCTAAGTCAATCGGAAGAGATTTTGTAATGACTGCTGTCAAGGGCGATCCTGCTTCTACGCAAAGGGATGCAAGAAACCGGGGCTGCCAAAAATTTAAATTTTACGTACTTAATTTAACTGAAATGCTCAATATGTTTTTCTTTAGATTTAGTTGTTGTAGTAATAGAGAGTGAGATTTGTCAAGAAGTTCAAATTCGATGTTCAAGAACTAATATAGAGCTTGTTATTCTACCTTTGATTTGGGTTGACGTGACCACGGTGCGGTAGGTCACTTTTTTTCGTCTTTAGGCTTTTCTTCAAAATCATATTTTTTGGAAATGTATTTTTAGCATCAGGGATATCTGGTAAGTCTATTTCTTCTCTCGCTTTTTCTTCACTTTTTTTTTCTTTTCAACCACCGTGGCTTTCTCTAATGCGGGATGGTCCACCGGCTTTAACAGTAGATACTTTATCTAGGTTTTCTCCTTTTTCCGGTTTTTCTACTCTAGCACCCGGCTTGAACCGGTAATTACCTCTGTCAATGCAAATCCTTGAACTTTTGCTTTCTCTGGTCTCTGGCTGTTGGGCAGTACTTTCTTTCTTTCTTTTCACACTTCGTTTCTTAGCGGTCTTCTCTTTGGACCTACATTTTTCTATCACTGTTGTGTGTCCGACTTCTTCAGGGAGATCTTCAACAATTCTATTGGCAGTTGATTTGGAGTCTCTTCTTCAGGGTTCACGTTTTCCACCCTCTTTTTTCAAGGTTGTGATTTCTGTGGTTTCCTGTTGGTTTTCTTTCTTTTTCTTAAGCTTGTGTTTCTTAATCACAGTTTCCTTAGCTCTCCGTAGTTATTTTAAACAAAGCTCTGCAACAATACAACTCCTATATTCCGATTCTAAAGGTGCCACTTCTTCTACTACAGAGGTCTCAGGTTGTTCACCATCTTTTTCTGTAGTTGAAACTTTACTTTTCTCTTGCTCTTCTTTTGTTGCTTTTGGTAATTTTTTTTAGGAATCCTATTTTCAATACTAAGAGTTTCTCGAATTCGAGCTAACCTTAAGGTTATCGGTACAACTTTTAGGTACAAGTGCACTGCCATTACAAAAAAGAGTTTCAACTTATGAAAATCAACAGCACCAGGCTGGTAAATATCGACAACAAGAATGAAAAGTTATGGATCGATCCAAATTTATGTAGATTCTTCTTCAGGGCTAAAAAAGCTTGAAACATAACTTTGCATTATCTCCACAGGTGCTACGAATATCTAGGTAAGATCCCATGCAAAAAAAGTGGTCAAACCAACCCTACGAAAATCTACGACAAAAGCCTTTGAACCATACAAATCTCCTGGAGAGGATGGAGTGTTCCCGGCACTTTAATGCCCGAGCCTGGATCAACACGCACCTCTATAAATGAAGCTCTTTAGAGCGAGCCTTCCATGGAACTGTATTCCAAACTGTTGGTCCAGGGTGTCGGTCGTTACATACCAAAGATAGACCTATACATGAGGGAGGGAGCGCTAACAACGTACCCCGTTAATGCGGAACTGTATGCATACTAGGCTAAAAAATCAACAGAACTAGCCCGCCAAAACCAAGTGGAGAAGATACCCTGGATACAAAGGGTATCC